>CM065304.1:2224591-2825719 GCA_033032175.1 Saturnia japonica | reverse complement strand
AATAAATAATAAACTACTGGATCAAAATTATTCTTCTAAGTGAGCAAAATATTTTTTGATTGCCGGAACGTCGTCGTTTAAAATGTCTAGCTTGTTAGATTTATGGAGTATGTTAACAAGTCTTGTTATTCGCGCTATGGGAGCATTATACCCCAAGTTTGAAACAACTCCTTCTGTTGCAAACAGATTAAAACTAGCTGGCCTTGGCAATTTTCTTGGAACAGTAAATGATAAAGACGATAAAAGATTCGGTGCCTCTATGGAGCCTTTAATCAACTTGGTGAGAAAAACAACGTCTAGCATGCGTCTTCGATTAGTTAATGTGCATATATTAAAATGTTTCAGACGGTCGCCATAACTTTGCAGTTTCTTACCTAAGTAACAAGCATAAGTAAGATGCCATAGAAATCGCTTCTGTCATAATCATAAATCATAATCGCATAACCACGGTTATCCTCTAAGCATCACTATATCCATGTGTTAAATTTAAATATATAAGTTATCTGCTCATTAGATGATAAATAATTGAATGGTTAGTAGATAAGAATTTCGGACAATAAAATTTTCTTGTTTACAAACTTTTCTCATGGCAATAATTTGCAAAGAGAAGATGGCTCTTTTCGATAATTAATGTATGACGATGATATTTTGACGCTTTGTTCAAAACTTGTAATTACTATTTTCTCTTTTCAAAATACACCGGGCAGCAAAGAAAGCGGGTCGGTTATAAAAAATGTGATAAAGTTTAAAAACTAAGTTAAAGTTTATTTAATTGCAAATATAAATTAATAAGCTTCAAGTATCAAATTAGGTTTTTCTAATTATTTCGTATACATTTTGAAATTGTAATCTATACTTATAATAAAAGAGTAAAGAGTCGAAATCTGTACATTGAAGATATTTGAGAAAAAAATATATGGGGGGGCTTAGAATTATGGACAGAACACATTTCGATAGTTTTTAAAATTTTTGTCTGTCTGTCTGTCTGTCTGTCGGATTGTTTGAACACCAATCACGCAAAAACTACTGGATCGAATTTAATGAAATTTGGTATGATTGTAAC
The DNA here is from genome assembly GCA_033032175.1 of Saturnia japonica. Classification (NCBI taxonomy): domain Eukaryota; kingdom Metazoa; phylum Arthropoda; class Insecta; order Lepidoptera; family Saturniidae; genus Saturnia; species Saturnia japonica. Next base: position 2,824,656 of record CM065304.1, on the reverse strand, counting down.
TTATAGTCTAAAGGTACATTTAGGATACATTTTTATACGTATGAACATTTGCATGGTCTATAAATTGCGTTTAGGTTTTATGTACATGAAACAATGTAATGCATGTGCATGTAATACTACAAATATTTCAAGTACATAGTGAAATGAAGCTTAATAATATGAAATGCATCCAAATTATTTTATCGTCATTTAAAAGAAAAAAAAAACGTACAATAGTAGTAAAATAAACTGGCTTAATTTTTTTTGAAAATTCTACGATAGATGTCGTTGTTTATTTTTTGTGCTATGAAGGCTATGTAGATTAAACAATGTAATTGATGTATATGTAATACTATAATATATTTCAAGTACATAGTGAAATGAAGTTTAATTGAATGAAATTTATCCAAATTATTTTATCTTCAAATATTAGAAAAAAAAACGTTCAATAGAAATTAACTGGCTTAATTTTGATCTAAAATTTTTCGATAGATGTCGTTGTTTGTTTTTTGTTTTATGAAGGCTGTGTAGATTAAACAATGTAATTTATGTTTATGTAATACTACAATATATTTCAAGTATATAGTGAAATAAAGTTTAATTGAATGAAATTTATCCAAATTATTTTATCTTCAAATATTAGAAAAAAAAACGTTCAATAGAAATTAACTGGCTTATTTTTGATCTAAATATTTTCGATAGATGTCGTTGTTTGTTTTTTTGCTATGAAGGCTATGTAGATTACACAATGTAATTTATTTATATGTAATACTATAATATATTTCAAGTATATAGTGAAATGAAGTTTAATTGAAATAAATTTATCCAAATTATTTTATCTTCAAATATTGGAAAAAAAAATGTTCAATAGAAATTAATTGGCTTAATTTTGATCTAAAATTTTTCGATAGATGTCGTTGTTTGTTTTTTGCACTAAGAAGATTTTTATTTTACCTATATTATGACGCCACACATATCGTTTTAGTTCATTTACACGTTTAAAACTTGGAAAATAATAACACCATAACATCATTTTTGTTATATTTATCCCGAATTCAAATTAAAACTATTAGTTACCACTTTGTGCATTATTAATATTAATTTTGAATCGTTTGTCTATTTCTCTGTTAATCTGTATGCCAATCACGCAGAAGGTACCTTTTTGAAGCCTATGATAAGTAGCACATAGGATGAATTTTTACACGTATGGATATTTGTGTGGTGTATAAATAGCATTTTTTTTTAATTATCAAAAGTAAAAAAAAAAGGATTTTATGTAATAAAAAATGAAATATGTAATATAAATTATTTAATTTTCACGTCATTTTAAATAAATATAGGTACCTACTTACTGTAAACAAAGATGTAGGTATACCATTTACTACTTATCTATTTATTATTTCATGTATGGCGCAGTCATTTTTAGAGATTTTAGATTGAAAAACAAATTAAACAATGTTTAAGAAAATATTTATATAGGAAGTTCAATTTATTTCGTTCTAAAATTCTACGATAGATGTAGCTCTTCGGGACATGTGAGTTTGTAGATCGCACTGTCAAGAAATGTTCTTGAATTAGTAAATTAAATATACCTACTACCATTCTGCATCGTGGAGAGACGCAGGCAACGTCGCGCGTCCGTCCGCCGCGACCAATCAGGGGGCCGCTTCTACGAGTGATGCGCCCTCTGTCGCAAATATCGCAACCGTCAAGCCGACTGACGCGGCACCCGTCGGCGCCGCGCCTCCACGCGTTTCGTCGTGGAGAGACGTAGGTAGCGTCGCGCGTCCATCCGTCGCGTCATCCGGGGCCGTAGCTACGCCCCCAGTCCCGACTAGCCATTCGTGCGGGTCAAGTCCCGCCTCCGTTAGGCGAGGGCCGCGCAATTCGCGGTCCCAATCTAGGTCGGCTAAAAATAGCCCATACGTCCGTCCCGCGCGTTCCACAGAAACCGCGGTGAAAACAAACAATTCTTTTTCGGCCCTTCCGGTCGAATTAGACTCGCCCGCGTGCCCGGATTCGTCTCCGGAGATGGATACCGCGGCCCCAAGTGACGGTTTTACCGTTGTCGCGTCGCGCAAACGTCCGTCGCGAATTAGTCCAACTGCGCAACCGTCTCGCGCAACAAACACCGTGAAAACGGTCAGTGGCGCCGTCGCCTCCGCGTCCTCCGCGCTCCCCGCACCCGCTGTCGGGAAAAAAGAGCGCCCCCCACCTCCTATTATCGTCCGGGACAAAGCGGCCTGGACGACTCTGGTAAATGAGTTGCGCAGGCTTAACCTGCCATACCACAAAGCTCGAAATACCCTTAATGGTATTTCCGTTACGGTGAGTTCGTCGGATACTCACCGTAAATTCACTGCCCTCCTCCGGGAGAGAGGGCTTCAATTTTTCACTTACTCCCTTGCGGAGGAGCGCGTCCTCCGCGTGGTGATCCGCCGTATTCCGGTGGAAGTCAGCCCCGCGGAGGTGTGCTCCTCGCTCGCGGAGCAAGATTATCCTATCCGAGAGGTACATAGAATGTACAACAAGGAGAAGCGGCCTCTACAAATGGTAGTGGCCATCCTAGACCTTTCCCCCGAGGGAAAGGCAATCTTTAAATTGGAAAATGTATGTGGGCTCTCCGGCGTCACCGTCGAGCCCCCATACAAAATCCACATGCCTTCGCAGTGTCACAACTGCCAGCTCTACGGGCACGCCGCCCGTAACTGCCATCTTCGTCCGCGGTGCGTCAAGTGCCGAGAGGACCACCCGACTAGGGAGTGCACGCGCGAGCGTGACTCCACCGCCCCCCCGAGCTGCGTACTGTGCGAAGGGGAGGGGCACCCTGCGAATTATCGCGGTTGCCCCAAAGCTCCGCGCACTACGCGGCCTCGGTACCAGAGGCAGGCGGCGCCTTCCGCCTCAGCCCTCCGAGCGCAACCCCTGCTGGCGCCAGGGGAATTTCCTGCGCTTCCAGTGCCTCGCCAGATCCCGGCCGCCGCCGGCCCTCCCGCGCCTCGCGGTCAATCACAACCCGTGCGTTCGGCTCCGAACGCATGGGGGCCCCGTCGCCCTAATCCACAGCCTCGTATGGCGATGAATAATTCCGCGCCCCGCGCTCCCTCCAACGTTGCGAGCAACGACATCATGATCTTGCTCCTTCGTGAACACGGCATTCAGGAGGTCATGGACTACAATGACCACCTAGAGCATTACGGTCTCGTCAAGACCATATGCGCCTTCCCCCGCCTCGTCGAGACGTTACACCGTCTCGACTCTGAAACACGCGACCACCCGGCATAAACACCGGCCGCGCAAAATTTTATTCTCGTATGTACAATAAAATATACCGATTCGTCTCTCCAAAATAGAGGTGATAGCGCCCACGCCCGCGTAACCACCGTTCTCTCCGCAAAGGACGGGCGGTCAAATTCGCTCCCGCACACACTCCATACGTTCACCCTCTTTAGCGGGTGACCCAAGCCTAGGTCCGTTCCTCGGTATGAAACCCTTGGGTCAGGCATCCGCCCGCGCGATACAAGTGACACTATACGTGCAGCACTTAGTTACCCACATACAACATTACACACGTATGAACAAACACACGTGCACACCACACAGGTACATAGGTTCTGTGAGGGACCTTTTTTTTCTTTTTTTACGCTAGTTAGTTAGCGCTAGTTAGTGTAGGAAACATTTCTGATTACTGAATACACATACGCATGGTTCCTTCCTTCCTCCCAGGAGGAAGGGAACGTGCCTATGTGTATAATTGAGTTAGCTCGAATCGTAGGTGTAGGGATTCAGTTAGTTCGCGACTTATTTGCGTACGCGACGACCGCCCGAGCCGAGGTCCGGCCACTCTGGCGCCCTCGTGCGAGTCGTCCTTATAACTTTCGTGGCTGAGTGCTCTCCGCGCTCGCCCCCAAGTCCGGTGAAGCTGTAAAAGCCGCAGCGGCTTTAGGGCCCCTAAGGCTAACAGTATAGTCAGATCTAAAATAAAAAAAAAAAAAACCATTCTGCATTGTTCATTACGTCTTTTGAATACAAACGATTAACGATAAATAGATTTAAAACACAAAAAATAAACTTGGCTATTTCCTAAAGGATTTTTGATTAATTGCTTTACGGATTGGAATTTGTACATTTATTTATTGACCTTGGCTATTATTAAAGGATTTCGTTTTATTGTATTGCGGATTCGAGGTAACTTGAATTTTGCAATTGGACTACTGATTTTGACCTTTACTTTATAATTTAAAACACAAAAAATAAACTTGGCTATTTCCTAAAGGATTTTCGATTAATTGCGTTACGGATTGGAATTTGTACTTTTATTTATTGACCTTGGCTATTATTAAAGGATTTCGTTTTATTGTATTGCGGATTCGAGGTAACTTGAATTTTGCAATTGGACTACTGATTTTGACCTTTACTTTATATTATTGTCGTTTAGATTTAGGTAAAATGCCTGGTAGAAAAAGAACGAGTCTATCTCAGTATACTAGCAATCGAAAAAGGTTGAGAAATATTCGATCTCAGGAAACTGAGGAAGACTATCAGATAAGACTTGCAACTGAACGAGAGCGTCAGGCCAATGTACGCGCTTCAGAAACCGATCGCGAACGATGCGAGCGATTAAATTCAAATCGTAGGCGTATAGCTGCTTCTCGATCGATAGAAAGTAGTGAAGAGCGTGAGGCGCGGCTGACTGCTGACCGCGAGTACCACGCCACTTCGCGAGAGTCAGAAACATTCACAGAGCGTGAGGCACGGCTAACTGCTGACCGTGATTACCACGCTATGTCTCGTGAGTCTGAAACATTCACAGAGCGTGAGGCACGACTAACTGCTGACCGTGAGTACCACGCTATGTCTCGTGAGTCTGAAACATTCACAGAGCGTGAGGCACGGCTAACTGCTGACCGTGAGTATCATACAATGTCCCGTGAATCAGAAACATTCACAGAGCGTGAGACAAGGCTGACTGTTGATCGTGAGTATCATATCGCATCTCGCAACACAGAAACGTTTGCGCAGCGTGATACACGACTGACTGCTGATCGCGAGCGTCACGCAACTAACAGATCTCTCGAAACTGTAGAGCAACATCAGCAGCGGCTCGAAACAAGTCATGAGAACTACCAACAAGCTCGGGAAGTGCAATATATTCATAGATCTCTCGAGAGGAATAGGATTGAAGAAATCCGAGATTTAGAGACCACAGATGAACGTGAAGCTCGCATAGCCGAAGATCGGGTGCGACCTGCTTTAAATAGGATGTCATTATCATCACAAAGTGATGATGCCCAGGAAGAATATGTGAGTAACGAAGTTCTTCCGTGGAGCAATAAGGAACGCAGTGGTTTCTTTTATAATCCAAAAATAAATTATGGTCTATTCTCTAATATCGGTGCAATGATAAACATTTGCGCCCACTGCCAAGCACTTAAATGGCAGAGAGAAAGTCTTGGATTTTGTTGCTCAGCCGGAAAAGTGTTTCTGAATATTCTTCAGGATTCTCCTCCAGAGCCTTTGAAGTCACTGCTGATTGGAGAACATTCACAATCTAAGGAGTTCTTGGACTCGATTAGATCCTACAACAGTGCATTTCAAATGACTTCATTTGGTGCTAAAGAAATACGTGAAGGTTCATTTATGCCCACGTTTAAAATCCAAGGGCAGGTATATCATGCCATTGGTTCGTTATTGCCTGAGACCGAACCAAAATTTTTACAAATATATTTTCTATCAGATTATATTGAACAAGCAAATATTAGAAGGCAAAATTTTCCAAATTTAAACCAGAATTTAATAACTGAACTACAAAATATGCTACACACAGTCAACCCCTACGTGCATAGCTTTAAAGCCGCTATCGAGTCCGTTTCGGAGAGTCAAAGTAATGAGTATAAATTTGTTATTAACGCAGAGAGGAGACCGGCTCACAAGAACCGTGGCCGATATAATGCTCCAAATGTCAACGAAGTTGCGGCAGTTTTAGTCGATCAGGAATGTGATCGACGCGACATCATTCTACGTTCACGAGATAATAGACTTCAGCGTGTTAACGAGACTCATCGTGCCTATGATGCTCTACAATACCCACTAATTTACTGTCATGGTGAAAATGGATATAACTTTAGCGTATTCAATGTCGATCCAAATACCGGTGCACTGAACTACAACAAAAAGACGTCAGCTATGCAATTCCATGCTTATCTCTTGCAAGTGAGACGCGACCGGTTTATTTACTTACACCGGTTTCGGGGACTATTTAACCAGTTTGTTGTTGACATGTACGCTAAAATTGAAACCGAACGATTAATTTATATTCGAACTAATCAAAGAAGATTACGTGCGGAAAATTATGTTGATCTACAGGATGCTATACAACATGACACAGACGTGAATAATTTGGGTCGCTTAGTAATTTTGCCTTCAAGCTTTACCGGCGGTCCCCGTTACATGCACAAACGCATACAAGACGGCTTTTCTTACGTCAGAAAATACGGAAGACCCGACCTATTCTTAACATTTACCACAAATCCAAAATGGTTTGAGATCACATCTGAACTCCTACCTGGACAAGTATCACATGATCGCCATGATATTGTAGCAAGAGTTTTTCACTTGAAACTGAAACTGTTGATCGAGTTACTAACAAAAGAAAAAGTCTTTGGGCAAGCTTTATGCTTTATGTACAGCGTCGAGTGGCAGAAACGTGGTTTGCCACATGCCCACATTCTTCTGTAGTTGCAGGAAAAACTTCGTCCAAATGATGTTGATATTTTGATAAGCGCCGAAATTCCAAATCCCGAAGAAGATCCTGTCCTGTATGACATAATAAAAACGCACATGATACATGGTCCATGCGGCACTTTAAATATGAACTCTCCCTGCATGAAAAATGGTAATTGCACTAAGAGATATCCAAAAGCATTGACTGGAGTGACAATAACAGGTGAAGATGGATATCCAAAGTACCGGCGTCGTGGACTACAGGAAGGAGGTCACACTACCAATATAAGATGCCGAGGCCAGCAGATAACCCTGGACAATAGATGGGTCGTGCCATATTCACCTGTTTTATCTAAAACATTTCAAACGCACCTTAATATTGAAATGTGTAATAGTGTACAGAGTATCAAGTATATATTAAAATATATACATAAAGGGGACGATCAGGCCACAATTGGGGTAACCAATGAACGTGATGAAGTCACAAGATTTCAATCTGGTCGCTATATTAGCTCTTCCGAAGCCGTATGGCGGATTTTAAACTTCTCGATACATGAACATTATCCACCTGTAATGCACCTGGACGTACATCTCGAAGGAGGACAGCGAGTATATTTTGACGCTGATAATGTAAGACAACAGTTGGAAAATCCACGACAAACCACTTTGTTAGCGTTCTTTAATCTTTGTGCAATGGATCACTACGCTAAAACTCTCCTGTACGATGAAGTGCCGTCCTACTACACATACAACAGTCAGCGCGGAAGTTTCAATCGTCGGAGAAGAGGTCTTGCTGTGGAAGGTTCACCTGGTATATTTAAGGAGCACATTATCGGACGTGTATATACCGTGCACCCAAATAATGCCGAGTGTTATTATCTGCGCATGCTTCTGCATGTGGTTCGCGGGCCTACTTCGTTCGACGACTTAAAGATTGTAGATAGCATCCAGCACCTGACTTTCCAAGCTGCATGTCGAGCGCGAGGAATATTGGATGACGATCAACATTGGGATGACGCTTTGGCTGAAGCTTCCATCAGTGATAGTCCACACCGCTTGCGTCATTTATATGCTGTTATGTTGGTATTCTGTGCTCTATCAGATGCAGCACAATTGTGGCAAAAATATCAGGATCAGTTGGCACAAGACTTTTTCAGAGAAGTACAGGGTAGCAATAATTGCGACACTATAAATGATGCGCTGCGTGATAACATACTAAATCGCTGTTTGAATGCTATCCAAGACATTGTGATATCTATCGGTGGTAAATGTTTAACGCATTACGGTTTATCTGAACCAACTTTACAAGGTAACCGCGATAATAGAGAATATTCTGCCGAGATTCGCTATGATCCTTTGGAATTAGCTGAAACTCTACGAGATGGAGTTCCAAAGCTTACAGCAGAACAAAGGGGAGTTTTCGAACGAGTTTGTCATAGTGTAAACAATGATTTGGATCAAATATTTTTTTTGGATGCCCCTGGTGGCACTGGGAAAACATTTCTCACCAAAATTATTTTAGCAAAACTTCGCAGTGAGGGAAAAATTGCAATAGCTGTAGCATCGTCTGGTATAGCAGCTACCTTACTACCTGGAGGAAAGACCGCACATGCTATGTTTAAAATCCCAATACAATTAGATTTCAGTGACTTCCCGTTGTGTGATATTTCACGAAATAGTGATAAAGCACACGTGTTACGAAACTGCAATATAATTGTATGGGACGAGTGTACCATGGCACATCGCAAAGCGGTTGAAGCTGTCAGCAGGACATTACAAGATATCAGGCATTGTGAACAGCCAATGGGAGGTATAACAATACTGTTTTGTGGTGACTTTCGGCAGACTTTACCAGTTGTGCCACGTGGCACACGGGCCGACGAGGTAAACGCTTGCTTGAAGAGTTCAAATCTATGGGTCAATATTCTTCGAGTTAACTTGACCGTAAATATGAGAGTGCAGACAGGAGGCACCCTGTATGCTGAACGATTTTCCAGCCTGTTATTACAAATAGGTGAAGGTACATACCCTGCAGAAACAGGCAAAATTAAATTGTCAGATACATTATGTCACACAGTTATATCAATAGAGGAACTGATCTCTTCAGTGTATGGTGATCCAGCGTTGATAACGAGTTTTAGTAATAGTTGGCTATGCGAGCGAACTATTTTAACTCCTCGAAATGACCAAGCTGCTGGTATCAATATAACCATACTAGACCGCATACCTGGACTGAGTGTTGAATACACGTCCATAAATAGAGTCATTGACGAAGTGGAATCCACACATTACCCGGTCGAATTTTTAGATTCCTTAGATGCTCCAGGACTTCCATTGCATAAAATATTGGTAAAAGTTAGTGTTCCAATTATTTTACTCCGAAACTTAAGCCCACTAAAATTATGTAACGGTACACGCCTTAGAGTTACATCTCTGCAAAGGAACATAATAGAAGCGGAGGTGCTGACAGGGTGTGCTGTAGGTGAGCGCGTTTTCATTCCCCGCATACCACTGATCCCTAATAACTTCCCGTTCCGATTCAAACGCGTTCAATTTCCAATCAGTGTCTGTTTTGCGATGACAATTAACAAAGCGCAAGGACAAACTTTGCAAACAGCTGGCGTGGACCTTCGCACCTCTTGCTTCTCTCACGGTCAGCTCTATGTCGCTCTTTCCCGAGTGAGCGACGCAAACCATTTGTATGTGCATGCCCCGGGAAACGTTACTGACAATGTAGTTTATAGAGAAGCTCTATAGGTACATGTATGTAGGTATTAGACGTTTTTTCCTGGTAAAATTTCAGTTTTCTCAAAATTTTTGACCCCTTTAAGAATTTTGTTTTACATAAAAGTGTTTGTTCCGTTATCGGTAACTGAGTCCTATAAACTATTTTTCATAAACATAGCTTTAAAACTGGAGTAAATCCCATGCAGATATTTATAAACCTTGCAGTTACTAGCTTCGTATGTATACTTTAGTAGGCATACGTTCACATATGAAAATATTTGATATCAATTGATATTATGTACCTACTAAGACTATTCTTTCAAGGAAAATAAAACATTATTATGATATTGAAATTGTATTAAACTACCTACCTTATCTTTTTCAAAAATGTCGAATTAAGCACGTGTTTTTTTAAAATTTACTATCGAAAGGAAAAAAACTCATATCTCTGAATTTAAGCCTGACTTTGCATGTAGGCTGTTTTCACCCACTTAAATGTTGTTTAAAAAAGATTTTTCTTAATACGTTCCGATGTTACAAAATTAAAAACTACTCTCCAAATTGATAGTTTCTATATTAAATAAAATGTCGTTCCTTAAGTCAGATGTTTTTATTATAGTAAGAACCGTAAGTAAACATTTGTGACATTATATTAATACTGAGCCCCTTCCCACAAATTTTCAGTTCTAATTTTTAATTAACGTGCTTTCCATAAAAAGCCGTAATCCTTATTTTGACCAAATTAGGGTTTGTTTTTCGAAAGGTTGCTTAAATCACTGTTTACCATATACCGAATTCAACGCGGACGGAGTCGCGGGCACAGCTAGTACATATATATTTTTAAATTCACCGCGCTTTTTTAGTGTATTTTCGTTAACCAAACTCACTTTGATCGATTTACTTCGATTTAATTTCACCTTTAAATCTATACAAGTAATCAAATTGAAGCATCTGTTTGTAATATTAAAATCATAGCTTTTTCTAAATGTACATGAAAGTGTATACCTACTGTATTTATAACAAAAAAAAAAACACATTTTTGTTGCAGTCACGCTATAAGAACTATCTAAATGCCACCTTAGTAAAAATAATTTACTGTTTTAGGTTCACTTAACTAGGCCCAGTTGATTTTAAACAATGGAATTTAACGTGTAAAAGATAAGCCAGATTTTAGCCAAAATTACTCGTTTTTTATTATATCCACCTTCCTACACTTGGCTGTTTATGAGGTTTCACTACTTTTTATAGACAAACCATCTCAATCGAGACCTGGCCTATTTTTTATTTACAGTATATTTTTCTTTTGATAATGTATTATATAGTGTTAAAATAAAAATGTTACATTTTTAATTCTAGTAGTAATATACACAGACATCTGTTATAGGAAAATCCAAAAAAAATATCTTGTTTTATGAAATTCTATTGAACTATGTTCATAATAAGAAAGGATGCATGACGTACTGAATGTTACGAACGTAAATGGTTACGTTGTTCAAATTTTGACATGACCTACCATAAAATTATGATACTGATATACGTTATACAAATATTTTGAATGAAAAAATTCTAAATAACTACCAACCTACAAAGTTTTTTGAGAATTTTTATTGTATGGTCCTTTAAATATGCTTACTGCTTGATGTTAAGCGACGATTTCGCACGAGAGGGTATAATACCGCCAATATTACATAATATAGATTCAATGAACTTAAGGTAACGAATCAAAATAAAAACACAACATGGCAGCTGTAAATCACACCAAAAAGATATTTTTTTCGCTTTTAGCCGTAATGGCACTAAAATCTCAGACGGCTTTTACAGCTTCACTAGGCTTGGACAAAAACACGAAATGGATGAACGCTAATTTAATACTACATTAAGGTTGGCCTTAACCTACATTATTGATGAAACCTTAAATCATATTTAAATCGTTAAACCAGATTAAAGATTGATCATAATTATTTAAGAAAAAAAAACATTTAGTTTCTATAGAAATCGTAATCAAGTAATGCGTCGAACAAAAATTCAGTTCGCGCATAGATTATTACTTAAGGTTCGCGCTCAGGCGCCTTTAGTACAAAACGTCAACGTCGCTTTGCACAATTTCTTTACAGTTAAATACATCGTTGTATGTACTCAAATACATCACATAGCTAGGCACTTCACACTCGGCGAAAGAAAATGAGCGGCGCGGCAGAGAGCCTGTATTTTCATGTCTCCTCAATTAGGCCCTCGAGAGAAAGAACCTCGATCTTATGGTATTTTATTATAGAAGATAGTAACTGAGGTTGATACTCTTCATATCACAAAAGTGAGCAGTTCCAGCGATGTACTGGTATGAAGTAAATTTGACTGGTATAAGAATATTCATAACATTTATACTAGATCTAAAATAAGTCACAATGTATCAATATACCCACACGGAGTTCTGTAGGCTACAAGGGTGGTTCCAAATACGCGGCGTCAAGAATTTGGAATGATATAGCTCGTCTTTTGCGTTTAAAAGGGAATTTCGCTTTTTAGATGCATTTAAAAATAATAGCCTTAGAAAGGCAAAAATTAATATACTAAATTATCATTTATTACTTACTCTATCGACCGCATTCAAAATTTAATTAAATTCTTGGCAGACCACAATTTCCTCGCTTATTTACTTATTCTACTAGATACTTATATTACTTTTTTTTGTTTTTGTTGTTGCTACCATAAGAATGCAGATGTTAATTAAAATTGAGCGCGTAATCTCTCTATGAGATTTTTCAAATTATTTCCGGTTAAATCTGAAGGTTTGGCTGAAAAATAGCGTCGTTTGATGATTGTTTTTCACGAGCGACATAAAGCTGATGCCAAATCTTTTTATCGCGTCGACTATTTTGTCTTGATTTTGTTTTTAATACTTTATGTTTTATTAGATGTTTTTATGTCATATTTTTGTTTCTTCTTTGTTTATTTTTGTGACAATAAATAATTTTTCTTTCTTTCATGTACAACATGAGCCAACATTTAAAGTTCCTGCCAGAACACGCAGGGGAGATATTGAAGGAGGTCGGTCCGGTCTAATAGCCCAAACTTTGCCTTGACAATTAAAAAATTAAAAATTATAAATAAGCTAGATTTTGTAAATGACTTTCATAGTTAAGTACTAGAAACGACAGGATATTCCCCCTTTGTTTTACTTACTAGGACCAATAAAATATTTTAAAGTAATATTGTTAGGTTCTTTAATAAGATCCCAAAGCACGTTACTAATTTGCCGGACAATAAGTTCAAAAACCATGTCATGCAGTTTACTGTCTGAAGACTATTACAGGATAGATCATTACGGATATGTTATTGATGTCTATGGAAGTGTCTCCCTCTATATACATCTACTACATATGATTTTCATTTTTTAAGAGTTAAAATATTTTTTTAAATGTTGCAGGTAATTTAGGTTTAGGAACTTTACTAATAAGTACATGTGTGATTAATTCATTAGACAATAATTACATGTACCTAACTGGTTAATGATTATTAATATGACAGCCTTTAAAAAACTAAAAACATACCTATCAACGTTTAATAAAAGCAAGGTGGTTTTACAACTTATTTGTTTCATCATCATCATCATCATCATTTCAGCCGCAGGACGTCCACTGCTGAACATAGGCCTCCCCCATAGATCTCCAGAATGACCGATCTTGTGCGGCCTGCACCCAACGGCTCCCAGCGACCTTTACTATGTCGTCTTTCCATCTAGTGGGGGGCTGTCCTACGCTGCGCTTTCCGGTGCGTGGTCTCCACTCGAGAACCTTTCTGCCCCAACGGCCGTCAGTTCTCCGAACTATGTGCCCCGCCCACTGCCATTTCAACTTGCTAATCCTTTTGGCTATTTCGGTTACCTTAGTTTGTCTACGGATCTCCTCATTTTTGATTCGATCTCGTAGAGAAACACCAAGCATAGCCCTCTCCATAGCTCGCTGAGCGACCTTGAGCTTTCTTATGAGGCCCACAGTGAGCGACCACGTCTCTGTGCCGTATGTCATCACTGGCAACACACACTGGTCAAGGACTTTCGTCTTGAGGCACTGAGGTATTTTGGACGTTGGACGTTGGAGTTGTGGTGTAGGAGGATGATTTTATCAGCATATCGAGATCGGACGGTTATTTTTCTTAAATTAACATTATAAATAAGAAACGTGATAATTTGTAGCATGTATATTGCTACAATTTCGATAAAAAAAATTACATCTTCGTCAGCTTCCTATACCATAACTATGTGACGTCGCGCGGTCTTGACGCTCGGTTTATCATTAAGCAATGATACTACTATGTATATTGCTACTCATGATAAAAGATTTCGTAGCTCTCGGACTAGTATGTTTTCTGTGTCTATACTAAGATCAATACAATATCTATACAACGATTATCTGGTTACTAGAAATGCCTCAAGCGCGAAGGTATTGAAAATTTGAAATCTTAATCTATAGGATAAGACCGGGATCCATACACGACTTTTTGAAAATTTTAAAGCTATATATTTACCATAAATAATTCCTATGAATATAGCTACTTTAATATTTTATGTTGCATTCAAATTTATTTTTGTTCACCTAACAATGATTCATTTTGAAGTAATTAAGTTTTTCCGGAACTATTTTTTAGGGTAGATGCCCTAGCCTTTATGGATAGATGCCCTATCATGAAAATTCTAAGAGGGATAGATACTTATGGTGATTTATTATAGTAGTTATTGGGTGTATAGTCTTCATTTTCGTTGTTTAAACATAAAATAATTATTGAATTCGCTCATTTCCTTTTAAATAATGAAGTAATTTAAATTTAAATAAGTATCATTTTCTATTTCACTAAATCAGTTACATTGTCAGCGTTTTCACTATAATAATATAGGTATTTTTGAAGTAAAAACTTCTTAGTACTCTTGTGATTTGAAACATAAACATCTACAGGATTTAGCCTACGAGAGACTGAGGTAGAATACATTCACGTTATACACGATTAATACAAATCCTGATTTTCATAATAATTATGATCGTCGTCCAATCGGCCTAGCGGTGTGAGACGACCAGAGTTGTACACAATATTGTATGTACAGTACGAGGAGTCGAAACTTCGAATACCGCTTAAAAAGGATTTCTAAAAAGAGATGTAAAACAAGGTTTTTTTTATTTTTGAAGATTTCACTTGAATTTAAAATATGTAATGGTTTTCTTAGCTCTAGTCAAAGGAATTTAACAAACCCAGGAGATAAATACATTTTTTTGAGTTTACGACACGTGATCGAAAACAGACTGGATTGGCTGACTCTATCTTGACGTCACACGTATGTCATTCATTGCTGTTCCTTTGCGTTCCTTGATGTTTTGCGATTTTGATAGGTATTACTTATTAAAATATCGAGCGATATTATTGCGATATTTTACGATCACTATTTACATATTCATCAGTCGGTAGATATGTACTTATCTTCAAAAAATAGTACCTACTCATAAATCGTTCACTACAACTTTAAGTAGATTAACACAATTTTTAGATACATACAAATGGTTTTTCTCATAGATGTAGTAGTTTTTTCTGTGTTTTATTGAGGGTTTTGTGTACGCTGATCCTACATCCCATGTATACACTCTTGGTTAACCGAATAACATACTGCAAATTAGGAAGAAGTATAGTAAAATAAAATTTATTACGTGTTAAAAACATTATTTATAGCGTATAATAATGGTCAATAAATGCAATATAATATATTTGATGAGCTAAAATGCACTTTAACTCGTCATAGAAATATATTGTTATATATTGGATCTAATGCAGTTATAATTACATGTACCACAACATTATTTTTTTGATAATTTTAATTTATGGACAAACACCAAACACAACGTTGTTTTTCGATTACTCTTGTTTTGTATATCGCGGTTTCACTTATTAGGGAAAGAAAAAGTAATTAGTCTGATTCAATTCCCTCTATGTTATTAACAAACATGTGACGTCACTTTGATAAAGTATATACGTCACGTTGATAAGTATAAAAAAGTTTCCAAAAACCAGTCAAATAGCCTATTGAGTAACCTCCCGACTTTTGTTGAAGTCAGATAAAACAGTAAGCTTTGATGGCTAAAAAAAGGGTCCACATTTGTTGCAGATATATAATTCTTACAACACAGGTGAAATAGCAGTTATAAAAAATATAATTTCTTAGCTATGACAATTATTTTTAAATAACAATCATTTCATGCCTAGTATCAAACTTATTATTCGATAGGTACCTACTACTCCTACTAGTACTATAACTAAGATTTAAAAAATACCTGCAGACTTAATAAAATAATATTATTATAGAAACACAAACAGGCGAAGCCAAGTTAAGTATCCGTGTGTATAGTGGTAGTATAAGTTTGTGATTATGTGTGTGGTGTTACCAGAATATGTAAAATCCCGACCAAACATAAATATTTTGAAGTAAAAGTTCTTTAATAGGTTAGGTACTGTTGTGACTTGAAACGTGATGATAAAAAACGACACTAAAAAAAGACAGGCATATATAATACATTTACAGGGTATAGCCTGCGAGAGAATGAGATAGAAATACATTATACAAAGACCTGATGATCACAATTGCGGTCTTCATCGAATTAGTCTAGCGGTGTGACGAGCAGACTTATTTATACGCAATGTTATATATACAGTACGAGTACAGCTCGAGTCACGCTGATTTACAATTTTTAAACGAGATTTTAAAGAAGATACTTTTATGCTTTCGGAAGGTTTCACTTTTAACGTGTGAACAGCACGCATGTTTTTTTTGTTCCTTTTGAAATATCAATCTTTTTATATTACTAAGTAAATAGATAACAAATTAAATATGATTTTTTTTACGAAGGGTTTCACAAAAATTTTAATATAACAAAAAACAAAATTAGAAACCATGTTTTTGAATCAAATGTCGGAAATAGGGGAGAACGGGGTAATAAGAGCTAGGAAATAGGGTAATGGGAGCAACTACAATTTACATAGAGCGGACCTTAATAAATCCAGGGCCGGCTCTACCCGGGGGTGCAAGGGGTGCGAGGCACCCGGGCGCAGATTCTTAGTGGGCGCAAGCAGATCGCCATAAGTTTTGATAGGTCTAGTCTACTACCACATTAACCCTGAGTAACGCTGTAGTCCACGAAAGCAGATCCGAGTTAGTTATATAATTAAAAATATACGTACAATGACATTATTCAATAACCCTACATATCGTTTTGGTGAAGACACAGAAATGTTGCTTTCAACACGTATCATACCGCTCGCGCTCACAATGCACAAGTCAATCAGCTCTTTATTACTATTAAAATGAAATAAAAAGGATATCTTTAATTACTCGAAGAATCGTCGATATACTTTTGCCATTTTAATGGAAGTTTATTGACGCCTCCGCTATAGATATGCTTAGCATGGGAATCGATTAACTCTTTATATGCGTTATTTCCTCTGTAAAAAGTTATCCAAATTCCGAAATAAACGGAAATCAATTCCCAGTGGACAAATATAAGTCTATGTAATATCTAAATAACATTTGCTCAATGTCGCGCGATACGATTATCACGCGTTATGTAACAAAAATCACGCAGTATAAAGCTAAAAATGACTTATTATTTCGCTATTTTTATGTAATATAGTGGTGTAACAAGTTTTATATATCTGTGACGTACTTTTCACATCCGTTTAATATATTCATGATGTGGGAAATTACAACCCTGACGTTATTTTGATAAAAATATTGGCGGTAAAGGTCGATAACATGAATATTATTATTTTTTATATCGACTAAATTTTCAAGTTACTGCTGAAGTAACTATGAACCTGATTCGCACTTGCATGTTAAATGACTCAATAGTCATTCTACTGTGAAAGTACAATCCAGTCAACACTGGAGGTACTCCGGCAGTAGGACAAATTGATGTGTTCGTGTTACTTATAGGAGCTAATAATTGGTTCATAAAAACAAACCCTTATATTCAATGTATAAAACAAAACGATGCCTAGAACAAAATCGTGGCAGTGCCATTTTATATCAATATAAAAAAGTAAACATGAAAATACATTACTTAAATGAACCGCACGTAAAAATACTGACTTCCCAGTTATGTAACAATAAGATGTACTGTTATATCGGACAACATTTAATAAATTGACTTATTTTTTATATAAAGTTCTGAATTCTTACTATGTCTACTTTAAGTCAAAATGTGACTTATCAGTTGTGTGATTGTAGGATTTTATCGTTATGTCAGTTGTACGGAAAAACATACACTCTGATAGTACGTAACAATATACTATTCATATTACAGCAGAACGTAATATAAAATAATGCCATTACATAATATTAAAATCACATTTTTGACGTGACAACGTCTTATAATTCGATGGAGCCGGCTGCACGCACGAAAAGAATGACTCATGCGGCGTTACCTCGCTCTGCTCGCAAGTGAGAGCGCGGAACGAGCGACAAAGAGGCACAATCGTCCTCCGCGTTCGTCAGCGTTCGACATCTGTTTCTCTCCTACTTGAGTGAGCGATGCGTCCGCGTGGACAGCTGCTATACAATAATACATTTACATGTTTTCGTCAAGTATGAAGTGCAGTGAAAAGTGAATGTGGTGTCAATTGCTTATAGCAACGATAATTGTGGCGATAAAGGTAATGATTCTTTCGATATTAAATATATGTTCAGTGATATATTGTCGAATATTCGTGCTTTCATCATTAAAATAAATAGCATCGGTCCGCTAGTGCAGCCATTGTAGGTTATGCTATAATTGACAAAACTATAAATAAAATTAAAATTTTCTTTTGAAAAATGATACCATTCCATCAGTATTTTCTTATGACGTTGTCACGTTCAACTATCGTCAGTAAACCGACTTTACAGACAACCGATTTTTTATATCAGTATGTCGCTATATTAAATACCAAAGTGTGTGACACAAATTAGACATCATTAATGACATCAGTTTTATTTCATGTGTATATCAAAACGCTGTGACCGTATGCCAAGTGTGTGATGGTCAAGGTAAGGTAACGTGTTCACTGGGTTGGAACAAGGTCTGGTGAGTACGGTTGGTGACGGAGATTCCAGCCGTAACTCCTGTAGTTTTGAGACGGTCCGTTGTGCGGTGTATGCAAAAGTGTTGTTGGGAAGAAAGACTGGACTACAACAACTCAAAAGTCTCAATTGTTTGACAGCGAGCGCGTTCATCATAATTTGCAATTCATAACAGTACACTTCTGCAGTAATGTTTGGCTGCCTCCTGTGTCCAACCAACCAGTACGACGGACGATTTCGATTATCATACACGATCTTATCAAAATTCAATTCAGAATCTCTTCATTGTGGCACGGATATAGTGGCATCAGCGCTGCAAAAACAGCTCGAAGAATTAATGATGTAATATCTGGGCGTCCGAGCTGACAGCTGTGCTCGGTGTCTCATAAACAGAAAAAGACCCATCTAGGTAAACTTGGAATGTAAAACATTATCTAAATGTAAAGTTTCAACGAAATCGTTGGATACGTTTCCGAAAAAACCAATTACATACATACATATAATATTTATACATATATACAAGAAGTACTCACTTAATATTAATAAGATATGGGGAAGCTACTGTAAAAGAAAGCACGGTACGTGTTTGGTTCTAACGTTTTCGTTCTGGAAATTTTGACCTACGAAACAAACCCCGTAGACGGCCGGAGAAAGAGAAGAAAAAAAGAGAAAACGGATAAGAATTAAAATAGACCGGAGAAAATTAAATAATAATTAAGTAAGAATAACCATTAAAGATCTAAACCTCTAGTCTTAAAGTAAACAAAACATAATTAATACATATGAATCTAGCAGTCGTAAAATATATGAAAAAACTTTTTTCCCAGTTTTATACAAAATATGGATAACTTATTAACAGACCTCGACCAGACATGTCGGCAAAGAATGATCTGTATTGTATGGTGAATATGATGTTTTGTCTGCGAGTTTATTGCATCTTTAAATGTACCTACACGTATACCTGAGTCTTGGTTACCACAGTACCTACAAGCTGTGCTTGGTTTGGAATTCTAAACGTAAATTTATATTTTAGTATTAAAGTACTGTAACTTACAGACTATTGGAGAATGTTCAAATATAAACACGACCATACCATACCATACCAGAATACGAAACTAAAAATAATATTAGATGAATAAAAACACGAAACTGTTATCTATTGCTTTATTTAGAAGAAATACGTTAACTTTGTCGTTTAAAATGGAAGATTTGCAGAATGCAATTATGTTTACTAAAAGCCATGTTCTTCACCCATCTGTACTTACACATAAGGAATTGTATTATGAATTATTGAATAATATTAGATACTTACCCAGATCGCTGGAACTTCCTGTAAACTTAGATTTAGAAAATATTCATGTTATTATAGATATAAGTGAATTAAGTACCAACTATGCAAGTAAACGAATAATATTTGCTTGCAAAATCCCGCTGGTAACTCATAAAATTTATGATGTGTATAAAACCATCCCTATACCATTACTACACGATGTTGAAAAACCAGTTTCGTATTCATTAATTATCCCTACTTCTAACTATGTAAGTATTAGTAAAGATAAATCTTATTATTGTTATATGAATAGCTTAAAAATGTGTAAAGTAATTCCAAATAGTATTTATATTTGTAAAACTGTAACAGAATATACCCTGTGAATACAAACCCCACCTGTGAAACAGAACTGATGTTAAAAGTATTAGACTCCTTACCGGATCAATGTAATCCTAAATTTATGAATTGTGACATCGACATATGGCAATAGGCTTAACAATAACCACTTTCTGTATGTTCAATCAAAGGTATCCAAGTTAACAGTCGATTGTAATGCTAATATAACGGAATTCAAAATATCAGGCACAGGATTTTTAAACTTACCTTCTAATTGTACCGCCATATGCCGAAATACAGAACTATCCGGTAAATTTAATATTAACATTAATGTGAACCCTGTAAGATCCGATTTCAATATTATTACTGATGTTTGTTGTAATATTAAAAGACTAGACTTAACTAACATACCACCTATGAAAATTGTAGAAACAAACTTGGATAAGTTAAAGGATTTAGATATTGTTACTAATCAAATTTTATCCTCAATAGATAAACTATCAGAAGATCCAAATTACCTTTTAGAATACAATTCAACTTATCCAATTTTAACATATTGTACACTTGTATTGATTATAGCTATAATTCCATTGATACTGTATAAGAAATTTTACCAAAACCTAACTTCCTTCAAAACCTCACGAACCACAGTCCCTGGCCCTGGTGTTGAGGAAACAACGGAAATTTCCGTTCCTCGTTTAAGAACATCACATTAAAACTTTGCACTTTACTGCAAAAGTTTTCTTTTACGCGGGGGGCTGTTATACCCGAAGTATGTACCCTAAAGTGCCAACCTTTCTCTAGTATCACAAAACCATATCCTCCTTAGACCATTCCCAGTATTTAGCGTCAGCACTTCGCCCAGCCCTCTCACGATCCCGTAGCTCATCCTCAGTTCCATCTCAGACCCAGTCCGTGACACTCATAGTCCGTTTTAATTATAATATTAATTTTAATTCAGTGTCAAACAATTAATATATATTATATATCTATCTTAAAATAATTCTTTTTTTAAAAAGGGATTTTTAAAGTCCCTTATAACAGTTCGTGAACTACGAAAAAGCCTTTGATTCGGTCGAAACCTGGGCAGTGTTGCAGTCTCTCTAGCGGTGCCGTATTGACTATCGATATATCGAAATATTGAAGTGCTTGTACAACAACGCCACCAAATCGGTCCTAGTACAGGAGCAGTGCACGAAGGCAATTCCTTTGAGAAGAGGCGTTAGACAGGGAGACGTAATATCTCCGAAACTGTTTACCGCCGCTCTAGAGGATGCCTTCAAGCTGCTGGAATTGCAAGGACTCGGCATCAATGTCAATGGCGAGTACATCACTCACCTTCGATTTGCTGACGACATCGTAGTCATGGCAGAATCGCTGGAAGATCTTGGCACAATGCTCGATGACCTCGACAAAGTTTCTCAACAGGTGGGCCTTAAAATGAACATGGACAAGACGAAAATCATGTCGAATGTCCATGTGGTGCCCACCCCAGTATCAGTTGGGAACTCTTGTCTAGAAATTGTTGTAGAATATGTCTACCTAGGACAAACAGTCCAGTTAGGTAGGGCCAACTTTGAAAAAGAGGTCAGTCGACGAATCCAACTCGGCTGGGCAGCGTTCGGGAAACTGCGCGACGTCTTCTCGTCCAAAATACCTCAGTGCCTCAAGACGAAAGTCTTAGTCCAGTGTGTGTTGCCAGTGATGACATACGACACAAAGACGGGGTCGCTCACTGTGGGCCTCATAAGAAAGCTCAAGGTCGCTCAGCGAGCTATGGAGAGGGCTATGCTTGGTGTTTCTCTACGAGATCGAATCAGAAATGAGGAGATCCGTAGACAAACTAAGGTAACCGACATAGCCAAAAGGATTAGCAAGTTGAAGTGGCAGTGGGCGGGGCACATAGTTCGGAGAACTGACGGCCGTTGGGGCAGAAAGGTTCTCGAGTGGAGACCACGCACCGGAAAGCGCAGTGTAGGACGGCCCCCCACTAGATGGAAAGACGACATAATAAAGGTCGCTGGGAGCCGTTGGGTGCAGGCCGCACAAGATCGGTCGCTCTGGAGATCTATGGGGGAGGCCTATGTTCAGCAGTGGACGTCCTGCGGCTGAAATGATGATGAGTTAAACTGCTGTCAAAGTATGATGCAGTACTCAAAGAACATATGAGTTCATAAATGTTTTAGCTAATCATGTAAAATGTCAGCTTGTCAACGAAATTAAATCGGCCAAATATTTTGGAATCATGTTTGATAGTACACCTGACGTTTCACATGTCGATCAAATGTCTGAAGTGATTCGTTATGTAAAAATTAATAATAGAAAAGTAGAAGTCACAGTATTCTTAGGTTTATTTCCTTTACATGGAAAAAAGCAGCTGATTTAAGCACTGAAATACTAAAGAAGCTTGAAAACGATGGCTTAGATATTATGATGTGTTGTTCTCAAGGTTATGATAATGCTGCAGTTATGAGTGGTATACATAGAGGAGTGCAAGCTATTATAAAAGAAAAAAACAATAAAGCAATTTTTATTGGTTGTATAGATCATTCAATTAATTTATGCGGCCAACATTCGTTCGCACAAAATATGACTTGTGTTACATTTTTCGGAGCAGTGGAAACAATACTTAACTTTTTTTCAACTTCCACAAGCCGTTGGAAAGTGCTCCTCAATCACAGCAAAGCATCTGTTAAAAGACTTTCGACAACGCGCTGGAGTGCTCATTATGGTGCAGTAAAAGTATTGGCTGAAAATTTTGAGGGGATAATATCTGCAATTGAGGAACTATGTGACCAAGACGTAAATTTAGAAAGTAGAGGTGCTGCACAAAATCTTTTGCCTGCTGTGTGCAATTTCTCATTTCATTGTTTTATTTTCTTTTGGAATGATGTGCTAAGGGAAGTGAAAAATGCTCAGATTACATTACAAAGTAAAGGTTTATGTGTTGATGAAATAATCATAAAACTAAAAGCACTTCGTCTATTCATTGGAAAAACAGTTGCATCTAGCAGAAGAGGCAATAGATTTTGCTGTACAAAAATCGGAAAAATACAACATTTCGATGGAACGACGAATTCGTCGCAAGAAACGCATGCCCGGTGAGTTAGCATCGTCCACCGTTGCTGGACTTATACTTAGAGCGGAACTTCAAAAGGACATGTTAGAATGTCTTGACAGATTCAATATTGAACTCGAAACAAGAGTAAAGTTCATTAAAGACGTAGCTTCATTGTTTGAGGTTGTGCAGTCAAAGACCTTGCTTTCGGCAAACACTGAACAGTTAAAATTTGCTATATCAAAATTTACTAACCTTTACTATGAAGTATCAGAAACAGAACTCCTTTTAGAAATACCAAGATTGAGAAGACATTTAAAAGCGGCTAATATTACTGTCTCTAATTGGGTGACACTAGACTTTTTGAAATTTATTGTGGAATGAGATTTTACAGAATCTCTTCCGAATCTTACGGTCGCACTAAAGTTATTTATAACAATATGTGCATCAGTTGCTTCATGTGAGAGAAGTTTCAGCAAATTAAAATTAATTAAAAATTACTTGCGGTCTACAATGACTGAAACCAGATTAAACAATCTTGGTATTTTAATGATAGAACATGAAGCAACAAAAAATATAAATGTGATTGTGACGTGATTTCGGAGTTCGCTAGTGTCAAAGCTAGAAGGAAGAAATTTTAATTTTTAACAAAGTAATTTGTTTCACATAATATTCAAATATTTGTAATAGGTACTCGTATTTTAATAAAACGTAAATGATAATAACTTTTTTTATTTTAACAGTTTCAATTGAGTTTTGGGGTGACACCTATAAAATCCGCCCCGGGTGCCACCTATGCTAGCTACGCCACTGTATATGTCTGTATCGGAGATGCACTTGACGATAGGCGCGGTTAGTTTATTGAAGCTGTGCTCCACGGTTCAAACATCGCCAACACACTCGTGTAGTCTATCATAATTGTTCTTCAAGTACAAATTATTTTAAATTTCATTAATTCCATTTTAAGCTAAACTCCGAGCTGCTACTAAGGAATTTCATAGAAAAACCCAATAACACTTTGCTCGACCTGACGATCTAACCCAGGACCTCGGGAATAGCAGTCGCGCTTAGGACCACTAAGCTAATAAGGCAGTTATGTGAAGTGGATTTTAAATATAAACTGAAAACATGTATTTTGAGTTATCAAAAAAGCTCCCTCGATAGTTCTAAACAAGAAAACCACCATCTTGCTATACCCCACTTTAAAGATTAGAAAATATTAAGAACGGTTAAAAATATTGACACTGGCAAATGCTTCTGTGGTGCCAACACAAGAAGAAAAAGTTTATTTATGTTTCACTTATTTTAATAAACACAATAACCTTTAGAGTCACGGAGCTGTTACGTTCTTACGTCAGTACTTACGTATGACGTCACGTAGTAGCTTTTGCAGGAAAACAGACACTATATACATACAGATTTCAGTTGTATTTAAATACTTATTTATATACAGAACTTTGTATATTTATTTTCAACATTTACTCAACCTTACTGATTTTCAATTCCTCAAAGATTTCATTTCACCAAAATTCCTCCAAGAACGCATTTATTTATTCCCCAAAATTGAAAAATCCTTAATCTACCACAGGTTCCACACAATTCATTTAATAAAACCGACAAGTGTCGGCCAACTATCAAAGTTGGTGCGAACGTTGGCACCAAAGTGTGGAGCCGGCCTAAGCGTGCAATATGGGTGGGTACTCGGTAAATTAGCATAAACAAACTTACATCACCGTGATCGGTGTTCCAACGCATGCTTCTGAACCTCGCTAGGATCCTGTCGTGAGGCGATGTGGCAGCTAACGTACGAGGGTAGCGGTACTTAGTACACGATGGAGTTTTACCTGCAATAGACAAACAAACAAACCATCTCTATCAGGACCATCTATTTTTATTTTTTTAAACGAAACTTCTTAGGCTGCCTGTCCACTGAAACGGAACGCTACTGTTCAAATTTTTATGCAATTCTAATGATCGAAATTTGCACAACAGCTCCGTTTCTCTTCAGTGGATAGGAAGCCTTAGGCAGCGATACAAGTATTGAGATTGAAATTTCAAGGACGTGACACGTTTAGACACATTTCGTTACTTGAGAGAGAAGAAAAATATTTAACGTAAAGATAAGTAGAAAGACAACTAACTATACATTGTATATTTTA
This sequence comes from Saturnia japonica, assembly GCA_033032175.1. NCBI lineage: Eukaryota > Metazoa > Arthropoda > Insecta > Lepidoptera > Saturniidae > Saturnia > Saturnia japonica. The sequence goes on along the minus strand of CM065304.1, from coordinate 2,799,313 downwards.
GAAATTTTCACTTCTATCACGTAAATGGTGCCGCGCGCAGTTATTTTTATTGCAGCACGGCATAGACTAGACTCCGCTGTCATGCCAGGCTGCTCAAATATCTCTTCAAGATAATATGTTGAACGGCTTTAAAGCCCCGCGTTGTAAGAAGGAGGAAACACCCCGGTGAGGAGACGGTTCCATGGCTTCACAGAGAAAAACATGACGCAGAGAACTTGTTCTTCCTTTGAATGGCAAATGTGTTCTTACACGATTCTGCCAGTCACATAAAATATAGAATATTTATCCAATTATTATCTTGCAATAATGAAACATAGATTCAATAAGACGGTGACTCCCTTTTTCAAACTATCCAGGGAGTTTTTATGGTAACTTAAAATGCATGTTTCCAGTTATTATATATAATGCACTTCACTTGTGCACAATACCCAAACTACATCACGTAAAATGCCGACAAAATTACATAATAAAAGGCCAAATAACATAAGTTTATAAATCAAAATCAAAATCACCACATAAAACTTCAAGATCTCGCCAATAACTCTAGAGAACTTGTATGTTATAATAGTCCGACAAGTTTGTACGTCACCTTCCTATTTTAAAGAAGTTGGAGGGGACGAGGTAGCACGATACTACATTACACATATTCCGACAGACTTTGGCGGGGGCGAGGTACTACATACGATAACGGGGGCGGGTAGTGGTAGATGTGTAGCGGGGAAGGGAAATACATGCAATTGGGTGACGTAGGTGCGCGTTCACAGTATACTAAAGTAAACAGTAGAACGTCTTCATACAAACTGCCGAAACGAAATTTAGGTAAACTCGGGTACACAATAGTCGCGAGTACCTACGCAATTTATAACTAATGACAAAATGTTATATTTTCTACTTAAGTAATAAGTATACTGAAGTTATAGTGAGTAATTTAGGTTACTTTTATTTTAGAAAAAAAATTAGGGTGCCGTGCAAATAATAAAAAAACTGGTGACGGTGAATCATCTTGGGTGCTTAAATGGCTTACGCTGCATTAACTGTAAGAGATATAACAAGTTAATATACTACATAAATGTAGATTTAAAAATAATTCAGGGAGAGCATTATTATATCTATCTTCTAAGCATCACCCACAATAAGTATTTTTGTCTTTAAAATAGCCGGGAGCGGAGGTAGCACGATTCGCGCGTTCGCACGTTCGACAGCATTCGGTAGTTCACACGAGCGGAGCCACGGGCACAGCTAACATATACATATCATTTATGTAATTGGTTTCTCGAAAACGTCTCCAACGATTTGGATGAAAATTTGTATTTATATAATAATGTTGTACATTCCAAGTTTACCTAGATAAGTGTTTTTTTTTTAGATACCGAGTAAAGCTCTGTTGCCCAGGTATTAAGATTTTAATTAAACATTCGGCCAATGCTACGGTACCAAAGTGAAATATCAAAGCATTGACGATTTGCATTTATATCATAATTACGATGTCCGCTTAACATGGCTTGAGAGTTGACACCATAAACCATTAGAAAGGATAAAATAAAGTGAAGTCAATCAAACTGTGCTTGTTTATATCTAATCGGTACGTGAGTGTATTTACCGGTGACCCGATATGTACATACTATAATACATTAGGGCCAAAAAAGTGTTGACCTTAACAAACTCAAAAGGATAAAAGAAAGTGGTTCCCGCATTCTTGAACACCACAATAAATATATAGCAGGGTTCTATTTATAAACATTTTACTTATTATTATAAACTCTATTATAGAATAGTTTTAGTTCATTATGTTAGTAAAATGGGTGTGAAGCCGGTTTAACAGTATGGGTGGGGTTGAGTGAATACCGAGCTTACTTAACCTCTATAAAATGAATATAACCTCACTGCAATATTGTGATAGTGAAGTCCCCTAATTGTAGGTGCCTGCCAGTCCGATGTGCCTACATCTTCGTAGTACTCTCTGGAACCTTCTGCGACCGTGCTTTAGGCGCCTTCAACGTTGATGAAACCGTATCATAACTTAGCAAAGACGATACAAAACAGAGCGAGGCTTATGAGAAAGAGTTCTAAACACTCACTTGATGTAGCAGATTATGAGCCGGTAGCGCAGTGGAAGTTATTTGTAGTAATAAATAAAACTAGCATATAAAAGTAAAGAACAGGGAATAAACATATATATATGGTAGCCTCAGAATACAGAACAAACCAGAAGCCGCGTTCAAGAATAATTACATACGCTGCACTGTGTCCAAAACGATACGTACGTCCCGCACCTGCCCCACTTCCCATACGCATAATGTTGCTAGCTCGGGAGCGGTTTCCCACTTTTTGGGGTAGTCTTATAACACTAAAGAAAAGATATTTTTTTTTTTAATATTTATTTATTTACATGATTGCTTATTAATTTTTTTAATATACTTTTTAAAGATTCGTACTTGGCAAGTCTGTTGTATTTTTGTTGTAATGTTTCATTCGTCGAACATGTTGTTCACAAAATTATTGTTTTCGTCGTAATTGAGATTTAAGTTTGACCTTTCTCGGCGTATCAAACACAGATTCCAAATCAGAAATATTGACATCACCGATCTCTGAGTTCGATCTCGCAGGAGATTGTGGTTGTGTAACCTGAAATGAAAAGCCTTAAGTTGTATGTTGTTGTATCATGTAATAGATTAACAAAAAATTTAATTAAATACAGAATATTTCTGCCGTACAAGGCATGACATTTCAGTCCTCACGGATGGAAACGCATTAGTAATAGCACTTTGTGCCTGAGCTTGCAAATGTCCATGGGCCTTACTTAGTTTATTTTACATTTATTACTGTTACTACTAGTGTTTATTTACTACATTAGTTTACTTGTAACTAAGTATATCGATTAAGTGCCTTGTTTGCCTTTCAATATTATAAAAAAAAAATTAAACATTATTATCATAGGTGGGTACGCACATTGTCCGATGTCGAAGGTTTAGACGTTTCTATGTGTAACTCGGAAAATTCTGGTGTCAAGTCCAAATACTGAAATAGAACGTTAGTATTATTCATATATTTAATTCACCGAAGTTTCATTAGCCTGGAATCTGAAATTTGCGCCCGGTTTAGCTCGCCCCTTATCACGATGAGGGACGGATAAGCTCGACGAAAAGTGGGCATACTTGTATATATATATATATATATATATCTGTGTGGACCAAAACCTTACTTCAAAATACATGACAAACATTTTCACCAGGAGGGATACAATATAAATATAGTAATTATTATGACTATATCTACCTTAGTTGGATTAGCTGCTTTCCTCAGTCTTTTTAAACCACCTTTTGTATCATAAAAACATTGCGCTTCAAAGTGAATTGAGCAAAGTACGCTCCGGCTTGATGGTTTCCAAAACTCATCTAGCCGTGCTCTTTGTATGACTTTCATCCAGTCCGATTTTCTATTTTCATCAGCAGGGAAACTAAAATTACAAAGGTTCTATATGCACAAAAATAGTAAGTATTCTAAACGAGTATAAAAAAAATAAATGGGTAAAATTTTCGATGAAAATAAAATGGCAACACTTAAAAAATGGACGCGTAATTTTCTAAATGTAAAATAAATTAAACAATTAATTAAATATACTTTAGAATGCGCTACTTACAGATGAAATGTGATCCCATCCTGTTTTTTTATAATCCCTGCAGCATTTTTACATGTAGGAACAACACAAGACGGCATTTTAAAATTAAAATTGGCACTTGTACAATACGTCACGACGCGCTACTTACAAAGGAGTGACTAATCGCAACAACGTCAAACCACTCTATTTAAGAGTGGTTTTTGTATCTTCAGTTTTATGTGCGTTCGCGGTTTCTGGTTTGTTCTGTATTCTGAGATGGTAGCAAAGCTTTTTACACAACAAAAGACAACTGTGTGACACATACCAAATTTAAAATATGGAAGGTACAAATTTATTATAAAAGAGTATCTACTCAACACTTGAAAACTTAATATGATTAAGAATGAAAAATGAAACTTAACCTAGGTACTAGATTTCTACTAAATGACCTGGCAATGCTAAAACGGCAAATGAATTTAACTTATGAACACAGAAAAACCCAGAAATATTTCGGCTCGGAGGGATATACCGGAACAGGCTAAGGCCCATCCGTTGCTGAAGAGCCTTAGATGATGATGATGATGATCATATTAGTAAATTATTGAAAGAGACGAATGAAAGAACATATGGCCAAGATCTCAAGATGGATTTATTATGGAACTAGAATGGTTGAGATTAGGAAAGAAGTTGAGAATTAATAGATTAACGCGGTATGGTTATAAGGTTATTATATGATAAAGGATAAAAGTCATATAACTAGAAGTATTTTAACTACGAGGGATGGATGGATTGAGTGATGAGTGATATGTGTATAAAAGGTGAGAATATTCGGATGACCGCTGATAGAGGAGAGTGGACAAAGGCCATTTTGCCGACCCAATTTAGGAGAAGTAAGTTTAAGAGAATGAATTATGGAATAAAGTTGAGTGGAAAAAGTTAGTAAATTATTGATGTTCCCACTATAAAAATAGAAGGAAACTGGCTTTTATGTGCAGCTGCTGAAGCACAAATAAGTTCTACAATAGATTATAATATATCTTTAGCCAGATAATAGAAATACTTCTACAATATATGCATTAATTAGAATTAAAACACGATGTGCTTGGGTAGCAGTTATTTATCGTAGTGACTTGCATCAGCTTTTCCAGAAAGTAGATTTTAAAGTGATCAACAAAGCATAAGACAGATCCTAAGCATCAGCGATTTGCTTTTGGAATTTTGTAAAACAGCTAACTTTTGTAAAAAGATAACGCTATCAATTATATAATGACGAATCATATTATATAACAACGATATGTAGGTAGATAAGTTTTTAGTAACTGAATGGGTTATAACTGGTGTAATACTGTTCTCATGTGACTGGGTTCGAGCCTTTAAACCTTAAAGAATTTAATTGTTAACACTATAATTGGTCGATAGAGAAGTTAAATATCTCTTGATTCCATCGCATGATTCCGTAGTATCAGAGGACTTTGTCCAATTATGGGTAATGTGCAACATCTGCTGCTTTTAAACTTTATTTTAGGCATTTTATTGTTACGATTGTGAAAAATATTCTAAAATTATTCACAACCCTAACGCAACGCAGTGTGTATCTCATAATGCAAACATACATTAACCGTTTTGCCGTAAAAATTTAATTCTTAAAACAACATTTTATCATTTTTAAAGAAAACAGCGATAGTGCGGGCCGTTCCACGTTTTGTAATTTATTGTTATAAAGTCCCCCAGTTTTGAACAACAATGGTACCGCGTTGTAAGCAGAGTTATTTCTAGTTCGTCGTTCAAAGACAGCCATCAGTCCTTCAACTTACCTTGTTAAAATTGCCCATAAAAATGTTACCATGGCGTCTTTCTTGTAAAGCATTATTTTACGTATTAATTTCGATAGACTCTAGTCATTGAAACATATAAAGAAAGAGTTAATGGTAATCATTTATGTGATGGTAGGCTGGGATGGTGGCTCTTCTATAATTCTTCTATCACAAAGCTTCTACTTTCGCGTTGCGGCAGTTGCAATTGACCGCTAATTACTTTTCTAGGACTAGTATGTAATGACTTCGTTTTTTGTCAAATTGAACTAACATAATTCGATAATAGACAAGATAAATTATTAATAAGGAATCAAAAAGCCAAATGCAAAAAAAAAACACTTGAGTAAAAAGTTTATGTTTCTATTTTTCATTTTTATTAAATTCCCAGGAGTCTTACTTAAACACTATATAGCCTATGGAACTCCCACATTTAAGACGAATCTATCGACATCTCTTAATTTAAAATCCATCAAGCCGTTTAGGCTACAGAGGGTGCCAAAGAAATAGACTTGATGATGATGATTGTTCCGACTGATTGCGGCCATGGCGACCCCTTGGACTCTTAGTCTGAGAAATGGAGTTGGTGCTCTCGAAGATGGCTTAAGAAAACTAATCTTCGCGACGAAACTCAGTGCGCACTGAGGGCCCGTGAGTAAGTCCTTCTCATAATGATATGTTACGGCAGCAGGTGGGCTGGTCTCATATGGTATCAAGGACAGCTTTATGCTGAACCTCAAACTCGCGTACATGGCTGTTCACCATCCTGCGCCATACCTTAATATATACACATAGAAATACATATAATACTAGCTGACCCGCGCAATTTCGTCTGCGTCACATAAGAGATAGAGTAGGTCGTAGGCACCTATAAAACAATTCTAAAGGAGCTGAAACTGAAACGAACCATTTGAGCACCATTAGCCCCCTCCCCCCCCCCCCCCCAACCCACTTGAAAATGCGCGTGCGGTACTTTATCATTATTTTGCTGCGCAGTTAGTTTAAAACTGTGATATCTCCTAAGACATTATTTGAAATCAAATGATGTAAAGGACAATTATGTTCAAAATTAAATACTTCTGACGAGTAACATATTTATTTCGATAAGGATTAATACCATGTTTATAAAAATACATTAGCAAATAATTCATTATTTTAGAAGTAAATAATTGAATTATATTTATACTACCAACGTAAGACTTATAAAACACAGAATATATACATTTACCATAGACGTATAAAAAAAGTATTTTATAGATTCATGACATTTACTATGAGTTCCGTAAAGCTTCTATCTAGTGACTGCTTATTGAACTACTTTTTTAATAAATAAATATCGTCATAAATATATTCAGAAACACATGATGAAATAAACTTTGTTTATACTACAGTTATCTTTATGGAATCAATAGCTAATGAGTAGTTATTTAGTTGTTAATGCATATACAGTTATACTGTTGCCGAAACCCAACAAACCAAAAGAAAATCATAGATGGGTTTATCACTATGTGTGTTGGTTTTCCCATATTTCCCTCTTACATATTTTCATTTCCTATTCTCCTATTCCTATACCCATAAAGTTTTATTTTCGCTACAAAAAGTACTCTATGTCCTTTCATCTTTTCTTTTTCCTTACTCCCAAATTCATTAAAATTGGTTCAGCAGCTTAAGCGTGAAATCGTAACAGACAGACAGACAGAGTTACTTTCGCATTTATAATATTAGTATGGATGTTCTAGTCCTTACCATTTCAAATTTCGAACTCTATGTCCCTATGAGGCCGTGTCCTAAAAGTGCATAACCTCTTTAAGCTTAGAAACCTTCAAATGAGTTACTAATATAGTAGGGTGTTTTTCGAGATATTCCAATTTTAAAGAGTATTTGCTTATGTTTTTAAGTGAGTTCAAACTTTTTTGAATAAAATCGGATTGAGTTATCAAACATCTGTCTTTAAATCGCCTCCAAAATAACTTTCTACTCCTATTTAACCCCGTTAGGGCATGAATTTCAACAAAATACGAAACACGCCTTCCATCAGTTCTGTTAAAAAAAGCTTATGCAAAATTTGAAGTAGATTGGACCAAGAAATCACGTTGTCCCATACAAACTTTGCCCCCCCCTTTTCACCCCCTTAGAGGTAGAATTATGGAAATTCCTTTATTATCGGATGTCTACGTCATACAAAGAACACACCCTCTAAGTTTCTGGCCTCTACGATCAGGGTGCGCGTTGATCCGTCAGTCAGTCATTCAGGACAAAGCATTTTATATGTACCTATAGATATACATACACACATACGCTCAAAAAACATAACCCTACTTTTTTGCAGCCGGGTAAAAAAGTCTACATTTTAAATATCAACTGTGTATGCACGTCATTATTATTTAGGTACTTTGCTTAATTTATATATATATGGATGTTCAGGCACAACTTCTTCGTTTATGAACCGAGTCGGATGATTCTTTTTCGTTTGATACCTCAAAGGTGGTTCCATTTTTATTTCATTGGTATTGAATCATCAACTTCGAAGATACACAAGGAAACTCTTGAAAACCATTGAAGTTTTTTTTTTTTTTTTTGTTAAAAATTATCTTGTGTTACCTTGCTTCGCAAATACTTTTGAACACATCATTTTAATTATAGCAAGGCGGTAAGGTATGTTCTAAACCCATCCTAGCTATTTGCCACCCTCAAGTTGGAAATCTGTCGCGATTGCGAAGCAGCTATAAATAAATGTCTTTGGGTAGCTGCATTTGTGATCCAGTGTTGCCTTAGCGTGTTATCACTGGTCATATCGTCATTTAACATAAGGTGAGATTGCAGCGAACACATAAAATATTAGAATTTCTAAATATTACACATAAGTTAGCCGAGTAAAATATAAGCATTGAAAGGAAGAGTTAGTAGAAAATTGATTTTTAAATAAATCTAAACAAAAAAAATCTTTTAAGTTGATGTCTTATAATTCCAGTTACATTACTATTAAGCCATCCTTTTTTTATTTGTATAATACACTAGCTGACCCGTGCAACTTCGTTTGCGTCACATAATAGAGAAAGAGACAGCGGGTTAGAGAGAGAGTTGGTCTTAGGCACCTATAATATAATTCTAAAGGAGCTGAAACTTTCTTTATTTTGCTGCGGAGTTATTTTAAAACTATGATATCTCCTAAGATATTCATTGAAATCAAATGATGTAAAGCGGGATTTTGTTCAAAATTAAATACTTGTGATAAATAACGTATTATTTATTTATTTTGATAAGGATTAATACCATGTTTATAAAAACACCTTCGCACATAATGCATTATTTTAGAACAAATTTGATTACCATAAAATAGGTTATATTAAGTCAACCTTGAAAAATTGACATCAATTCGAGGACATTTATATATATATATTTTATAAATTGCCTGACCTTGTTGTTAGCCTTAGGGGCCTAAAACAGAGCTGCGGCTTTTACAACTTTACCGGGCTTGGGGGCGAGCGCTTAAGTTACTCAGCCGAGAAAGCGTGGACACTCGCCCCGCCCTTATACACTCACGACTTTTCATGTACCCATAAAAACTCAATCAACTGTAATTGTAAACCCATCGAAAAGGTTAAGTGTATAACCTACCTTGGTTTAAAAATAGATGAATGTTTTTCTTGGTCCAAACATATAGATTATTTATGTAGTAAGTTAAGAATATTATTAGGTAAATTTTATCATCTTAGTTTTAAAGTACCCATTAGCACGTTAAGATTGTTGTATATGTCTTTATTTGATTCTATTTTTAGTTATGCACTGGACAGCTATGGTTTAACATCTAAAACAAATCTAGACAAACTAGAAACTTTACAAATAAGGTTCCTCAAACTGCTAGTAAGTAAGAAAACAAAAATTGACTGTAAAGGTGATTATAGAAAATTATTTAATATGTGCAAGATTTTACCAATTAGTCTAAAACATAAATTTCTTTTGGCTGTAAACCATCATGGCAGTGAAGAGCATAAAAACCTATCCAGTGTGATTAATAGTTATTGTACTCGATCTATGACCGCCGGCAAATATAATGTACCTAAAGTATCTAATTACTTTGGTGATAGAACTATAAAAAAACGTTTACCATACATACTTAACAGTCTGCCGGCGGAAATTAGACACGAAACTGACAAAGCTATTTTTAAAAAAATGATTAAAAAATATTTGTTAACCACGCTGAGCTAATCACGGGTGCAGGCAACGTAATAGCGGCGTTCCATGAGTAAATAATATTGTAATGTGTAAATACAACATAAGACTCCGTTTGATCCCACAGTCAAACCGATCACACGGTTTTGTGGGACTATTTTTTAGAAATAAGATTATTACTTTACAAATAAATAAATAAAAAATAAAAAAACCAGCGCGCAAGGGTGCCAAAGTGGCCGGACCTCGGCTTGGCTTTGGGCTCCTGGGAGGAAGGAAGGAACATGTGTATGTGTATTTAGTGATCTGAAATATGTTCTACACTATCTAGTGCAGAAAAAAGAAAAAAAAGGTCCTTTACAGAACCTATGTACCTGTGAGGTGTGCACGTATGTACATATGTGTGTGTGTGATGTTTGTATGTGGGTAGCTAAGTGTTGCACATAAAGTATCACTTGTATCGCGCGGGTGGCTGCCAGACTCAAGGGTTTCACTCCGAGGAACGGACCTAGGCTTGAGTTGCCGCGGGAGAGGGAGGTCGCGGCGGTGGGTGTGCGGGAGCGAAATTAGCCGCCCGTCCCCTGCGGAGGGAACGGTGGTTACGCAGGCGTGGGCGCGAACACGCTCTGTTTAGAGAGACGGTTGAGTAGTACGCGATTTGTTTCTCGATTTCGTCATCAGGATCGGTGAAAAGGTTACGCAGTCGGCGCTGTAAGCGAGTGGCGTTTGGGACTGGAACGTAATTCGTGGCGGCTTTGATCAAAGGGTTCGCGTGATTCGATGCGGTGTCAAAGTAAGATCGTGAGAGGTATGTGATGTTAGATTCGATCGAGGGGAGTTTCATATCTCTATGAAGGTCTACCTGTCGAACGAACAAGGGGGCGTTATTGATTTTATGTAAAACTCGAGATTGAAGGACTTGGAATTTGTGTATATTCAACTTTGACATATGTGCGAATGCGGCGCAGTTATATGTCATAATCGGACGGATACACATTTTGTAGAGAGTAAGCTTATGTCTCAGGGACATTTTGTTTATGATCAGGGGCTGTAATCGACTTATGACCATTGCGGCTGTTTTACAGATGGCACGGACATGAGAGTCGAAGGTAAGTTTTCTATAGAGGGTCACACCGAGATATTTAGTCTTGGTGGCCCAGGGGATATTGTCTTTGAAGAGATTGAGAGTTTTGACACCCTCAGGGAGCTCTTCTTGACCGGGATCAAAGATAATCGCGGCGCTCTTTGAGGAGTTGATGGCTATGCGCCATTTGGTGTACCATTCACCGAGAGTGGTGACTGCGCATTGGACTCTGTGTCTGAGCCTAAGTCTGTTCCTATTCGACGCGTAGATGACTGTGTCGTCAGCGTATACATTTCCTGGATCTTAGGAGGACGAGGAAGGTCACTGACGTACAGATTGAAAAGACAAGGCGCCAGAATGGAGCCTTGCGGGACGCCCAAAAGTATGGGGTGGGGTGTGGAGAGTACACTTTCCGCTCGGTAGCGGAAGGTGTGGTCGGTGAGGTAGTCGCGGATGATGTGAACTAACCTATCTGGGACTTGTAACTGGTGTAGCTTGTGGACTAGTCCGGCGTGCCAGACCTTGTTGAAGGCCTTGGCGACGTCCAAGAAGACCGCGAGCGTACGGTATGGAGGATTTTTCACGAAGTTAGTCGCTATATGCTCCGTGATACGTTGCACCTGGTGTGTACACGAGTGTCGAGCACGGAACCCGAACTGTTCCGATAGATATAGATCTTTCTCGTCTATCACGGTTTTGAGACGGTTTAGAAGGAGCCGCTCATAGATTTTGCCTAAGGTATTCAAGAGACTGATCGGGCGATAGCTATCGGGAAGCGATGCTTTTTTGCCGGATTTGTGTATCCCTATGACTATGGCCGTTTTCCAGGCGGCTGGGAAATGGCAGTGGGCGATGTTTACATTGAATATGCAAAACAAGAGTGCTATGAGGTGATCGGGAAGAAGAGTGAGTACTTCGTTCCGGATCCCGTCAGGACCGGGAGATTTTTTGGGCTTAAGGCCCTTGATAACGGAACAGACTTCATCAGACGTGACCGTAGTTAGGGTATCCGTGGGGGGGACCGAACTGAGTTCCTGTACCGAGGATTCGATTGCGTTGACATGTCTGTCTCTGTCATGTCATGTTTGGATAGCTTTGGCTCCCAAACTTGCTGAAAGACACTCCGCCTGGTCTTCGCTATCGAACGCGAGTGGAAGGCCCGGGCCTCTTGTGAGGGGTGGTTGTTGGGAGGAGTGTTCTATTTATAATGATCTGGCTAACTTCAAGTATGTGAAATGGAACGGTTTGAGACCCCCTACGAGGTTGTCCCGGTTGTGACCTCTTAATTCAGTGATGCGAGCTTTGAACTCTCTTTGTAAAGCGCGTAACCGGGCGCAGTTGTCTCAGGACGGGAAAGAATCGTGAGCGCGTGTCGCGGCGTTCTTTTCAGCTTTAAAGCTCACAGGTCGTCAGGGAGTATAAAGTGGCGATCTCTCACCGTTTTGACCTCTCTCGAGGCCTCTCTGATGCTGACCTGGAGGTGGTCGGTGAGGGAATCGATCGCTAAGTCGGCGTCTACGGCCGACTGCAGTACGTCAGGGACCCTATCTAGGCTGTCCGAGGACGGCCTGTCCGCGAGTAAATGTTTGAGTTTCGCGTAGTCAACCACCTGGACGGACGGAGGACTATGGTCGGAGGGATGTCCTAGTCGGAGGATGATTGGGCGGTGATCGAAGTCGAGTTCGTGTACGACTTCTAAAAGTTGTAACCGAAGCTCGATACCTTTCAATAGGGCCACATCAAGGACTGTCGGACGACAGTGATCTTGAAAGTGGGTGGGTTCGGAGGGAGCTAACACGTGAAAGTTCATGTCATTGCATAACTGATCGAGTATACTCCCGTTACGGGAGTCTATCGAACTGTTAAAGCAACTGTGACCGCTGTTGAGGTCGTCTGCTATGATTACGGAGGGACCGAGTGAAAAGAGTGTCTCCAGATCGGACCGGAGGAGTCTTTTCGACGGTGATAGATATGCAGATACGATTATGATTGACGGGTGGTCAGTCATATCTAGTCTGCATATAGAAACTTCCAAATTGGAAAGTTCGGGAGGGTCAATTCCCATACAGTATAGTGAACGTTTGTAGTTAATGAGAGTGCCGCCTCCTCGGGTGACACGGTCATTTCTAATAATGTTATAGTTAGGGTTTAATAACGCCTTAGGGTTGCGTCTACTAGGTTTTAGAAGTGTTTCTTGTACGAGAAACACATCTAACTGACGTTCTACTAGGAAGTTAGCCACGAGATCACGCTGATGAGCAAGGTTCCTAGCGTTAAAGAAGGAAATGTTAATTCCTTTCGGTTTTAACTTATCCATTGAAAGGCTTTCGGTTTACGGTTGTCTAGACGGTGTATGGTCTCCGATAGCCATGGGAATTTCCACACGGTCATTATGCAACCGTGTTCGTTGAGATAGTCGACGTATGCGCTGACCTCCTTGACGCTGCGCTCTCTGAGCAACAGGGCAATGAGGACAACGTCCGATGTAGGAGCAGAACCGCGTGGAGCGGGAGTTTGAACAGCCATAAGGGGCTGGGGTTGGGGGCCAATTCCAGGTCCATAAGGGGCTAGGGATTGTGGCGGGTGGGGGCCCACGGGGCCCGAGGGCCTAGTGTGGGCTGCGGGCAAACTCTAGGTGCGGGAACGACGGACGGAAAAGCCTCCATTGACAGCAGGGGCTGTAGTTGGGTTGAGGGGCATGGTCGACGGGGGCGTGAGGTGCGATAGTTCGCGGGGTGCCAAGATTGACCGCAAATTACACAGCTCGGCTCACAGGGTGAGTCGTGCTTACGGGGACACTCCCTAGTGGAGTGATTCTCGGGGCACTTGACGCACCTTGGAGTGAGATGGCAGTGGTGGGAGGAGTGCCCGTACAATTAGCAGTTATGACACTGCGTCGGGATTCTATTTATATAAGGGTTTTCTACTGTGATGCCTGATAAGGCGCACACAGTAGCTACGTTGTAGATGGCTTTACCCTCGGGGGTTCTATCTAGGATAACCACTACCATAGGGAATGGTTTTCTATCTGGGCCGTACATCCGGTGTACTTCGTGCACTGGATAGTTTTGGGAGCGGAGGGATTCGAGTACCTCCTCGGGGGCGATCTCGAAGGGGATTCTGCGAATTACTATGCGGAGTTTACGGTCTTCGTTTAAAGTGTACGTATAGTACGCTAGTTTCCTCTCTGTGAGGAGCCTGGTGAGGTCTCGGCGGGCGTCCAACGTGCTCACCGTGACTTGTATGCCCGTAGCGATATTACGGGCTTTCGTGTAGGGGATATTTGTGAGTCTAATATCAGACTCTAGCTTTGTCCAGGCGGCGCGGGTGGGTTCGGATTCGACTAATTCATAAGTCGCGCCGGGAGTCACTTCGAGTGTGTCTGTGTACTCGGCGTACAAGTCAGGGACTCTGAGCTTCATAAAGTTGAAGCTCATATTCGTGGACGGTAGTTTCTTTTGCCATTGCGGTGGCGGTTGGGAGGCCTGGAGAGCAGGGGCTACTCCGAAAGAGTTTAACGGGCTATCCGAGCCCGGAGCAATGAGACCTGCGGTCGAAGTGCAATGACGCGCAGGAAAAGGACCTAACGTTTCCCTAGGGGAGTTCCTAGCAGTCTCGTGGTAGAGGTCGCAGACCGGTAAAACCGCGGCCCCGCCCAAACAACCACGAGGATGGAATGGTAAGAATAGGAAGGGTTGGGTAGGAGACACCTGGGGCATAATTATGCAAAAAGGCAAAGGCTAACATTCCCAGGCTCGTCCGAGTTACCGTTTACCTCAGAAGGAAGTAACCGGTGAGCGCTCGGGGCACGCCCCGCTTGTCTTCGTTAACACTGCTGGGTATCCGACAATCGACCACTAAGCGTGGATTTGTGCGTTTGGACACAGATTCGCGCTGAAACGAGCGTTTGTTGTCTTACTGAAAAGTACGATTTTTCGTGTGCACCCAAGTGCTACACGAAACGTGCGAGCGAGGTGGCGCTATGCGCGAGACGAGTACCGCAATACCCGCCACACAACAATAACACCGACCTAGGACCTGTTCCGTCGATCAGAGCAAACAAGTAGTAAACAAGTTCAAGCAGCAATGAAAATAAATTACGAGAGCGATCGAGAGCGCTAGCGGACACGTCCGTTCACACCAACGATCGAAATCGGAATCACCACCTCCAAATCCTCCTCCTCTCTCAGTTACAATCTGAATACTCGCTATAGCTTTCACTTTTAGTAACTACTTACTACTAGTACTACTTCTCAGCAAAACCAAGAAACAAAAGAACAAGAGAGACAATGGCGTTTGGAAGATCAGAAAAAATGCTATTATTGCGGAGTCAGTGACCGAGTCCAAAATCATAGCCGAAACAAAACTGCGAAAAACTTAATCATTTTTCCCGAGTTTATTCTAAACATGCCTAATCGGTAAAATAGAAGGTACGTCATTTCGGGGGTCGGTTGCAAAACCTATGTGTAGGTATGATGTAAAAAATATTTGGCGTGTGCATTTTATAATTGTTGGCAGTTGAATAAAATGATGAAACATGTTTTTCGCTATATGACTAAAGTATGAAAAGACACTAAATATAAAAAACATATGTAGATATTAATGCCTTGATAATGATAAACATTCTAAAATTAAGGCTCCTTTGAGAATGAACTTTGTTAAACTTTTAGCTTATTAAGAAAGGAAATGAAAACCGAAATTTCTAAAAAAGATCGTATTTTTTCCAATAGGTATAATTACTTACTTAACCGGTTCTGATAATTAATCGGTTCACATCTCTAGTTCTTACGTATACAGTACAGTTATTTCAAAGCTTACTCGGCAAGCAGTCTTCTTCTTAAAACGGACAAAAAGGTGAAGACGTATAAAAAATGTGACTATGATATGTAATTATTATTTAACTAGTTACTTGTATCAGTATGGGCTTACGTACTGATTACCAGTAAGTATCATTAAAATGCTTACACTTTGGTAGAGCTATAGATTTTTCATAGTTGCAATCAAAATGCTTGCTTGGTGACATCGAAATAATTCGAGCGAAGTCGCTTGCAAAGTCAAGTATTAGAAATATGCAGAACGAAGGAGTTTTAATTTTCCGGTTACAAAGCTCAGAATACAGCGACGACTACGAAATTTGTTTAGGTGTTTACCCAACCGTTTCGCAATCCAAATATACTTACGTATGCACGTATAGGTTTAATTAAGATTTCGTAATTTTGTAATATGATTAACATAATCTATACAATGGATAAAATTGAAGTGTCTGTTTGTAATGTTAAATTTTTTAGTAAACGCATATGATAGTTTATACGGTAAATATAACAAAACACCAATTTTTAAAATTATTGTCTGTCAGTCTGTTTGTTCCGGGTAATCTCCGAAACAGTTGGAGCGATTATGACGAGACTTTCACTGGTAGATAGCTGATGTTATAAGGAGTAACACGGGCTACTTTTATTTTAGAAAAATAATTAAAGTTCCGCGCAAATAAAAAAAAAACTTGTCATTGTGAATCAATTCGGACGCTTAAATGGCTTACGCTGATTAAACCATGAGAGATATATCAAATTAATGTACTACATAATTGTAAATATTAAAAATACCTACAAAAAGTCAGCAAGAGCATACGTCCATCTTCTAAGGAACACCCACAATAAGCATTTCTATCTTTAAAAAATAACCGGGCGTGTGGGTAGCACGATTCGCGCGTGTGCCCGATCGAGCAGTCGCGGGCACGTCTAATTTTCATTATAATAATAAGACCAGTTTATAAACTTCCCTCTTATAAGCTAGGTTAAGGTTAAGGTTAGGTTAAGGTTTAAGCAAGGGCTTCATACCTCCGGCAATAGAAAAATTAAAGAGATATTACTATGTTGGCGATCATTCTTTTTATATAGTAACTCAGAAACTTGACTGTTGACGGTATTGTCCCTGATGGCACAGTACAATCCTAAGACAAAGGCAACTACCGAGAAATAGACTATCCGTCGCCAGTCACATTGGAAAGTACGCGAAAAGAAGATTATAGAGAACCCTAATATTATATAGTTCTAGGGTGTAAAGATGAGAAGCCAGCCAGGGGTAGAGTGTGCAAGTTTATAAAGGTGGCGAGGTTCTAGATAGTAATAAATAAAATTGATGTGGTTTTTATTTATACCTTGGATGACTTTCATAACCGGAATTCATTGCGCAATCTCGGAATTGAACGAATCGATTCCACTTAGAAAGTTATAAATTAAGAACTGATTTTTGTTTAGAAAACAGAATTTCTTTATCTCGAATAATTAGACAGATAGGTCGTTTATTAATTTTTATTATACTTAGTTTTGTTGAGTCTCATTCTTTTACATAATATTTATAATAAGTTTATTTAAAACCGGTTAGAGTTAAGATTTGGCGAACAGCTGTGAAAATATTTGGTTGTGCGGTTTTTAGTTCTATAAATAAAGCCTTGTGTTCATTTACTAGGAGCCAAGTTCGGTGAAGCTGTAAAAGCCGCAGCGGTTTCAGGGCCCCTAAGGCTAATAGTATAGTCAGGTCAAAAAAAAAATGGCTAGGAGGCCAGTTTAAGAACCGTACATTCAAATGCTTGCATTTAAACCCATAGATACTAATATGTTGTGGCTACATAGCACGTAACCTGAACCGCAAGTATGTAGTGGGCCTTATGGTTGATTGAACTATATTGGAGGAGTTAAGGAAACGAAATCAAATTAAAAGAATTTTACATTAGCTTATTTAATTCAAGTGATATAAATAGTACTCAAAGCTTTTTTTTAATGTATTCAAGATAAATGTAAAACACCTCACTAGCTCGGTAAAATCCAATAAGACTATAGAGCCTATACAAGAATAAAATAACACAGGAATATTATAGCAGCCTAAAAACGAATGAATTTTTAGAATCGGATTAGTAGTTTTAGAGATTACCTCCTGCAAACATACAAGCTACTTTTTTTACTAACCGACTGCGAAAAAGGAGGATTATGTTTTTTGAGTGTATGTATTTATGTAGGTATGTATGTCTATTTCTTTGGCACGCTGCGTAGCCTAAACGGCTTAATGGGTTCAAATATACGAGGTGTCGTTAGATTTGCTTTAATTGTGTGAGTGACATGGGCTATATACTTTATAAGTACGACGGTCGGAAATTAAATAAGAAGAAAAAATAAAATACATATTTTTTAGTCGATTGTCTTTCTTGCAGTCGGGTTTTTGGTTTCCTTTTTAATAATTTAGCTTGTTCATAGTTATATAAGTACTACTAGATTTCTTATAATTTCGATCTAAATGGAGGTTTTTTCTGCGAGCCCTATGTGCCTCATGAGAGTCTTAAAAGTATTATATCATCCTCATTAACACACATAAATAATTTCAGTACATTTCATTTATTATATTCACTATGTGGCGTTTTTTTACATTATTTTATATTAACTTGTTAACATTTTTGATTGGTTCTGCTAAAAAATACCAATTTTCTTAGATCTATTTTCAAAAAAGACGGATCTCCATACAAACTTTCATCCACTTTTTCCCCACCTTAGGGATTGAATTTCAAAAAAATCTTACTTATCGCTCATCTACAGTGTAAAAAGAACCCGCACGCAAATCTTCACGGTCCTAGCCCCTAGTAGTTTAGGCTCTGCGTTGATGATTGAGTCAGTCAGTCAGGACAAGCAAGCGGACTGCATGCCAACTTTTATTTTTGTGCATGGCAAAATTAATTCTGGCGTGTAATCGTGGTTAAGTAGAAAGATTTACTTGACATACTTACTTTGAAAAGTTACCGGACCGAATTGTTAAAAGTTTTTGGTTAACTTAATTATATGATTTATAAATTGTTGATGATGTTATGATTTATATATAATGTGCCATATAAACCAATTTTTTTTATTAGTTTGATGTCCCAATAATGAGATTTATGAATTGCTTTTCTACCTAAATTATCTTAATTTATTAATAATTAGTTACATATTTCATTTGTGTTGCTGTACTATTGGTCGATGTTGTCAAAAATTACAAAATAAATCGAAAATTAGCTGCTTAAATTAAGAAAATTGATTGTCTCATTTTTCATGAAAAAAATTGTTTTTAAATCCGAGGAAAAACCGTAACTCACCCAAATATCCGGAGAATTTAGAAGATGGCAGTCCTAACTATGGTCCATATGGTTCTGTTATGGAGGAGATTGCTTAGATTTAATAAGCAAGCATTAACGTTTCCACTGAAAAAGTAACTCTATACCGAGAATAGCCATAAATACCAATATAATATGCCAAGAGGCATGCTTAATTATAAAAATTATAACAGTATAGTAAATGTAAACAAAACTGCATAAAATACAATGAGACGTTCTAATGTAGAACGTTAGAGTATGATATAAAAATACGTGCTTGAAAGAATGCTTTCCCCGCTCTTAAGAATTTTCTAATGTGACGATACCAAACAAGAAGAATGAAAAATAATCTACCTACTGCCCCAATAACATATCGTTTGGCACATTCAAGACACGTACAACGAATGTTTATCCTAGTAATAAGCGATTGTAAAATATCGATATAAAAATTACATCGTTTTAGCTTAGTCTATAAAGCTTTTATAACGATGTAAATATGTATGTTTTCAAATATAACTTTATCTATAGTTTTTAGATAAATGCTGAAATTAATTTACGAAAAAGATCTTAGGTACGTTCACATTTCCTTTAGTGAAAATAAAAATGGCTCGACGTCTAATCTATACTAATGTCGTAAAGCTCAAGAAAATGTTTTATTGAGTTTATTTGAATACCGCTAATCTTGTGTAATGATTGGCTTTTATACGAGAGTTAATATTTTTAATTTACCTTATTATATTTATATTATTCGTATAGATATATGGCATCAGATGGGTTGTTTATATTTAAATAAATTTGCGTTCCTTTTATGTTTCTCATCTTCATTATTTCATTTTATATTATTTTGATTGTAATGTTATTGTTTACATGTAATTATGTCATAGTTGACGTAATTCTATGATAGATAATTTTAGAGCATGCGCATTGCGTTATATTATAAATATTTTAATGATTGTTTAGGTAGGTCGTACATCAGCATTGATATCTACGATACTCGATGGTTCATCGAAGATATATTTAAATATATAATTAAGTTATTATTAGTTATTTAAGAATTATTTAGATATATTTTATATACTTAAAAGAGAAAAGGAAGTTAGAAATTGGACTTTATTCATACAAAAGGTTTTCGATTAGTAAAGTATATTTAAATACTTTATAATTTAATTTTATAAAAATATAATTATGTCTCTCGCTAAGTTATAAGATAAATAATTTTATAAAATTTTCAAATACTATACAAAAGCCTAATATTGCTTTGAAATACCTATACCAATAAAGACGAATAAATCTCAAGAAGGATTTTCATTAATTTTAAGCTGTCTATCGTGTTGTGGACCTTCAGGAGGCCTGCCAAATACGGAGAAGAACCAAAGCAAGTCCTGGAGATTGCTGCTAAGAACTTTAATTTAACCATATTATAAATATTATATTCGGTAATATAATTTATTACTTTTTTAAAAATCCTGGTGAAAGGTTTAGTTATATAAAATTATTATTATTGCTTAGATTTAAATACCTTTATTAAATGTAAGATGCCTTCTTAATATATGTATATAAAATAACCAAATTTTCATTTCATAATCCTGTTAGATATATATTCCTTATTATAAATTAAATTAATTAATTGTCTACGCGAAACTTTGGAACCACTAGTTAGAATTAAAAAATATTTTTGAATTTTATAGCTTATATATTATAGAACTTCACGGAATGGTCCTAAGGAATGAAGCAATAACCATGAACGTGAAATAAGCTGCACTCGGCCTTTGCTGGGGCGCAGCAGGTGCGGCGTGGTGGAGTTGGTCGAATAAATGGAACACGGAAGATCTGTGTGGGGCACAATTAAAAAGTTTTACTTTTTCTTACTATATATAATACATTTTATTCTCGATATTGATGTCAAACAAGCTCATCACTAGTATACCCTGGAGCCAGGGTTACCTACCAACTTAGGTTTTTTAACCGTAAATTTAGGGCGGAAATATGCATATTGGGCTTTTTAGGGGCATAAATTGTATTCATGCGTCATTCATTTGAGTGACCAAAACAAGTAAAAAAGGAAAACGTCAATCTTTTGTTATTTGTTTAAGGGTACTATACTAGTAATACCAGAGATAAATAAGAATTAATACTAAACGAGTTAACGAGTAATGTGTTCAAAGTCAAGTTTTCAAGTTTCTAGTTAAGTTGACGCATGCCATCTCGCGGCAGCACGGTACTCTACATAACAAGTTCAAAATTTCAAATATATTAGTGATCAGTGTGGTTATATCCGTTAAGTATTGTATGAATTCGTATGTTCTTTAAAATTAAAATTTAAATTGCCGATATGATAGCTATTAAGTAGTGAAATAAAACGGGAAACTCATTTAAATAATACCCTTCAATAGATATATAATACAGGGATTTTTGGGGCCTTTTGAATATTTTATTTAGGTCTATTTCATCTACTTTTTTTTAAGAGTAGGTAACCCTGCCTGGAGCGCGTGAAATTAGCTATTCAGCACGCGATAGCACTAAAGTGATTAGACTTGGGGAAAAGAGGTTCGCGTTCTAAACCTGTAGCACAGTTTAACCTGTAAGTCTGCGCTCGCGTTGCTGAGTATGCACCTGTTACTATAACCGCGATTCGGCAAACGCCTCGTCGCGTCGCGCCACCGGCACGGCTGCACGGAGCACCGGATCATTTGAAGCTTGAATCACAGAGTACGTTAGTCGAACGTCGGCCGTCGAATGCGTCGTGCGTGCAATGAGCCCGAAATCGATATTATAACCGTCGTGAGTGTCATAATAACGGACCGTTTTGTGTGTAAATTGAACATGGATGTGCTCCGCTTGTGTATCATCTTCTTCTTACAAGGTTGATATTTTGATCTAATTTAATGCCATTGCACCCGCAACTAGGTGAGAGTAGGAGTAGTACCACTTTCAGACCAATTGTGACTGTTTGAGAGTTTCATTCGTTTACCCTCTAATATATAATAATTATTTTAATAGTTCAAGTTTTGTTTTAATATTACATACTTATTTGTTATACATTATAAAAGTTAAAAAACGTGATAGTAACTAAGATATAAATAATATTGTACTGTCTACCTGAAAAAAAAAACATTTATGTACAGTTTTGAGTATGAAATACGTTTAATATTTAACTATTTATATATAATATCTATTTAGTCAGAAGTTGTATTCGATAAAAGTGAATATTTCTCATGTTTATCGTATTAAGATGCAATTTAACAAAAAAGGGTATTTTTCTGTTAACTCTTCTACATTTACTTTTTATCGTTAGCTGGTTAATATTTTTTGTTTATGATACTGACCGGTGTAACTTTAAAAGTAAGTTTTAAAATTATTACAACTCGACCTCGTGGCAAGTATATAAAAATTGTTACATTCATAATAATTTTATGACAATTTACCGGCCGCGTTGTCCCGAAACGAGGGTAATTCGAAAAGAAAGCCACGCGGTTCGTTTAACGCTTTTGTAAGAAAGAAACAGAGTCATGATTTGGTTCATATTATGGTTTTACTCTCACTGTCATTTCAAAAGAGATTAATTACGTTATGCCGAAAATATGATGGCTCAGGCCTCATTCATACATCGATGAATAGTAATATTTTCCGGATAATGATTTGTGAAAATTCGTCTTTTATGTCGACTCTTGCTGCAACATAGGGCGTATAAATCCTTTTCCACATGTATGGACTTTTGGCAATAAGTAAAAACCTAAAAAAAATACCTTGTTACATAACTCTTTTATTACTTTGTTTACTCAAGTTTATACAATATATTATGTATTTTGCTACTTTGTGATAAAAAATAAGCAGAAGTCGTTAATTTTTAAGTTTAGGGTTATGTTCTTTAGAAGTAGGTATTTTCCACAATATACTAGCGGAAGATAATTTATTTACTGTAAAAAAAATTTATTTTATGTTGTTTTTTTGTTGAATTTGGATATGCTCCGATGGGGCTGGCATACACCAACTGTAAAAGCCCCATAAGTAAAGACAGAAAAAATATATCGAATTGACAATCAACGTATGTATAAACAGGTCGTCATTGGTACCGTTGATCGACTTCGAATCTCTCCAATGAATTAGCCTGAGCTTTCAGTGAAGGAAATCATCGTGATGAAGCCATATCAAGGTGATAGGGCATTTTCTAATGCCTGTCTGGTTAGCTACTACCTTCAAGCTGAAAATCTGTCGTCAAGCACCTATACGTGTATTCCGGCAGCTGCGCTTGAGAGCCAGTTCCCATCTAGACTTATCATGTTATCATATTGGGCCAGATCGTCACTTAACATCAAGTGAGATTATGGTTAAACTCTAAAGAACCCATAAAGAATAAAAAATGTTGAAAGAAAAACATTTACCCTCAGTTTCTTAGGATTTGTTAATCAGGAAGCAATACTTAAATGTTTTCATGTTTAACTTTGAAGCCACTTCTCGTTTTGCATTCGTTTACAGACAACGATAACCACTTACCATCAAAGCAAATTTTCCACCGCCGCTTCTGCCTGTCTGAACGCGATAAACTCAAAAACTATCGAACATATTTCCATACGATTTTCAGCAATGGACGGAGTGATTCATGAAGACGGTTTAGGCGTATAATTCATTACAGTTTAGTGCAAATTGGCTGAAAAATGACAAAGATTGTTGATGATATCGGGAAAAAATCATACTAGCTTCCCAGTGTTCTTTACTGGCGTGTCGCCGCATAAACTAATATTATATATTATATTATAAATGAAAGCATATAGGACGCTCTGCTACCCGTCCGAAACCGGGGTGGGTTGCTACGTTGCTAGTGCAATATAAATAGAAGTTACCTTTCATTTAAAAATATTTATTACACGTAATCAGTATTTATCATTATTCTTTAGTTCATAGACGAATAAGTGTTTAATAAAACTGCAAGCTTTGCAATATCATACATTGGGATTGGTGTGTCTCGGGTCTAAAATACGTTTGCCTGTCCGTTTCGCTTCTACAGCCTGGAAGAATACATACTTAAATAACTCTAATTATCTTATACCTTTCCCATACCTGCGTCTATAGCCATGAATGAACCTTTGTTTATAATCGCAGTAAATGTAGTTTTGGGAGGGCATTTCCGTCATGCGTTACGAACTATCGGGATGCGACGTTGGACGGGCAAGACCGCGACATTTGGACTGGCGGTTTTTACACTCATCAAAGAAGTTTAGTGAACGCTAATTTAGAAATGTTGTAGGAATGCAGGTATACGAGTATTTAAACATTAAACTGAACGTTTATCGGGCTACCTTTAAATTTTAATTTTAGTACGACAAACATCCGAAGCTTCGTTACGCAATTATGGGAGAGGGTTCATACGATTGCTGAACTATTGTAGGCGAAGGTATACTGTATTTTTTATTTAAACTTTCGTTATATTCTCGCAACCTAATAGTACCCACGGTTCCAACCGTGTTAAAATTTTGGATAGGATTTGTGTAAAATCGCGAAAGGAGTAAGTAACTATGCTAATTTTTAAGTCAATCGGACCTATAGTTTCAGAGATCTCGTGATGAATGTTATTTCTTTTGAAATATCTATATATTAATACGCGAAGCAAAAGCTTTCTACACCATTTTAAGCGTATTGCGTGCACGGAAGACTGAGACTTGGCATGGTTAAAGTTTATATGAAGGAGTGCAGAAAGCTAAAATGTATCTATAATATCTGTTACAAATATATTAAATTAAATAAATTAATAGTTCGAATCCTAACCAGACCAGTGCCATTGAACTTAGACGCCCTAAAATATTGACATTGTCACTCAATGAAAATTGACAGCAAGTGATATAATATTAATTGTTTAGGTTCATACTGCAAATGTCCAACCGAAAATAGTCTATGATTAAAAAGTCGCTGGTCGAATTTCGATCATTAGGCAACCGCTAGTATTATATAAATTATCATCTCTAAACTTCACAAATCACTTGAAGTGGAGACCTTTTTATACAGAAATCGATTATCACCAAAATATCTAGATGAAATAATAAATTGTTTTCATTTTAGAGTGTATTTAAATAATCTTTAATTTTAACTCAACGCTCACAGATAACGGTTAAGATATTATGATTATAGCTATCGATTAAAAAGTTCCTTTTTTTTTAAATAATATAACAGTTGTGCACCTTGCCTCTGTCGCCCAATGGAACTTTGACAGTCCGGAAGTGCCTCCCACACTGTATCCGGTCCCGACTATTTTAATATTTAATCTGCGGTTTCGTTAACGGAGAAAGTTTTTTTTTTAAAGCACTACTTAGTTTTGTCTTTGCTAACATAGTTAAGTATACAGCGCAACTATCATTTTTTTTTTCTTTTTTTGTTGTTTATAGGTTCAACGTTTCACTGCAATCTCACCTGATGTTAACTAACGATGTGGATGAAGATGCTAAAACGCGAAGTCTAGAGGAATTGGCTTTTAATTGCAGTTGTTCGGATACACTTATAGTTGCCCAATGACATTTTTAACTAGAGGATATCTAGCTGGGTGGTAGGCGCATGGCAATCGTGTCCGACTGGATCAGATGTAATAGCTGCTATGATGGCGCTTCTAAGCGTGTTGTGTGAAGCGCTTGGTTGGTTTCAGTTAAGTAATCAAGCGGAATGATAAGGTACACAGCTGGATCGGACAAATATGCACATAGTAATAAACCACATAGTAACATTATCTTATTCGCTTTAAAATCATTTATGACAATATGAGACCTTACAATTACGGTAATTTTTGTTATTGCAAAACATTTCATGTGCTATAATTTTCCAAAAATCATGTCTTAATAAAACTTAACCTCATTTTGTTAAATTAAAAAATAAGTTACTATTAAATCGTTTGCATGTAAGTAACTTAGTGTAGTATTACTTAATTGTTTTAGAAGGAAAAATAAATAAAAATAATTTATCTGCAAATGTCAAAATGTAAGAATCATCACTAAATTGAGAATAGTATCAATGGTTCAAAGTCAATAAAGACCAAACATAGCCTTAGCACTAAATGTTTATCAAAACGAATTCAAGAATACATATTTAATGAAAGTAAATTATTATAAATACTTTTTTATACAAAAAAATCAAAATTAACACTACACAAAGCTATAAAATTTAACACTTTTTGCATTGTCTTATAAAATAAAAATACAACTTACTTATAACTCGTTTAAAAATAAAACAGTTCTTAAAAACAGATAATCTAAATAAATAAGTCTGTATAACCTCAATTTAAGAAAATCTTATTTACTGTCCCATTTTTCTTTTATTATTCTTACTATGATTAAATAAAAGCATTTATTTATATTTATTTAACGTAAGAATACATAAATATTTTATTGAAATATCCCGAAAATCCAGAACTGGTTTATGCCGAGACAGTGGTTAAACTCGTTCTATAATATCGTAGGTACACAAAAATAATCTATACATAAACAAATAAAATAAATTGTAGGTATTTAGATAAAATTATAGCCACCGACTCAAAGTAAGCTAAAGATTCTAGCTACTTCGCTTGTAAACCGGTTTAAAGATTATGGAGTCGAACTAACTACTATACAGTTTATTGTAAAGTGATAGATATTAAAGGATATTCCTATTTATTACTTAATTTATTGCTTAATTATATATTTTAACTTAGTCATTAAAGCCCGTATTTCTTATGGTAATAAGAGGCTATCATGAATATAATTGTTATATAGATAAGCAATAATTTTGTGCTTCTTTCTCCTAATATTTGGTTTATACATAAGGTAACCGGGCGAGATATCAAAACAAAAAACAATCATAGTGATTCCCTTTTGGTGTTGTGTTCAGGAATTCGCGATAAGCCAGTGTTTATTCAGCCGGTACGAAGCTTGCCGGCTGGTATGAGCATCTCATCGACCACCCAACGATGGTTTGTTGATTTCACGATGGTCGTTATTTGTTTTTAACCTATTAAAAAAAGGAGGTTACTCAATTCGAATGCATATAAAATTTTAAAGTGAACATTTCTACAGAGAGGTTTGGATAGGGAGCAAATTCATGTAAGTCATCATCGACATGGTCACGTGACGTGTTAACGATAAACGTAGCCTTTTTATCAAAATAAACTAAAAATTAAATGAAAAAGCAATTAATTTGGTTAATTAACAGTTTCTTTATAATTTTAAGTTTTCACTTTTGTCGGCAGTCCTCATGACTGCTTTGTCTTTTTTATGGATGTTCAGCCATAATTTTTTTTTGTTTACGAACCTATTTGGGTGATTCTTTTTTGTTGGATAGGAGTAAGGGGTGGTCCCATTTTAATTTCACTGGACTTTCAACTTCAAGGATACACCAGGGAACTCTTCAAAATAATTGATGTTGGTCTTGTTTTTAGTTAAAATTTGTCTTGTTGGATTGCATTTAGTTTACCATCATACGTAGTAGTGTTAACTTTCCGTGCTTACTACAAAAAAATTACCACGCGGGCATTAAAAAAATCTACATCACCATGATATAATTTCTTCACATTTTACTCAATATTATGGAAATGCTTGTTTTATACATACATACATAAACTACGCCTATATCCCAACGGGGTAGGCAGAGACCACGTCCTTCCACCTGCTACGATCCTGGCATACCTCTTTCGCTTCTTCGACATTCATTAATCTTTTCATGCATGCTCGACGGTTTAGAGTACTCTTGATCTTACCTTTCTTCAGAACGTCTCCGATTTGATCGATAAATGTTCGTCTAGGCTTACCTCTTCCAACGATTCCTTTCACACTCGCATCATAAATTTGTTTAGTCATTCTTCTTTCATTCATCCTCTCAACATGCCCAAATTATTTATGAGCCCTGTTATTCAAGAGTCGGTAGTGTCATGACATTTTAATCACCGTTGACCATTACAAAATGATATGGATCGGTAGCTGACCCTACTATTGGCGCTATGCGTAGATAATCGCAGACGTCTGCGGTTTTTTATTTAGCCCATCAAAACTATCAAGTGTATCAACACGTTGTTGAAGTAAGACCTCAATTTTTCACGAATAAGTTACATAGTAATATTATTAAACTTTTATATATTCCTTTTATTAATAAAAAAAAATCTAGATAAAACAGAATAAAATTACTCTTACTAATTACAATTATTCATTTTTTAATACTAGATTAATTAGGTTACGCAATTTCGGTAAACTTTAATTGTATAAGTAAAAAGTTAATACATAATATTATAACTGTTTGACCGCAGGCTAGATTATGGCCGTCTTTCTTTCATTTGGTAAGCACTACGGACGGTCAAAATTATAAAGAATTAAAAAAAAAATTAAAGGAATGAAAAATAAATGACTATGACTAACATTTTCAATATCAAATAATCTAAAATTAGGTGATATTATTGTTCAAAGCTAACCAATAAAAAAGTCGGTCAAGTAGCGAGTAGAAGCGCACCTAAGGTTCCGTATTATTAAACGTTTTGTAGTAATGATGGTCGAGCGGTTTAGATCGACGAAATATAGAATCGATGTTCGCAGGTTCGAACCCTAGTATGTACCAACGAATTCGTCGGATTTCATTTACATTTATTAATTCAAATTGGTAACGCTATCGGTTGACGGTGAAAGAAAATATCGTGAGGAAACTATAAATTTTTTTATAGTATCATGGTAAATTGACGATACTATCTCTGCCCCTGTAAAATCCCAACACAACGGCGACCACCGATAGATCGCAATCCATTAACGGTACGCTGCTGTTATGCCAACCTGTATTAATTTAACTGGATATAAACAGGCTGATCCAGAAACGCGTCACGCAAAAGCTAGTCAGTATGACGGGCTTTTCACAACATATTCGGTAGCCGCGACCCGGTCGGGCAAAACAGCCCACCACCCGTTATTTGTATAATATAAGTAACCGCATAGAATTATTATTTTTTAGATTTATTCCATAAAACATGCAAGAAGACCTCTCTTCCTGCCAAATTTCAAGATTATATGTCCCCTTATAGTGATCTATAGATTTTAATAATAACTCAATGAGCGGAGTATTACTGTGAAGTATTATTCACTGCGTTAACCTAAAAATTTGATATGCTTACAGCAAATATGAAATATATCTTATAATTAGTATTCGATATCCATTTCAACTTTGTATCTCAAGTTGTTTTCGAGAAAAAGGGCGATAACACTCGGACAGACGGACAACAAAGTGAACGTGAGTGAAGAGGGTTGCGTTTTTTATAATGAGGTACAGAACCCTAAATATCAAATATACCCGATACCTTCCACAGAAACATCCTACGAATGGAATAATGTAATAATAACATAAGTATTTTATAATATAAACAATTATATTATTCTGGTTCCAATACAAACAATTATAATTGTAGTTCAAATAATATAAATATTTATTTAACACAGTTCCGAGGTTACGTAAATTTTGAAGGAAATTCACTATTATTTGTTTTACTGTAAACATCAGTTTCCCGACAATGAAATTAAAACCACCTAAGGAATTAGCAGGAAACGTGTCAAACTCTGATTTGCCATAATAAATTTCATTTCAAAAATTGCTTATTTTTGGAACGAAGTTCTATATCGCGCGTTTGGTGGATGGGAGCAACACGTGAAAAAGTGTCCGACCGACATTAAAAAGAGGCAAACACATATATCTATAGGATTTAGCTTGCGAGAGAATGTGAGAGTGTACACGATTGATGCATGTTCCGATTTTCAAGACCATGATCGTCGTCGAATTGGCCTGGCTGTGTGGCGGCTTGACTTGTAAGCAACGTTGTATGTGTTAGTATGAGTGATAGGTACAAGATAGTTCGAGTTTGACTTGACATTGGTGTACGACTGAATTGCGATTACCATGCCCTTGGTGATAAACCCGTCTCCGTGACTTTTGTTTGGTTTGTTGCTGTTCGGGATCAGCCATTGTACATCTAGCTAATAAGACGCTTGCTAGCCGGCGTAATAATGACGTTCAATCAAAATCAAAATAATTTATATTCAATTTAGGCCCTAAGAAGGCTTATTGAACGTTAAAATACTACTGCCGGTTCGGAAAACATCTGTCATCGAGAGAAACTCGATCGGGTTTTTTTTTTCCAACTATACTAGTGTTAATATAATAGATACAACAATAATAATAATAATTTAGTGGAGACACAGAGAGGGAGTCACTTCCTAACATCATTTACATTCACATAATAATCCACCATATAACCTTTTGATAGTAAAACCTGCTTCAAAAATCAGTATCCAAATCTTATTATAGAACCTAACACTATTACCTAAAAAAACTTATATTAGTCTTACTAAATCTAAGACACGTTATGACAAATTCTATATTTCTAGTATAAACATTGTGCTGATCTTTGACAAAACCTAGCTTGAATAAGTTTTTGCGAACACATATTAAGTTGTCAAGGATGTATCAGGAGAACAAAGTTAATATACCATATGCCTGGAATTTATTCTTTAGTGATCGCGAGGTTTCATGTTGCATATTGCTCGAATTGCCCGCTTTTGTAATAGCAATATGGTACATATCTACCTCAGCTGCTGAACCCCAAAGCAATATACCGTAAGACACTAAACTATGGAGGTAAGCAAAGTAGACTAACCTAGCAGTGGCAATATCTGTTAATTGACGAATCTTACATACTGCGAATGTAGTACAACTTAATCTCCCCGTCAAAGTTTTAATGTGTGGACTCCATTTAGCAGTACATAATTTAATGCAAAACCATTCACAGATATTAACTAAGGTATTGTTTAATTGCCTAAGCTCCGAATCTATTCTTTTCACTTTGAACAGAAGTGAAGTGCCTTCTGCAAAAAGAACCATGTCAGCGGCGTTTCCAACTGCCAGCGGTAGATCTTTTATATAAACGAGAAACAGAAATAGTCCCAAAACCGAGCTCCGAGGGACGCCGATTTTAGCCAATGATCCTGAAGAGGTTGCCCCATTTATACTTATTTTCTGACATCGGTCTGTTAAATAAGAAATTAGCAGGTCGAGAGAATTTCCACACACACCATAGTGTTTCAGCTTAAGTTTATGCGTATTGTGGTCAACACAGTCGAAGGCCTTTGAGAGATCATAAAACACACCAATTGCATCCTGCGACTCTTCTCAGGCCCTAAATATATGATTTAGCTGCACCAGCGTCAGTGGTTGATTTTGATTGCGTCAATCCATACTGCTAACCATCCAAAATCTCTTGTGCTTTGAATTATTCGAGCTTAAAAGACTACTTCCACAACCTGATTTAAACAGAGGAACTACTCTACCTATTTTCATCAAAATCTAGAAAGTTCCTGTTTCTATTCACTGATATTAGCCAGATATGGTAAAATATTGACAATTAAGGACTGAACTACTATTACTGACGTTCTCCAAATGTCCGTAGATGAATTGCCGATATCGCGATGGTCGTCCATGTTTTTAGATTAAACAATATCTACTCATATATCAATTCTCAACCGAATTAAATTAAATTTTGTACACAGCAATTATATATTATTTTGCAATTGATTGGCTATGAGAATTATCAATAATATGATTAAAAATAAAATTATGAAACTTAATTATTGCGTAACAAACTCGTGCAGATTCGCGGGCCACCAATAGTCGTTAATATATTCAAGGGATTCTCCTATTGTATTTGTTGTTTATCAGCCATCATTCGTGCATCCTATGGCACGGAAACATTGTCTAAAGGAAGTACGTTAAACTTAATTTTAACGACAATTTTATCGCGTGCGATCGGCTCTTGTTGGTTTCATCACGTACCCTGACAATAAGGTCAGCCGTTTTCTAAGGGAAATTGCTTAAAACCGACGCGATGCGTATTCGATTCACTAGCGTGTTAATAACACTGTGAGTTACTTATATCTACAATCAACACGCTGTGTACTCCTTGTATGAAGTTCGGAATTAATAAGGAAAATAGTTAGAATCAGATTTTAAAGATTTTTCACTGAAGGTAAAATATTTTATAATGACTTTAATTCACTTAGTGGAGAAGGTGAATTCGGTGAATTTTCGATACAAGAAATAAGAATACTTTTGGATCATATTTTGATTTGTTGTCCGTATGTGTGTTTGAACATGCATCACGTGAAGACTTTTCAAATTAATGTATAATATTATATCTTAACTCGGGGTAAAACAATTTTTTTTTCAATATTTTCATAAATACGATGTAAGTTTGTCTTTTGTTGCATAGAAATAAATATAACGGAGTGATTTTTATGAAATCCTGCAAACTTGAAGTCGATATAAATACATATAGTCCCTTTAGGATAGTAAAAGGATTTTTGTGTGGACAAGGTCGCCTACATCGTTTAGTGTATTTATATTTAACTGTAATAATCACTAAAACTAAAAACAAAACTTAAAAAAATAACGGACCCAACGCATATCACTTCTAGTAAAATTTCCTTAGCGTTTATATAACATGTCTAAATATTGTAATCCCTTCATGGTATTTAGAGGTAATAAAAGGTAGGTTCAGTTGTAGTATAATAACTATGTAATTTTAGAAAGGTGATATTCATGTATAGGTATACAGACAGCGCCTTACAGTGAGGTGACCCTAAAAATAATTCTGCGGTCAATTAGTCAATTCCATGTATATATAATATGTAAGTATAAATAAAATTTTATAATATGTACTTGTGTACACTTGAGTATAGTAATAAAATATTTTGCTATATATTTTTTTTTTGCAAATATACTCATAATGGCCTATGGGCATAGATTTCCACTCAGAAAGGTTCTGCGCATGAGAGCGTTGGACCCATAAGAACACATTATGAAATAATATGTTTTTATTCATCGTTTCTTTGATTCCTATTTTGTGTGCATAGGTTAATTTGAATGGCACGATCTTCCAAAATAGCGAATAATATTAATTAACGAACACCGCAGAGATCCACTTTCACCGTTGGACGAACGTTTGTCGGGACTAAATTTACTTTTACTCGACGTAAATGGAAGTTATTGATGTTACAGTCATTTTCCGTAATCAGTAATTTTGCTATAAAACTAATAACAAATAACAGTTAATTTACGCCCGAAAGAGATTTGGTTATATATGAGGGAAGCTATTATAGACAGGAATTCTTATTAAAAGCTTTTACTACAATATGATAACCAAATAGTTAAACAACTGAACAAGTATTAACAATATATATTTATAGAACTAAAAATACTGATAAGCAAAAAACAAATTGACCAATAAGCCTACTATGTCACGGAGCCTAAAATAATGGCATTAAAACAAAAATGTAAATTTCAATTTACTCCCTATATACAGTCTGTTATATGTAAATAGTGAATTTTTATTAATGTTTTACTTCTATTTGAGAATGTTTCTTATGAATAACTCATTATATAAATAAATAGATGACGTGCTAAGGATACGGAGCTGTTTGTTTTTTTTTTTAACTAATTTAAGAACTCTCTTATTTACAATAATAAACAGAGGGCAACTCCTGTCTGAAAAGGTGTTCTCTCCCCGCCTTTGGATGATCTACTTAGTAGACGTAGTATAACACGTGGCAAAAACATGTGGCAGTTCACACGACGTAGAAGTGAAATTTTCAGGAAACATAAAATTATCTTCATTAATAACTGTTTTTAAAAATCCTGTACTGCTTTATTTATTCCCACGGAGTGAATTGAAAATCACTAATGTCAAACATAA
Organism: Saturnia japonica; assembly: GCA_033032175.1. Classification (NCBI taxonomy): domain Eukaryota; kingdom Metazoa; phylum Arthropoda; class Insecta; order Lepidoptera; family Saturniidae; genus Saturnia; species Saturnia japonica. The sequence goes on along the minus strand of CM065304.1, from coordinate 2,765,809 downwards.
AAATCTTGTCACATTTATTTTGTAGTGTTTTGCTACCGTATATTTTACGGTACAATTATTTAAATGGCAAGAATTTAAATACTGAATTGAGGGTTTTTATTTATTAATTTAAATATTTTGTGTTATTCAACTAGAAACTAATTAACCCACGAGTGTGTGCCTCCTTTATTCGGGGTTCACATAATATGAAGAGTTTAATGTTAAAAAAAAACTTATTAATAGATACAATATCTCATACGGGTTTACAATTAGTACCGATTGGTGACATCACTATTTAAAAAACACAATAAACCTGCAACACATGAAATTTTAGTTCATTCCGTGGGATTAAAATCTCACTATAAATCAGTGGGACTCGTACTGTACATACATAGAACAGTCCGTACAAGTCTAGTCGTCACACCACTAGGCCAATTCGACAACGATCATAGCTGCGGAAATTAGGATTTGCATGAACCATGTATAATATATTTCTATCTCTTTCTCTCGCAGGCTAAATCCTGTAGATGTATGTAATTATCTCTTTTAGTTTCAAATCACAACGGTACTAAAAAGGTTTTCACTTCAATAACAATAATACTGATAAGCATAATTGACTATCATCCTAGTGATGGTCGTTGATCATATCGAAAAGCATCTCAGAAACAAATAGAATAAAGTTCATCCTATTGTTTTGATAGAAATGTGCGTATTGTGTAACGATATCTAAGTGAATATAAATCGTGGTTCATAGTAAGTGTAAAAGAGAACAACAACACTGTCACGGTCGGGCGCAACACCTGCGTAGCTCGGAGAAATGTGAAAGTAACAAGCAAAAACGTGCGCGCTCTCGGGTAGCGGGTCATGGCTCAACGAACTATTCTCAGTCCTACGACTTTTAAACCGGAGTATACATCTAGTATTATCTGAATTGTAAAACCCGCAAGAGTAAATTTGATACCCGAGCGTAGTGCGCGATCCGCTCCCTATTTAAACCCTGTTACCGCTCTTATAATCGACGCATCAATATTTATAGATAATCAGTTTTTTATATACATGCTTGGAATAATAGTACGGTACAATATACAAACAATGCCGAACTCTGAAGTTAACTCTTGCGGGATATATTGTTATTTATCTTGTAATATAAAGACGAATCATAATTATACTCATTTATTTAAACTAACGATCGCCCTATGGTCTAAATACGACCAGCGATTTTTTGATCATAGACTATTTTCTATTTGACACTTGACACTTGACACTTTTAGTTGAGTGGCAATGTCAATATTTTGGGGATCTAAGGTTAGGATTTGCAGTATTAATTTATTTTATTTTAGTTTTCTGCACTCCTTCTCCATATAAACTTTAACCATGCCAAATCTTAGTCTTCTGTGCACGCAATACGCTTAAAAAGGGGTAGAAAGCTTTTGCTTCACGTATTAATATATAGATTAGATATTGATTCAATTAATAGTGGCATTAAATCATTTTAACATATTCAGCATAATCTGTTAATAAAAATTACCTAGGTTTTGTGAAAACTTGGAAAGAAAAGTATGTTATAATAGACAGAATACATATTATCTAAGAAATATAATTTTAAGGTAGACTTTTTAAATATTGATTTACATGTGGAATAAATTTAGAAGTAATACGTAGTAGTACGAATATTATATCGTTTAAAAACAAATACATTAATTGGGAGTCTGATCCTTTTCTGAAGTTGGTTTAAAAAAAATCTAAGATATTTACAAAGCAAGGAATATATCATTCTCGAAATTAGTATTTTAAAATGATATGAGTTATGACCAGTATGTATAAAAATTTGTGTCACATGAATTCATGATGTCATGCAGCATTAGAAAGTGTATATTTGAGAAACGAATGTCGTAGGACTGAGAATCGAACACCCGTTATGAGATGTTATGGGAATCTTTTGAGTCAACGTTAACGTTAGTTGATCCGCCATGAAGTCATTCAGGACAGTATTTATGAGTAAAACGAGGAACTTGGTTCACGCGATTTCACTTATTAAAAAGTAAAAAAATACGGTACTAAACCAGTATTTTTATAATAGTTTTATTATTCCGCTTATGTGCAACACAATTTTTTATGTTATTATAAAATAATTATGAAACTTGCAAGCAAGGAACTTTTAACATAAGGCTTTGATTGACGCGCGGGTTGCAAAGTTCATGGCCACAATGTCAAGTGACGTCAGTACTTGCAATAGGATAGCTAAGATAATTATTTGGGGGCACAACAGTGCCCCCACCAAGTCGAGCGCAAGGCACGACCGTACCATCTTTACTGGAAATATTTCGGCGTATTTTCACGCCACTATCTAGAAGCATTGAGATGTCGTAGAAGGCTGAAGTTTTATTTATTAAGAGTACTAATGGAACTCTACAATATGTTCAAGTTTATTGCTATAAACTCAAACTCAAGAAAACAGAATTAGGTATAGGCCGCCCACTGTAAGCACAATCCTCTATTATATATAAATATTTGGGCGACCGAGCATAGCTCGGTGTCTTACATAGAAAACACATCTAGGTATACTTGGAATGTAAAACATTATCTAAATAAAAAGTTTCATCGAAATCGTTGGAGCCGTTTCCGAGAAACCAATTACATATACAAGAATTGCTCACTTAATATAATAAGATAAAATTACTAAAAGTAATGGCATTCAAACCATTCCGATTCCCTACAATTAATTTATACGCTGAATGGGAGGTCTTATCAGTCAGAAAACTATTTATTAAATATGTCATACATGAACAGCACCATAAAGTTCCTTATAGACCTGATTGATTAACAAGTAGACGGAAAAATCTAAAGGAAAGCGTAGCGTAGGACGGCCCCCCACTAGTTGGAAAGACGACCTAATAAAGGTCGCTGGGAGCCGTTGGGTGCAGGCCGCACAAGATCGGTTGCTCTGGAGATTTATGGGGGAGGCCTATGTTCAGCAGTGGACGTCCTGCGGCTGAAATGATGATGATGATGTGACGGAAAAATACGGTTTGTGCTACTAACCAATACAAAACATTTTTTGTTTAAAAAAAATTCAGTGCTATCTTGGCCCTTACCTATACAATAAACTAAATAAAATTCATGACATATATTCTCTTAATAATCATAAATGTAATGAAGTAGTAATATCCTGGCTAAAAACACAGAACTATGAAGAAATAGAAAAATTGCTTTGTAATCATAAAATAAAGTAAAGTAATAAAATTGTCGTGTTTGTTCCAAATACTGTATTTCACATAATATAACAAATATATATATTTTTATACATAAACAAGAAACGCAACCTCATGTCTACATTTGTGTGTGTACCATTTTTTTTTTTGAGTTAAGTTCACAATATTGTAGTCTAACTTGCTACATTATGAACGTGGTAGAAAGGTGGAATACCACCCTACAGAAGATCGCGGCTTAATAACCTTACGTTGTGTTCCTGGGGTAAGTAGGGTTTCCAGAGCTCCTTGGGGCAGGAAGGTTCTAGTTCGGCAATGCGTCAATGATATCTAGGGTGTTACAATCATCCGTAGGCTACAGTAGCCGCGGGCCTTACGCCAATTTTTTAAATGCCTTGTTAAATATTATAAAGCCAAATTTTTGTCTTGTTAATGGACTACGCCCTCGCAAATGGGCCAACCGGTTCAAACTATGTCAGAAATCCACAACCCGTACATTTGTCTCGATGCGATGTATCCACTTACATCGTCGACGAAGCAACCCCACGACCTTTAACTGTGCTTCGGAACGGTGATAGAATGCGAAACCCGCTAGAACGTGGTATGCAATGATTTGTGTATAATTATGCTAATTAAACAGAATATTTTACTTCATTTAAAATTATAAAATTGGAGAAGGAGGAGGAATTAATTAAATCTACTGTGTTACCAGTTTCTTTATTTTATTATTATTAGTACTACATATATATTTTAATCTCCGGTCGTCTAATATTTTACATAATTACTCAAAATACAGTCTGATATATTATGGTACTTTTATCTTACTGCGTACTATATTGAATTTATAGTAGACCATTTGTGTCAAACCTGCGGTTTCTAGTAATCGTAAAAATGATAGTTATAATGTTATGGAACTTATTTTTATTATATTATTTTGGAAATCGTTCATAGACAACGGTGTCCCGTGGCCGGATCAGGGTTGTGACCAGCCAACCGGTCCATGTAGCTACCCAACCGGCCCGCGTGGCCGCTTCACCGCGTCCTATTTAGCTGATCGGTCGCTGCTTAGATACCAACCTAGTCTGTAATCCAAGAATCTTGAAACCTAGGTTAGCTTCCGATATCCAACGTAATAATTTCGACCTTGAACTTTTACATGTTTTCCATAATAGATAAGTTATTAAAAAAACCAATTCTGTCATAATAAATAAATAGAAAGAAAAAAAGAAGTTCATAAACTGATTTGTTCGAAATCCTTGGCTGAAATTTTAGGAGAATTTTGAAGCGGCGCGATGGTAGTTTTATACTTTTCATGTGTGAAATTGAATAATATATACATATAATATAATATAATAAATATATTATATAATATATAGGGGGTTATTGGTAATTCGACAAATTCCCGTTAATAGGTGATAGGGGTAATTATTTGTGATAATTTTAACTCCTATATTCATTATACAAAAAGAACCATTTTTGAGCTACGCGAGTATCGTCTACGCGAGCGAAGCCGTTGGCACAGCTAGTCTAAAAATAAAATATTTCCGTAATAATATCATTTGAAACATGTAGGTAGTTATTGGAAAAATAGTAGGTAAGTAGGTACGTACGGCTATCGGGCCATCGACGTCGTACAACCTACTGATTAATTTAAATAAAAAATTAAAAAACTTTTCGCATGTAATATTTCGTGTGAACTAAAAATAAATGCAATGAAGTAGCAACAGGCATGCAAGTCATCTGTTGTTAAGTGAGCACAGAAAACACAAAACAAAACATAATTCAACATTTAGTAAGTTAAAGTAAATGTAATCTAGAATTTTCATGTTTCCACTGAAAGGTACTTTTTCTATTTATTTTGGATAAAAATTCTACGCAACAATAATTGTCTAAGTTCTGTGTCACATTTCTATTTAAAGGACGACATTCATTTATTTTAACTAGCGGTCGCCTAATGATCGAAATTAGGTCCGTTTTCTCGGCGTGAAGCCCTTGGGTCAGGCAACCGCCCGCGCGATACAAGTGACACTATACGTGTAACACTTAGCTACCCACATACAACATTACACACGTATGAACATACACACGTGCACACCACACAGGTACATGGGTTCTGGGAGGGACTTTTTTTTCTTTTTTTGCGCTAGTTAGTGTAGAAAACATTTCCGATCACTAAATGCACATACGCATGGTTCCTTCCTTCCTTCCTCCTGGGAGGAAGGGAACGTGCCTAATATTAGTTAGCTCAAATCGTAGGAGTAGGGATTCGATTAGATCGCGACTTATTAGCATACGCGACAACCGCCCGAGCCGAGGTTCTGCCACTTTAGCACCCTCGCGCGAGTCGTCCCAATAACACTTTCGCGGCTGAGTGCCCTCTACGCTCGCCCCAAGTCCAGTGAAGCTGTAACAGCCGCAGCGGCTTTAGGACCCCTAAGGCTAACAGTGTAGACAGATCTAAAACAAAAAAAAAATAGTGATCGAAATTCGAACGACTTTTTAATCATACACTTTCTGTTTTATAATTGCAGTATGATCCTAAACAATGGATATTATATCACTTGCTGTCACTTTTTCTTGAGTGACAATGTCAATATTTATTTTAGGGTGTCAAGTTCAATGGATTAGTTAGGATTCGCAGTATTAATTAATTTTATTTAATATATTAGTAACAGACATTATAGATACATTTTAGTTTTCTGCACTCCTTCTGCATATAAAATTTAACCATGCTAAATCTCAGACTTCCGTGCACGCACACTTTAAAAGGTGTCCGAAATTTTCTTCTCACGTATTAATATAATGATGATAATTGAGCATGCAGTGAGACATAACTCTTACGTAATATTATGTAAGAAGATTTACTGTTAATTGATAGTGGGCTAATTGTTATCATACACATATTTGTTATCAGGTGTTCACCTTTCTCCACGTTGAAGCGTATGAAGAAACTATAAAGCGTTTACATATGTTAGGAGAGGTAGGCCACAGAGAAATTTTTAGAGTTTACTATCTACACTGTCTACTTGGGCCAACCCGACTGATGGAATACTTTCTCCACCTTACAGAAGATCCTGCGGTCAGTAGGGTTTCTAGAACTCCTTGGGGTAGGAGTGTTCAAGGTCGTCAATGAGCTTGTGATACCTATAGCGTTCGCCACCTTTGTAGAAAATAATAATATTTTGTTGATTTAATTAAATACGTTATAAATGTTTTTAAACATGTATATTAACGTTTTTAAGTTAAACGTGTATTCTATAATTAAATAAGGCTCAATGGATACTTGCTGTAAGAAATTATAAAAGTTTGAAGATTAATTAAGACTTGTAAGTTAGAAATCTCAAATTAAAGAGAGTAACTTGTAACCCGTTAGATCTCAGATCATTAACCTGTGAAGCCGACTACCCCGGTTTCGGCTACCCCGAAAGTCGTTTCTGCCGAACTTGGCCTCTACACATTTATGTTTATGTTTGATGTTTTTTTTTCAAAATCTGATATCACCACTCTATTTACACTAATTTAATTTTTTTTTTAATTTTTGTGAGACTGGTCATATGAAAATCGATTAAATAGTATTTAGCAAAGCAGTGTAATTTATTTCTTGGTTACTTAATAAAGTAAACCAGGGCACATACTATTAAATAAAAAGAAGTATCGCTTTTAGGGTTAATCAATTAATAAAAATAACATACATCTTTTTAAATTTACCGTTTAAAGCAAGGAAAGAAACTTTCTTAACGAGACCTAAAGAACAAAATATTTGGATCTCAAGTGAGCCACCGATTCTATCATTGTTAGTAGCTGAGTCATCTAAATATGTGGGAAAGTAAGTTTTTGTTACGAGAATGGCCTGAGGGTAGTGAAAGTATTTATTTTATTGAAAGACCAACAGCACTTTTGTACCGTGGATAAATAACAGATTTTGTACAGACGAAATAATATTTTTATGTTGAACTATATAATATATATCTTTTGTAATAATAGATAATAATGTTCCTCAAACTTCTGTTGTAATTAAAGATCTGTGGTTGTAACCGTAATTTGTACATTCCTATATCTTCGGTTGACTTTATATATTTATTGTTATGTGAGTATTCTGACATATTTCCTAGCATAATGGTTTATTTATTTAGACTATCATTTTTTTTTAAAGTAACAAAATATGTTGTATGTTACACAAATGTAGTAATCTATATAAAATTGAAGTGTCTGTTTGTAATATCAAAATAACAGCTTTTTACTAAATACATATGAATGTATATAAGATACATAAAACAAATAATCAATTTTTTAAATTTTTGTCAGTCTATTTGTCTGGATAATCTCCGAAACGGTTAGATTGATAGTGACGGGACTTTCACTGGCAGACAGCTGATGTTATAAAGAGGAACTTAAGGGCCGATTCCGGTTTCGCTGTTACTTCCCCGCGCTAGCTCTTTCTATCTCGCTCGCACACTAATAGTCCTGGAGTTAACAATGAAAAAGATAAAGTCATAGTAAACTGTCGTAGTTGATTTCATAAAAGTAATCAGTAAACCGATCACCATTTTTCGGTTTAGTGAAATATTGTTGAAGTAGTAGTAGTCGGATCTGAGTCTTTGACGTAACGAAAATAGTAAAAAATAAAAATAAAGAAATAGTACGTCCAATAAAACTTTTTGAAGTTATATTTATTTCTGGCTTTTCGTAGAGGATAAAATTAAGAGCTGCTCGCGTATCTAATCACTGAAGTGCGACATGAAGTTTATCAATGATAATAATATGAATTAATTATCCTAAGGCATTTATTATTTTAATTTTCTGAGTTATTTTTGGTTTGTTATGACAAAAAAGAGTAACTTCTTACATGCGTACATTGGTACACACAATTTTTTAAATAAATAAATAGTTGACATTACCATGATCTGAAGATAATAGTCTCCTAAACCTGAACTTATGCGTCAGTTGCTCGCATGAAAAAAAAAACATAAAATAAAGCAATAGTCTTACCACATAAAATTCAACTAGGTGATTATTTACTTATATACAAAATTACGGATAGTTACAGATTTACCAGTCTCCTTGCTCTATACGACGAGTTTCAGTTATACTCTTGCAATGAATGGATACTGATCTAAATAAGCCTCTACTCAATTAATGCGAAATCCTCATGAGACCAAACAGTAATATTACAAATATTCACAATTGTACCTGCATTACTCATTTTTTTCTCAACGATTGTATTGCCTGTAAAGATTGCCCAGCGCATCAGCCCAGCGGGTGATCCTGTAAAGTTTGGTAGCGATCGGACCCAAAAAAAATGTTATCTGCGCCATAGCAACTCGTGGCTGTGTTTGCTAATATATAAAAAATCTTATTTGCGTCTTTTTCTAAATACGAACTCACATTGTAGGATTGGTTTTAACAAGTTTCGTTATCCAATTATTAACAGTTGTATATTACGTGCATCACTTTGTTTCTAATTGGGTTAATTCGTTTGAAAAAGCTTTCGCTGTGTGACCGCCCGTACTGCACCGGTTCGTGCCGCGCCATACCGAACCTCTCTGCACTCTGCAGTCTGCTCTCACAGATCATTCATTAGTGATGTTTCAAATACTTTATCGACAATCGCTACGTTTAGTACAATTCGACACGCGATCCATTTCCGATCGTAACTTTCGATCCGACTTTCCGGTTATCTTTTATATATGGTTGCAAAGTTTGGAACGCAGTTTATAAATTAAATACGGGACACGAACACATGTTTGGGAATAAAAATTCGACCACATTTCATGAGCAAAAAAACTTATTTTAATATCACTCTGTTTATACTTTTATTATTTATTTACTGTGCCTGCAGCTACGTTCACGTGGATCAATAATGAATTGCGAATCTACTCCCCATCTCCAGGCTATTTTAAAGACAAAATTTATTATTGTGAATGTTTCTTAGAAGATAGACATATACTCTAGCTGACTTTTTGTAGGTCTTTGTAGTGACAACAATTACGTAGTACATTAATTTGATATATCTCTTATAAGTTTACTCAGCGTAAATCATTTAAGCGCCCGAATTTATTCACCATGACCAGTTTTTAAGTGAAAACTTCTTTAGATGCGTTGAGCGATTTTTGATAGGGGAAAAACTTATGAGTTCGCGTTACCAATGACCTGCGTTTCACCGATGACCTCGACATGCTCGTAATGTATTGCGCTTGCGTCAAACTAGCGACGCGTAGTATAGCGTACATTTATACGTATATCTTATCTTATTATATTAAGTGAGCAATTCATGTATATATGTAATTGGTTTCTAGGAAACGGCTCCAACGATTTCGATGAAACTTTGCATTTAGATAATATTTTACATTCCAAGTTTACCAAGATAGGTGTTTTTCTTTTTTTGTTTATAAGAAACCGAGCACAGCTCGGTTGCCCAGATATTATACACTAATACATTGTATATACTTGACTGTGTCATATGCATGTTTGAGTTATTGTATGGGTAAAATCTTGTGATTTCGCATCACCGACATGCTCTGCAATAATTCAGACTATAATTGATTTAAAAATTCAAAATTTAGTTTGAACTTTTGTCGGCAATCCTTATGACTGCATCTGTTCTTTTTTATTTGTGCAGAACCCTAATTGTTTTTTCTAAAATAAAATTATTCTAAGTTACTTCTTAATTATAACATCAGGTATCTATCAGTGAAAACACCGTCAAAATCGGTCCAACCGTTTCGGAGATTACTCGGAACAAATAGACAAAAATTTAAGAAATGGGTATTTTGTTATAGGTGTCGATCGTATATTATATGCATTTAATATAAAAAAAATGTAAACAAAACTTAAAAAAAAAAAAACAAAAAAGAAAAACAAACAGACATTCCAATTTTATTTATTATAGTATAGATTTTTCACAATAAGCTTTCGTCTTAGTTGAATGGAATTGTGCTAGTGTTAGTGACAGCAAAAAGTTCCTGTTTAGGATTTTAGTTTTTTTTTTGCTCGTATTTAATTATTTGTGTATCTTTATTCACAAAGGTGTATCAATTGGTCATATTCAACAAATTTACCATTAAGCTTAAGTAGCCTGCCTTGAAATCAAAGCTGCCTATTGGTTTAAGTAGTAGTTAGGTACTTAAGATATGAGAAATGAATTTAGTTATTACCAAAAATTGGTCCGAGATTCCAAGTGAAATTAAAATGAAAACTCGAATTCCTTGTGAGTTGCAGAGTATACAGAAGTAAAACACAATGATAAGGAATTTTAAGCTTTATTTCTAGTAAATAGTACGATAAAATGTAAAGCATTAAATAAATGAAAACATATGTTTAAAAGTCATTAAAAAACTTTGGTGCATCATTAAAAACTTTGGTGCATCATTAAAAAACTTTGGTGCATCATTAAAATTAATGTATTATCCGAAAGTATGGGACAATCATTTCATGTCAGACAGTTGCGTCAGCGCTAGATCGATCAACAGTGCTATAGCTGCTGCAGCGCTTAGGAACACTTCATCATCAGCTGACGTTTGAGAGGTACTCCCAACGCGACAAGGAATTCGGCGACAACGCGTGTCAGTTCACCAGCCCGACGCCAGCGCCGATATAGTGCAGCCGCGTTCATTGCCAATAAAGCTGCGCCGGTACTGCAAAGATACGTCTAGTAAAAGGTTTTCTTTCACCTTTTTCTGCATCCCGTTACAGAGTAAAAGCCTTACCGTCATTGTATGCTTGGATATCTATAATATATATATATAAACATACTCGCGTAATAATTCCACACGGGATTAGAAATTCCGTTCTTTCAGATTTATTCCTTAACTTATGCCAAATTTTAAAACTGGCAGATTCACATTAAGTATCTTATTATAAGGTTTTGAAGATCGGTCAATGAGTGGGATTTTCAGTATGAACGACCATATCAATTTATTGTGTTAACCAACAAACTTGATATTTTACGGTCGTATGAGGCTATAGACCTTATTATTTAATATTAATTTCAACATTTAACCTCAAGGTTTTTCTAATAAAAAGGCTTTATGACATACGAACAGACATACATACAAAAAAATGATCCTATTCAGAGTAATGTATGACAGGCCTCGTGGCGCAGTGATAGTAAACGCTACTATTGAGCCGAGAGGCCGCGGGTTCGATCCCGCCTATGACTGACTTTTGTGTGATGAGCATAAATGTCAGTTGTGTGTGTTTGGGTGTTAAATATCTATATATGTATGTATATCAGCTGTTTAGTTACCATATTACAAGCTTTGCTTAGTTTGGAATTAAATGGCCGTGTGTGAAATTCTGTCCTCATATTTATTATTATTATTATTTTCAATATTGGGTAGGGAACTCTAAAAAATGCAGAAAAAGTACCGTTTAATTTTTTTACGTTCCCGCTACATTATAGCATAAAATGTGGTGCTTTATGGATGTTACTGGAATACTGTTAAGAAGCCCTTTCCAACTGTACACGATTTGATTTGGCTTTTTGATAAGTGTGGGGTGACATTGTTCTAAGTTTTCTTAATTTTTAACTTTAAGATCATATATATTCACAGTAACTATTCCAAACTAACATTTTGTATACGCAATGGATAAATCTTGACAAGAGCTGTCGATTTAAACTAAAACGAGCATCGTAGCATATCCGAGCCATTAATAACACAAAATTAAAATTGTGTAAAACAGCAAAACTATCTCAAAATCCCGGCGAGACCCCCTCCGGTGCGTGATGAGTTACATTCCTCACTCTACGTAACGATTTATTTGATGATTTTGCTATAGAGAGGTGTAATTAAATTTTGTATATAGATTATAAATAAATGTAGCTACAATGTCAAACTATATACCCCGATTTCGTATTCCAATGTTGCATTGACGTCAAAAAACATGTATGATCAGTCTGTTTGTAGAATGGACAAACCTGTAAAACTACACCGCCGCATCGGTGACTGCCGGCACACATTGCCAGCCCGAGCGCTGCAACGGTGAACGTTACGAGCACTCCGCCAGACATCGACTGTTCCCAACGGAAAACACGCAGCGAGCGCATATGCATCGTCAATAGAGCAACCAGTACTGTCAATGTCCCAAGCCGCAGAATCAGTATTAGCCCACGCTGAAAAGAAAACACTATAAAACTGCCCCGAGTTTAGCTGTATATTAATTTGAAAACTACATTCACATTGGTTTAGTAATTCTTAAGTCATGCTTGTTTAAAGAAATAAATATCTGGGCAACCTAGATTGGTTAGGAGTCTTTAAAAAAAAAAAAAAAAACAATTGTATTAGTAATCTTGGAATTGTAGCACATTATCTAAATAAAAAAATTTCATCAAAATCGTTAAATCTGTTCTCGAGAAACCAATTACCAACTTAAATATTACATCTATACAAATAATAAAATAGAAATATCTGCTTGTAGTGTCAAAATAACAGATTTTTACTAAATGCTTATTGAAAGTTTATACGATGCTTAGACATTTTTTTTTTTAATTTTTGTTTGTATGTTCCGGGTAATCTCCGAAACGGACGGACTAATTTTGACGGGACTATCACTGGCAGATAGCTGATTTTATCTTTAGCACTTTTTCACTCATTTATTTTACTAAAATATTTTATGTTCCGTGCAAATCAAACAATAAGCAGCACCACTGTAATACCGATGGTATTCTGTAGTCAACGCAAGCGGAGCCGCGGGTACAGCTAGTTTATATTATATATACAAGAATTTATCGCTTATTAAAAATGACTAATAATTACAATTTTGCTATAAATATAGAAAAGAATGATCTATTTTGTCGTTGGTGCAGGCTTGTGGAACTGGGTCGAGAGGGTTAATAGTAAAGGGTACATCGAGTATCATATCGTTTCTTACAACATCACTGGTGTTCTATATGTAGATATACACTTCTTTCAAAGTATCCTGGGTACTACAAAATGCATATACCATACATACATAATGCATACGAGCCGAACATCACCAAAAGTAAAAAAATAGAAGCGGAGGAAAATAATAATCCTTTACCATCCCATGCAAGTCTATACTATCGTGTATAAATCGGCGATCCATTTGTATACTGTTATTGATATTTTCTGCAAGACTTTGTGGATTTATTTTATTAACACTGTAATGTCATTATTACTGACACTCAACCGTTTATAAAGAAATATAAACGTATGTTTTTAGCGTAAGCTCAAAACAAACTATACTGTAAGGGGTACAATCAAAAAGTAGATTTACTGTGAGATACGCTTAGTATCATCTCCTATGTATAAACAGGTTCTGTGCGTATGGAAAGTATCCCTATATACAAAAGTACTCTGTGAAGTATCCCTAACTCTTTATGAATGACATTACTTCTTCTTCTTTTTATATAATGGCAACGTGTGTGTAAACACAATTCCGCCAATGTCACATATAGAACCATAAACGAAGGAGATTTATCGTAAATTATTACCAGTTTATTCATTTAAAATGTATCCAGTTCTGGCTATCCATGAACAAACACAAAGACAACACGACACAATACACATAATAACTAATCCTAAAACATTTATTACATAACTATAGTCTATAGAATAAGATTACAAACATGAACGAAATGACTTTACCATGTACAGTTTAATTTCGTTAATTATAATACATTTTGACTGAAATTTTACTATGAAAGGGTTATCGGGGACAAGCGATAGAAGGCACATAAGGTTAGTAGGACGGGGAAAACAAGGAAAAATTTAAAAATTACCTTACTCTATGAATGACATTATAGTCATTTTGATAATTAGTTTCACAGACAAATAATCCGTGGAAACAACTTGAGATGAACAAAATTTTGTTTTTAAAACTTCTTACAGAGAGATTAATTTATGCTCATAGTAATAATTTTATATCAACCGATCCTACTTACTTTGAATAAGCCATAGAGTAATAAAGTCCGCTCACTGTAACACGCGGAGTTCATATTTCTATGGAATAAGCAATATAGCTAAATTCGCTTTTAGTTGTCATAATAGAACAATATCGTAACACCTAAGTCGGCATATACTTTGCGATTTTAATAGTTTGGTCAACTAATTATGGAAAATAATTATATATTGTCACAAATATATTAAACGCTATTGGTAGCATGTAGATTCTATCAAATATCTTCAATTTTTTATCCAATAACCCGTCAATTCAAGTAAACAATTAACTACATTTTATGTTCGATGTTTTTAAATTTACTTGCCTTCTAAAATACAGATTTTAAGTTTTGCGTGACACATATTTTGCATATGTTGAGCATACTATACTAGAAACCTTTATGCGAGGGACAACAACAACCGTATAAAGTTTCAACTCAATTGAACGATCGAATCCCGAACGCGTAGAATAAAACCAGTTAACCATACAAACATAAATCTTCGTAATTATATTTAGTATAGATCTTTCTTCGGGTTCGTCCTGAAAATTTACTTTGAAATCACCGAAAACTATATAAAGAAAATGACATTACCACTACTTATTTTAGTTTGATGTAACTACGTAGGTATGTCACCAGTATATGTAATGTACTATGGTCACCAGAATTCACGTAAGCGCCATAAAATATCTGTACAAAGTTTCAATTGAAACGGGTGAACGATGCGCGAACGCATAGTTTCCGGACACACCGACATTATATTTATAAATGAAATTTTATACTAGGAAACGTAGATATCTGTTAATCTGAATATTTAATAGGATATTAAAGGTTTACTAATGATATCTTTCGTGTAAGTTAAAACTGTTAGGTATCTTAGGGTTTACTTAACGCGTATGAAGACGCGGGAGGTTATTAGTAAGAAATAATGGAGATTTTTTTTCTTTAAATGTATGAAGCTACTGTTATTTTTACTAAATTTTATAATTGTCTATTTATTTGGATAAGTATAAAAATTTTCTGAAAAATAAATAATATAAATATTTCGTAACCGTAGATTAATTAATTACTTAAATTGGTTGTCGCTGGTTGTATACCTACAACCAATCTTAACCTGTCTTTGTAACATTACTTATTATCTCTATAAAATAAAGAGATATGTATCATTTCATTGATAATTATTACTTTATAAATAGTTATCTGTTGATAACTCTGTTTACCAATTAAATTAATTAATCAATAATACTTTTCATCAGGAATTATAAAATTATGAACAATATTTTATTTCTTATTAATGCCTTATTATGTATAATGACCAATGTGGTGTACAAAGGAGTATGCTTTATTGAATACTAACTTTCTGTCTGTTTGTCTGTTTACATAAATTAGGTACAGTGTCTGCACAATATGTTAATTTATATTAGGTATATTAAATGAACAATAGACTTAAGAAAATATAATTCAATTTAAAAACAATAATAGTACATATCTTATAGTCTATGCGTGCAAAGCCGTGGACGGAAAGCTAGTCTTTTATATTAAAATCTTTTGTGCGTCTGTTACTGAATGATTTGAATAGTTGAGCTTATATTCAGATAGTATATATTTTGTGTTATCGAAACGATGATTTATAGATATGATAGGATCCGATAGATGGTGTTGTGGTCGAGTCATTAAATACCGCAAAGGGCAGAACGTCTGCCGGGACAGCTAGTTGACTATAAATATCGTTTTTTTTTTCAAAACCTGTTTGTTACTTATATCTATAATTATAATAACTTACACCAACCTCTTATTGTTCCGATACCCGAGTCACAGACTCTTTGACTAGTTCGGGTATCGGAGTTCTCTAATATTCCCGGGACAGCTAGTTGACTATAAATATCGTTTTTTTTTTCAAAACCTGTTTGTTACTTATATCTATAATTATAATAACTTACACCAACCTCTTATTGTTCCGATACCCGAGTCACAGACTCTTTGACTAGTTCGGGTATCGGAGTTCTCTAATATTCAAATTTGTGTATGACAAAAAGGAACACATACACAAAATTGTTCAGCATATACACTAGTACATACATACTATATATATATATTAGAGAGATGAATGTAATTAAACATTTTAGATATTAATCCAATACACATTATTATTTTAAAATTATTATTCAATTGTATTAAAAAAAAGGATTATATTAAAATTTGTTCTCGTTAATTCAGGGTACGTTTGGGCGTCATGCAGATTCCCTGGCGCACCAGCCCACTCCCACGTCTCGTTCTCAGACGAGAGCTTAGCGGCGGGCACGTACGCCTCGTACGAATGCGAGCGAGGGTTTGAGTTACTCGGGCCCGCTAGGCGAATGTGTGGACCCGATGGCATGTGGACACCCGATGGCATACCTTTCTGTGGTAAGTGCTTTTATTTATTTTCTGTGATTAATAATTTTGAATCTATGGGCGCTTATAAAACTATAGGTATAGCGCGTTGCTGACCTTTAACCCTTCTTCCCTAAGGAACTATAGAAACCTTACTCCCTGCAGGATTACAACACAATGTTATTTGACTGCAATTTCCTGTAGTGGGTAAAAAAATCTTTAAAGAAATTACTGTTTGCTACCTCTCTTTATCTACCTGATAAGAATTGTAAAATTCCGGCCAATGGCTAAATGATCTCAAATAGAACTGTCTGATTTAACATCTGAGGGTTAAGTTGAATTTCATAGACTGCCAATGCACATTGCACCATGCTGTTTAATCGGATCATAAGTGGTCGAACATAACTGCTTTATTAAATGGTGCCTTCCTCGTACGAACCCTGCTCATGTTTCACCACATTTCGACCACCACTATCGATGATTGGGATATTTTTCCAACCAGTCACAGTGTTTTAATGTTTATAAATGCCATCTTATGGCTTAAATTGAATTAAGTGTTTTCAAACTTTTGTTAGCTTTTGCTGTACGGTTTCAGTAAACTTACTTTTTAGTTGTGTGATAATCATCATATTTAGGTATATATTTCTCGTATTTTTTAAATTCATATATGTAATTATGATTAGTTTGAATGCAAGCGGTTATGTGTATCCCACAAATATAAGTATACTGTTACAAGTAACAAATGTGTCGTCAAGCAGTTCGCTTGTTCTGCAAACTCGCAGGTGACATTGAAAACTATTTCTCTTTCTAGTTTGTGTTCGAATGAAAATTCGTTTCGTATTTTCGTTGTCTTAATAACGTCCTTGTCAAAGCTGATTACGTTACAGTCAAAGGGACAGACTTTCCAGCAGTGAGAGCCGTGGGAGAGACGCACAATGCATCCTCCGCTGTTTCGCTGCCATTGAAGTCATGAGAAATGTTTTCTAGTTGAAAGTAAAAGTCGGTCATGAGTAAGAATTTTATAGATTGCCGCAAAGAGCGGATTTCATATTAAGTCGACCTGATTTAGGGTTTCTTAGGGGTTCTCCTTTCCTAATAGACAGAGGACTGTTTCTAAAGCTATAGTACCATAGATATGACTTTTTAAACTGTGGATATTATTCAAATGGACACATCTTCCTGAACGTCTTTTCAACGGTAAACATCTGGCCGATTGAGATTCGCTCGATGTTAAAAAAATCGCCTATCTAAACTTGGATAAAATTATCCAAATTTTTAAAGCTTGTCGATAAACCAATTGCATTATAATATAATACTAGCTAGCCCCACAGATGATTTGCCCTTTCCAGTAGTCAATAATTCGACTACAGCGCCACCTATCACGTTCATAACATCTTTCTCCATGATAAATGCCTTAGATCTACCAATTTTAATGGTCATCGGTCAAACGGTGTTGTAGCTTATCAAACTCATATATTATACCAACATCCATTTAAAATAATGTATATAATTATACTATTTCCATTTCTTTATTTTCTCGATGACAGTTCTAATTTGATTTTTGACCAAATAAGTAATTATAACGATCGCATATATTTATTATATTTTGAACAAAGACAAATACAACAAAAATATTCAAATATATTTTTTCAAGATGTGAACACCCAATGGCCCACCGCCATTTTGTGTTTGTTTTAGTCACTCGCAACAAGACGGTTGTGCTAGTCACTACATTTCTGTTCGTTGAGTTTTTCACATTATCCATACGTTACGTTGTGTATTTTGTGTTCCTCCGTGTTGATTGCTGCCCAGCTGTCAAATATCAAAATGCCGAAAGGATCTGTTTTGAAAAGGCAGGCGAGAGAACTGGTGATCAAGGTTCGTAATTACTTTGAAGCAGAGTATCAAAATGGTGGTCCGCTATTACCACTGTCGCAAGTGCGAGAGCGTGTTGCGGCCGAATTAGGAATATTGTGGACCTACTGTTTCAAAAATTACTACCGAAGCTTACGGTACAAGCGGCATGCAGGAAAATAAGCTTCGTACGCCGAAGAAAAAACGCCAACCACGTCGTGTGACATCGGTTGACAACTTCGACGCTGATGCTATTCGCCGTCATATATATCACTATTAATTGCGCAAAGAAATTCCAACACTTAAAAAACTTGTTGTTTCTTTACGTGAATGTGGTTTGTTCCTTGGCCAAAAATCGTCATTAAGCTTGGTTATGAAAGAAATTGGATTTTCTTATAAAAAATCGGACAAACGTAATATATTGATGGAGCGTCACGACATTGCTATGGCTCGCTACGAATTTTTGAGCGAAGCAAAAAGATATCAGATTGGTCAAATGTTATTTTCACTATCGAGACTTGGTTAAATGCAAACCACACAGTATCTAAGAACTGGACTCACGACACTGCCGTTTCTACTAGTTCAGTGCCAATGGGAAAAGGCGAACGCCTTATCATATGCCATGCAAGGTCTACGAAAAGATTTCTACTTTATTAAAAGTACAATTAGTGAATATTTTAAAATCGAAAAAAAGCCTCCCTAAAAGATATGTTATCAACGAAATAGCTGCCGAATGTGGTCATTGGGTTCTTCGACTTCCACTGTATCATTGCCAGTACAATGCTATAAAACTAATATGGGCACAAATCAAAGGACACGCCGCTCGAAACAATACCCATCCTCCTTTTACGGCAAACAAGATGTTAGATTTATTAAAAAATGCATGTACGGAAGTAACTACCGAAAACTGGGAAAAAATTGTGAGAAGAACCCAAAACATTATATCTTCAAGGAAATAAAGAAATGGAAATGATATACAACAACTGCTCATTGAATACTCTGATTTAATAGTACTAGCGGTCGCCTAATGATCGAAATTCGACTAGCGACTTTTTAATCATAGACTATTTTCTGTTTGACTTTTGCAGTATAAACCTAAAAAATAAATATTATATCACTTGCTGTCACTTTTCATTGAGTGACAATGTCAATATTTTGGAGGGGTAAGTTTAATGTTTGGATTCGCAGTATTAATTTATTTAATTTGATATATTAATAACAGATATTATAGATACATTTTGGCTTTCTGCACTCCTCCATATAAACTTTAACCATGCCAAATATCACAGTATTCCGTGCACGCAATACGCTTAAAAAGGGGTACAAAGTTTTTGCTTCATGTATTATTATTATATAATGATTTGAAATAGTAGAGATATTGTACAAAATTATAAAAAAAGAATTAAAGCAAAACCTACTAAAAATATTTCTAACTTATTAGTTTTTATGGAGTAACTATTTGATAGAGGAGCCAGATTCGTTATCGTAGATCCTTACATTACATTAGTACAAAATATGGTATTATAATATTTAAAATAATAAATGTGTCAACTCTATTTCTATACGACTGAATCGTGGCTACCAAAGTACCTACTTAGGTGATATTATCTATGCTAATTTTATATAGTAATGGCGAGTTGCTTCTGCTTCTCTTTTGGGATTTTTTTTTCTTGTCAGTTATTTTGTACCTGTAAGGCTACGTCGGTCTTGTTATTATCACAGATTTTTGAAATAACTAGCAAACAAATAGTATACCGAGAAGGCGTCAGTAGGTACTATCAGATTTTGGCAATATAGTACGGAAGACACTCCTGATTCTAGTCTGATCCACATATTGTACTAAGGCGCATATCAACATTCTATCTATTTTGTTCCCATATTCCATCAATATGAGAGGCATATCTTCAAATTTATTGCATTCTACAAAATTAAGAGAAGATGGATTTTTATCAAATCTCTTTAGCGATCAAACAGTACTGGATCCTAGATATACAACATTTTGGGTTGTAACTTTAAAAATCAGATGAATTATAATGTAATATTATGAATTCAGTTGTTATCAAGTTGCGAACTACTGACTATAATTATTATAATATAACTGTAAATATTATTGACTTGATTGATGATGATTGCTTTGCTCGAGCTCCTGGGTTGGAATCCCAGGTCGAGTAAAGTGTCATTGTCATGTATTTTGTAGATTCCATGGCTACTTACTACTGGCCTACTAATTATCACTAAACACACCGTTTATACATCTTAAGCGGAAACAATATAAATATCGAAGTGAAATGTTTGATCATATCTCATCCACAGATAATTTCGGAATTCTAGGTCAAATTGTCAGAATACAAAATAGAAAAACGTAAAGCACAATAATGCGTCTTATATCGTGCCAGTATCATTTGGAATTCTATTAACATTTAATTATGGGTTTGTCAAAAGCGGAAGCGATTAAATACTACATAATATACGAATAGAATTTATGAGTTTAGGTCACTTAATTTCAGTATGGTTATTTAAGATTAGCACACGATTATAACAGCATAATGGAAAAATATATATGGGGACACAATTTCACACACGGCCTTTCAACTCCAAACTATGCATTGCTTGTAGTATGGTAGTTAAACAACTGATAAACATACATATATAGATATTTAACACCCAGACACACAACTGAAAATTATGCTCATCGCACAAAAGTCAACCATGGGCGGGGATCGAACCTGCGACCTTTCGGCTCAATAGTAGGGGTTACTACCACTGCAACACGAGACCTGTCAATGGTAACCTATATGGGCATCAGGTCGATAGCCTGAGCTTTCGGGGAAAGAAAACATCGTGATGATACTACAGAATTATGTGGTAGGGCCTTTAGTAATACTCGTCTGGCTAGCTACTTTCCTCAAGTTGATAAACTGTTACTAAGCATCTATAGAGGTACCTTTATACCTATAGAGGTCTGTTTCGGCAGCTGCACTTGAGAGCCAGGCCCCCATTATAGGGTGAGCATGTTACCACTATGGGCTATATCGTAGCTTATCAAGTGATATTGTGGTTAAACCTATAAATAATAAAAAATTTAGAATTCAAGTTTTAATGTTACAACGAGATACTCATCCAATATAACTATTTAAATGTAACTTGATATATCAACAGGTAATTATTGTAAAAACCGATATCAATAGTTAATAATCAATCTAGTTAGATTGTAAATTGTCGGTGAATTGTGTATAGAGACTAATTTTATGCAATCAATTTTTGTAGGTTTATAAACTAATATTGTAGCGTATTGTATCCATTTTATTTTAAAAATGCTTATAAAAGTGGATATAAGCAAGTAAAATCTACCCCCAGTGATTTTTATAATCTATGTGGCCAGTTGATTTGTAGTTTTCCCTGAAATATAATTACGTCGTAGTTAAAAAAAAGCGTGTTTTTTACTCTTTTTTAGCAACTTTTCTACTGAATATATTTGATACTGCTGATAATTTCATAGAAAACCCTGATAACATTTTACTCGACCTGGGAATCGAACTTAGGATCTCGAGCATAGCAGTCGCGCTTACGACTACTAGCCTAATGAGGCAGTTTAAAATTTGAAAGCATAGCTTAAAATTGGACTTTAAACAATCGTGTCAATATTCGTGCAATTCAGCGATGTATCAAATGAAATAATACGTATTGCATATTTCAATATCATTTGGTAATGATCTTGATCTAGCAATATGATATCTACAAATATGCCAAATTCATCAAACTATTGGTGTAGGGCTATACGATCTCTCGTTGGTCTCCGTTGTGTTGTGATTGTACTTTGCTTACCAGTTAAAAAAAATTGACGAGATGAATATTTCAGATAATATTTTATAACAGTGAACAAATTTGGTAGAACTAACCAATAACTCGTTCGTTTACGAAGGACAACTTTAAAACGTGAACATTATATTACAGGCATCGTTTTAGAACGAATTTCTTGAAAATCAACCCTTAAGTGAGAGAAACGGGTTGGGAAATAATAACTCTCCATTCGACTAAATAAGTAAACTAGCGGGGTGCCCGCGGCTCTGCACTTGTTTATTATTAAGCGGTAATTATTTTCATCCCGTAATTTTATTTTTACTCATATTATTGACAATTCATACGGCCTATCAATTAAGGAATGACATGTACTTCCCATGTAAAATTTTCATCAAAATTGGTTGAGAATTATCAAAATTGTTTTTTTTTACTTATCTCTGAAATATTGTTCTCGGTGCTTATAGCCTGTCAATTATGAAAACACGTATTCATCCTGTTTACGAAATTGTATCAGAAATGGTTGAGAATTAGTACAACTTTTTTTACAATTTTAAAATATTCTTGACAATCTTTATAGCCTATAAATTATATTATGGAAGGATTTAAGCTTAAGGACTTCTCGTACACAAAATTTCATCAAAATCAGTTAAGAATTAATGAAAATATTTCTTTAGATTTTTTTTTACGTTTTCTAAAAGTAATATTAAAAAATTTTATACTCTATCAATTAAAATAATATAAAAATCCCGTGCACAAAATTTTGTAAGACTCGGTCTAGCCGTTTTTGAGTCAAATCTGGAAATACAAACAGACAGACTAAAATAAAATTAATGGCATATTCGTGATCAGTATCGTTCATATAATGTACTTAACGGGTAATTTTGGAAAAATATTAAAGTACAGACAGGACTACAGATTTATAAATATTTATAAATAAACATGTATAAATTAAAATATCTGGGCGACCGAGTTGTGCTCGGTATTTTATATACAAAAAAAGAAAAGGACTTATCTAGGTAAACTTGGAGTGTAAAACGTTATCAAAATGCAAAGTTTCATCGAAAACGCTGTAGCCGTTTCCGAGAAACCCATTTACATATATATATACAAGAATTGCTCACTTAATATAATAAGATTATAAATAAAAAAATTACAAATCTTATAGTCAATGCGAGCGAAGCTGTGGGTTGAAAACCAGTCATAAATAATTTCAAATAATATTTTTTATCATTTCCGATGTTAACATGTTTTAAATTAAAAAAAGAAGTAAATATTGCACATCTCGAAATGCATTGTCTTTATCGCCTACTTAAGTCTGTAATCGCGTATAACTTCCTATTAGTAACCTCGACTAATATACAACGTTAGTGAACTCTCATGGAGAATTTCGATCACTATCAGATCAATCTATAATTTATTTGATTAAAATATAACAACAGAAAATATTTATGATTAAAATAATATCGCTTATAGTTTGTGATTTCCACCACCACATAACGGAACGAAAGTGTGCCGGTACATCTAGTATTTAATGATTGCTTATAATATCATATCGCTTATCGGCGACAGCTAGTTTGATACAGGTGTGGTCCAAAGAACAGTTCGTTCGAAGTGGAACGAACTGCTGGCCGAGATCAGAATTAATTCCTACATAGTTCATTAAGTGAATCGATCCCGCCAATACCACGGCTAATTTTCAAATTGCCCTTTGAAAATATTCGTGTTTAGGTGTATTTTTTTAAGACGTTTTTTTCTAATATTATTGGAACTGATTCCAGATTGATCAGCTATCGTATTTTAGAAAATTTGCTTTAATTAAATCTAGGTATCATAATTTACATATTACGAGTATATTTAAACAATTAATAAAATTAAAGTATGTTTGTAATGTCAACATAATAGCTTTTTACTAAATGCATAATTATGAAAGTATATGTGGCACTTATTAAAAAAACATGCTTTTTACTTTTGCTTGTCTGTTTGTTTTCACTAACCTCGGAAACGGTTAGACTAATTTTGACGGGATTTTAACTGGCAGATAGCTGCTTTTATGAAGTCAAATAAACTTATAACATATTTATCTTTAAAATAACCGACGGGCGCCCGACGGGACGGGCGACTCCATGTTAGCTAGCGGGCTACCTAGTGATTAATACGCGTATAGAGCTATTGGCCCATGACGGTTTAGATAATTGTTTCAGGCTTTAGGCAACCTTGATTTAGTATTAGAAAATGAAGAACTAATTAAGTAAATAGAAGTGCACGCAATATATTCTGTGCGCGTTCAACTGAGTTATGGATTGCGGTGACCCAGAGACCTATTGTCAAGGAATATACAATCTATTGTAATGAGAATACGCATAAGGAACAAGCTTGAATTCAATCGAATGCCTATTACGATATCGTATTATTTTTCATTAGGAATATTATTATTATTTTGTTATCCATAAATCTATGCTGTCCGCATATAACAATGGTAGTGAAACCCGCCATCTATATAAGGGGTTCCAGTTTCATGATAGATGATAACTGTAAAATTAAATTTTGAATCCGGCGAAACTTTAAAAAAAGTGAATGTCCGTTATAGAGTTTTATTTTTCTTATATTATGTGGTACTCAGATATTTTTACATTAATTGCACAATAGTCACTTTAAAATTATATGAAGCAATAACATTCGTATACTCGTAATTACCTAAATGTTTTAGTAAGATTAGTTTAGTTTGAATTGATTTGACTGATTGGTTATATTATTATTATTTTAATATATATAGTATAGTTGTTGTATTAATAAATCTAAAAAAATAATTAAATTTTTTTTTTTTAATTCTCAACCTATTCTGATAAAATTTTGTACACGAGAAGTATAATATTATGTCTTTCCATGGTTGATAGGCTATAAGAATCGTCAATAATACTTGTAGAAATCGTAAAAAATAATTAACATTTATATTCATTCTCAACCGATTTTCATGACATTTTGTACACAAAAAATATTGATATTAGTGAAGCTCTGACGACCAGATATTGATACTCATGATTTATTAACAATAGCGACTGAAGAAAAACAAATAACCATTAATAACTCACTCACATTAGGCATGCTGATCTGCAAATATATACTTATAATAAAATAATAAAGAGTCGAAATCTGTACATTGAAGATATTTTAGAAAAGATAATAACTACCTATAGAATTACGCACAGAACACTTTTCGATAGTTTTTGAAATTTTTGTCTGGCTGTCGGTATGTTTGAACATCAATCACGCTAAACCTACCGCATCAAATTCAATGAAATTTAATATGATTGTAGTTTATAGACTGAAGTTACATTTGGCATGCATTTTTACACTTATGGACATTTGTATGGTCTATAAATTGTACTTTGGTTATGTATATATAAAAATAAATATATGTGCATGTAACTTTGTAATATATTTAAAATATTTACTGAAATAAAGTGAAAACATACCAAATTAATCTATTTTTTATATATTTACATAATTTTTAATAAAATCAATAAATGGAAAAGTTATGTATTTTTATTTTCCAGAAGTTATATAATCATAGATGACGTTGTATGGCTTGGTTTAAATTTACACGAAATTACATAATTAGATATTTATTTTCACACTTAAGTATATTTTATGTAAAACACTTATAATTGTAGAGAACTGGAAGGCTGGACTTTTATTATTAATTTGTAGATGGATTATAATGTTTTTTAAAATGTTTAAATAAGTAAGAATATCTGTTCAATCTACATTTCTACAATACATGTCGTTGTTGGGTGTTTTTGTGCAATTAAGATTTTTATCAAATTACATTAAACAAACATACTATAAAGAGTTATTATTCACTGGAAAATAAAGTTTTGTAAAAAAAAATTTATTAACAACTTAGCTTTTCTTAAAGAATTGCAAAACTGAACATTTTTCTATGCTTATATATATATACCGTCCCGCCTTTATTATCCGAAGGGATAGGCAGAGGTGTACTAATACTACTTCAAACTCCGAGCTGTTACTGAGAATTTCATAGAAAAACCCAATGAAACTTTGTTCGACCTGGGAATCGTACCCAGGACCTAGAGCATAGCAGTAAGTCTTTATGTATTTTAGATAATATCGGGATGATTGTTAAACTGTGATATGGGTTAACGATTTTAGTTGGGTATTATTAAAACTTGTACCAGTCAAATACCGTGGGGTGAGGTTGAGGTGAGGTAAGGTTCTTATTTAGTTTATTCATTAAATATACCACGTGGACGAAATTGCGATCTCAGCTAGTATATACTAATTGAAAACGACATGTCGAACCAAGTTCTAGGAGAAGTCTAAGAATCTCAAATACAAGGTGTCCAGAAAGGGTATCGGGTATTTATTTGTAAGTTCAATGAAACAAAAATTATTTGTATGCAATAAAAAAGTTTATTGTTTATTATTAGCATATGAATTGGAGAATTATTTGGAAAAGATGATGTTATCCAAATGATGACCGTTACGTTGCTGGCACTCTTCTAAACGGAAACGAAGATTGGCGATAACACGTTGACACATAGCTATCGATATTGCTGCCATTTCTGACCTGATGTTTTGCTTTAACTGGGTTAGATTCGTCGGATTGTTTTGATAAACCTTACTTTTAAGGTATCCCCATGCAAAATAGTCAAGCGGGCTAAGGTCGGGGCTTCTGGGAGGCCAGTTGATGTTACCCCTTCGCGAAATGACTTTATTAGGGAATAATTCGTTAACAACTTCCATTGAGTCATTTGAGGTATGGCAAGTGGCCCCATCTTGCTGGAACCACGTTCTTGAGTTGAAACCTGCAAACTCCTGCAACTCTGGGACCAAAAAATTTCGCAACATATCGCAATAACGGTCACTATTCACATTAATTGCTCGGCCTCGTTGATCTTCATGAAAATAAGGACCAATTATGCTTTTAGCAGACATAGCGGCCCAAACAACGACCTTTGGGCTATGCAGGGGTCGTTCATGCTTTCGTCTCGGATTCTCCACTGCCCAGTACCGACAATTCTGCTTATTAACATGACCATTCAGGTGAAAATTTGCTTCGTCACTGAATAGTATGTTGTTAAAGTTGTTAAATCGCTGCAGCATTTCGTTCGCAAAATTCAGTCGATTAGCATAGTCCGTATCCTTCAATTCTTGAACCAATTGAATTTTATAGGACTTAGATGTAAGTCTTTCTTTAAAATCGAATGTAAAGACGATTTTTTGATGTTCAACGCTTGGCTTCGCTTTCGGATGGATAAAGACGGATTGTGACGAACCGACGCCTCAACTTCTTCAATTGTTTCTTCAACGCGAACTGAACGAGGACGACCAGAGTTTTGAATTTTAACTGTCGCACCTGTATTCTCGAACATCCTGATCCATTTCCTAATGCTATCGTCACTTGGCGCGTGGCGTGTACGATATTCCGCGCGATAGAGACGTTGAGCAGTCACTATTGAATCACCATTACGATAATACGCTCGTACGCAAAATGCGCGATGCGTCCCCGAGTACTGTTCCATCGTGACTAAAACTCCACAAAATGGCGGACGCCACGAACCCCTCCCCGCACCCTTTAGACGCCACGTTTCGAATATGGCGCGAAAACAAATACCCGATACCCTTTCTGGACACCTTGTATATAATAACACTTGTTTACAAGTAGCTGCATCAGAAATTTAGTAGTTTAACTGAAAATGAAATTAATAAATACCGTACTACTAAGAAAATGGCTTATAATAAAGCAAGGCACGCGTAAGCATGCTTGCTTACGACATTGGACCTATTTAAAATATCAGAGACAAACATCTTAGCATTCCATGGACTTACCGTGCGGGTGTTGGGTCCATCGTTTGGCAGACAGAGGGAACACGAGCAGCCCCCGGGACTTGCGACCCAGGTGTAGGTTTAAGGGGCCTTATGATACACATCAGCGCTCACCTTGACTACCCGCAATACCCTCCCTGCCAAGCCAGATTTGGTAAGAGCCTATTAATGCTGCTTTAGATATCCGTTTTAAAATAGAACTTACTGCAGTTCTCGACAGGTCGAAGTCTTTTAGCAAGTTATAGAGAGATTTCGCTGGAATACCTCTTGCTTCCAAGAGATTTTCCCGGTAAATAACGGTACTATAAGAAAATTTCCCAATTTACGTATTTTGATCTTGTTTTAAACTTTTAATTTAATTTAAATCGAGTTGTATATTAGCTTCGTTCTGATTTTGATGTGATATGCCTTGCCACGTCACGTAGATTCATGACGGCAACGGATTCATCAGGGCTCATGCTACATTTGACAGCGTGTTTTATTTATTACACGAAAAAATAGGGAAATAAAGAAATATGCACTCTTCTGTGATATCAAGCACCATCTCATATGGACTTTGTTTCGCTCCGTTTGAAGTTTACCAACTGGTAGCGGCGCGGTGATGGACCTCGTACGCCTTGCTTCCCAAGGCACGTTTTCGTGGTGGTGTATTAAAGCATATACATATACACCATATACCGTGTGAAGTTTTAGTTTTGTTCGTAGCGTTTTGGCGTTCATAAATGCCTTCTTAGAACCTAAATCGAATAAAATATTTATTAATTTTGATTTTGCCAATGTTAAACGTTTCCGTACGTTTGCGGAAAAAGTTGAACAAGTTATTATTTAAAATCAGTACAATTTACTATATTATTATCCGTAATAAATAAAATTTTCAATATTAATAAAATTAAATTTAAAAAGCACTAATGAACGTTAAAATACTACTAAAGTAGGTACTAACTACTACGATAGGAAACTCGATCGGGTTTATTTTTTAACCGTTCAATTATTGTTTACAATTAATAATTATGTTTAGTGGATGTAAAGAGAGGGAGTCATTTTACATCATCACTATAATGCACGTAATGATCCACCTTATGATATAACCTTTAGACAGTAAAACCAGCTTGATATAGTCTTTGAACATACCGTCCGGCAAATCAATAATGTACTGAGGGACCTGAGCTTTTGAACTCAACTTAAGAACCATTTGTGATTTCGATATATTTTCTCAAATCATGAAAATTAATTAATCAATATTGGCATACCTGTATCGTACAAACGTGCCTGTTGAGAAGCAACGAGACGCTCGCATTTGCTATGCGACCAGTGCGACACCGTTAGCGACAACTGGTGGCACACTTTACGCGCGCCGTTAAACCCAGGGCTGACAATATTTAAATATATATTTTTTACATTTTAGCGTTAAGGCAAAAATCTCACCTGATGTAAGTGACGATGCAGCCAGAAAAAAAAAATCGCTTGTCTGTAAAGCCGATTTACTGACGATAGTTGAACATGACAACGTCATAAGAAAATACCGAAGGAATGGTATCATTTTTCAAAAGAAAATTTTAATTTTATTTGTTTGATAACCTTAAATGGAACGCCTCAGAGCGAGATAACGCCGCATGAGTCATGTTTTTTCGTGCGTGTAGCCGGCTCCATCGAATTATAAGACGTTCACGTCAAAAAATATTCTGTTTAGGCCCTATGAAAGCACTTACGAACGTTAAGATAGTACCACCGGTTCGAAAAACAACCCCGTCATCAAAATCGACACGAGAACCCAAGATGGTGACTTGGTGACACGCTAAGCCTAGTAAGAAGTACTTAACCTAACCAGTAATTTCCACAAAACATCACCATTTTATTTTTTGTCTAACCGATTGTTGAATATGGAATATTGTGGGATTAGTAAATAGACCATTCTTAACAATTTTGGTATTTAATTATAATTAAAAATAAGTTTAAATAAGTGAATCCTAACATTTTCCAGTAAAACCCACGATTTAGTAATTCTGAATGATAAAAAATCTGAAATATTCTGTGTTCGTCGTTCATTTATAACTTTTACCATCATCCAGTCGATAAATCTTATGTTTTACTCCAGAGACATGGTAAATGTTGTATCTGGCACTCGCTGGCCCCTGCTGTAGTTGTCTCCCGTTGTTTGTTATCACAAGTTAAACATAACCTTACCCAGCTACATCGTTTGATCAAATCCCTAAGCTATATGATCAATTCATGGAAGTTTTAGCTGTTAAGTTAGGTTTAACTTATGATAAGAAACAGCGGAGGATATCTACGGTAGCAGTTGGTGAGTACCCGACACCCAATAATATTGAATCCTTTTCGAATTGGCCTAGGATATCCTAGTGTTATGTTATAATTAGCGGTGGGCGATTATGAGATGCACTAATTTAATCATTCGATTATGAAGATATGTCGAGATGTTTCGATTATAGCCATTATTAATTACTAATATTAGTAGTTCAATGATGAGTGATTATTCATAATCCAAGTACCATTAGTAAGTACTAATGCTAAGTTATACTAATTTCTTTGATAAAATTAGTAATTATTACGACAGAACGACCTTTTTTAATTTTTTTAGATAATTGTTATATGTATTCTTGTAAAGAAGTTTGTTTACGACTGCGCGACCTTTTTTAGCTTTCCACTCTTCGTTTTTATTAGGTACCAGCCATCATTCATAATCGCCCACCACTAATAATAACCTGACATGCGTAGAATAACAGTTCGTTCTTTTACCATTCAAAGTTGGTAAATCTTAGGTTTTACTAGAATATCTTAGGATGTACCGTAGTTCGGAATTTTACAGTAACATATAAATCTTACGTACCTAACGGTTAGTAATATTTATTTAAAAAATAAGTATGCAAATTATTGCAAATTTTTTTGTGAAAAATATAAGTCCATACTGTCGGTATTTTTTTTAAGTTTTCATACTAAGAATAAGTTAAACAAGAGCTGTTGAATTAATGCCACTAAACTTAAACCTTTATGGTTTATGTGTGACACCTTACAATTCGTTGTCGGATAAACATTACATAAACATGAACCTAGTACAAGTAGAACACTATTTTTATCAAAACCATGAAACTGCCTCGTTAGCGTGACTGCTATGAGCCAGGTCCTGGATTCGAATCCCAGGTCGAGCAAAGTGTTATTGGGTTTTTCCTATGAAATTGTCAGTAGCAGCTCGGAGTTTGATTTCGTACCCGAATAATGGCAATAGGCTCGCACCCTATTACATGGGACCTAAAAACATACTCGGCGAACGGGGGGTGTACATTAGTACACCTCTGCCTAACCCTTCGGGGAATACAGGCGTGAAATATGAATTCATAATTCCGATAACCGATGTTCCTTCAAAACATATATCAGATTTTTACTAGTTATAATATTGTTATACATTTATAGATTAGAAACCGAACAACAACAAACGGTAAAATGTAAATTACTTTGATACCTTTTTGATAATAAGTTTTGATTACGTACATTCAACTTTAAAGAGGAATGATCAATTTATATTTATTGTTGTTTTAACTTTTGTAGCAATGATGGCTGATTGGTAGCGTATACGGACTTCGAGTCGATCGACGTGAGTACGAACCCCTGCAATGAGACCGACCTTTCGGTGAAGGAAAACATCGTTATAAATCCATAGCATGGTGGTAACCGATAGGGCATTTTCTTACCATCTCGGGCTACATCGTCATTCAGCATCAGATGAGATTGTGGCCAAACGCTAAACATATTAAACATTAAACAAAATTAAAGATCACGACAGAAGTGTAAACATCATCAAGGCGAGGTTAATAATATGAACTAGCGGACGCCCAATGATCGAAATTTGACCAGCGACCATTTAATCAGGGACTATTTTCTGTTTGACATTTGCAATATGAACCTAAACAAAGAATATTATATAACTTCCTGTCACTTTTCATTAAGTGACAATGTTAATATTTGGGGGAGGGGGGGGGGGGTCTAAAACTTCAATGGCACTGGTCAGTTTAGGATTCGCAATATTAATTTATTTAATTTAATATATTAGTAACAGATATTATAGATAAATTTTAGCTGCCTGCATTCCTTCTCCATATAAACTTTAACCATGCCAAATGTCACAGACTTCCCTCCGCGTAATTTTCGTAAGAAGGGGTACAAAGTTTTTGCTTCACGTTTTAATTAATATAATGATGGTGATTACAAATTAGTCAACTCGAGCCGAGTTTAGCCGAACGAGCGTTACATATCACATTCAATACTCACAAAATAAAATTTTTAGCGCGCCTAAAGAAGTTTTCACTTTAATAAAAATAATAAATAGTGTCGGCCCTGCGATTTTCTTGCGCTTGTGCCTAGGACGGAACTGTTTACTTTAAACGGTTCGTAAGTCCGCATCAATGGACTCCATTCCGATTAACAAATACACATACGCATGGTCCACTCCTTCCTCCCAGGAGGAGGGGAACGTGCATATGAGTATATATTAGTTAGCTCGAATTCTCCTAAGATTAGGGAATTAGTTAGATCGCGACTTTTTCGCATTCGCGACGACCGCCCGAGCCGAGGATCGGCCACTCTGGCACCCTCGTGCGGGTCGTCACAAACTTTCGCGGCTGAGTGCCCTAAGCGCTCGCCCCCAAGTCCGGTGAAGCTGTAAAAGCCGCAGCGGCTCTGTTTGACGATAGGGCCCCTAAGGCTAACAGTGTAGTCAGTTCTAAAAAAAAAAAAAAAAAAAAAAAAAAAAAAAAAAAAAAAAAAAAAAAAAAAAAAAAAAGGGAGATAAGATAGTTCATAAGTGAATAAATATGTAGGACGAAGTCTGTGACCATTTTTCTTTGAATATAGGTAATCTTAATTCATTTTTTCCTCATTTCAGTAGATTTCACAATTGCCAATTATTCTGAAAATATAATCAAAGATATTAACTTATTGAACAAACTCTCATGAAATATTTAGGTAGCACTTTTTTATGCACATTTTAAAGAACCAGTGTGTCTACTGTATAGGATTTTGATATGCATCGACGTTCTTTAGGAGTTAGCAATTTTTGAATATTCTCGTTGACGGTCAAATAACAATTTCATACCAGAATGCCTTTATTCAATGAAAAAAGTAAATTAAATTATAGGAAACATAGACCACAACGAACAGCTAATTTCCTCTACAAAACAAGTACCTAATATAAAATTCGCATACTAAATATAAAGAAATTTTGCGTGAGAAGAACTCTTTTTTACAAGTTATAGGTATTATGGTTTTCTTATATTTTAGCGAAGTAAGTAAATTCGTTTTACGGATCTACGTTTTCGTAATACACACAGAATAGTTTATATTTGTTGTATTGTTTAAAATTTCAATAACAAAAGTATGTTATCGAAGAAACATGTTGGCTCGCAGGTTTGCACGATGTTCTGGTCCAGTGAAAATTTATATTTTTTTAAGCTTACCTACTGCCAGACGCTGCATATATATATACAGCTTGTGGGTCAACTATTCGCGGAAGGCTATAAATACGTTAATACAATATAACAACACCTTCAGGGTGCTGTTGGGGCTGACGCCGCACTCCAGTTCATAACAGATGTTTGATGATTGATGAATTTGATGAAAAAAAAGCATCAATGGATATTGGCGTTCTTGTTTTGTTCCAGTTTAAGTCGTATTTCAATGTCATTTGTATAACCTTCGATAATGTTAACAATTATGTATCCTAATAGGCTAACAATAATTTTAATGTATTTTAGATGATTTCAGTTGGTTTCTTATTAATTTATCGGAAAAAATATATGTTATTCATGAGGATCACATGCTGATTTTTAAAATTCTATTATAAATTTAGATTTATAAAAAAATTAAATGTGTCTACTATCTCGTGTTACTCCGATACTATAATGCATCAAATATGTTATTTCTTATCTATAGTAATATTATACTGCTCAAGAGATTGTTTGTTTGTTTGCAAAAATTCTTTCTACATTTTGTAGCTTTTCTTAATCGTTATATGTTTAGCGTTGTGGCCACAATCTCACCTGATATTAAGTGACGATTTGGCCTAAAACGGTAACACGCTAAGTCTAGTGGAAAATTGGCTCTCAAGTGCAGCTATCGGAACATATCTATTGGTGTTTGGCGACAGATTTTGAACTTTACCTTAACCGAAAGCTCAGGATCATTGCAGGGATTCGAACTCACATCGATCGACGCGACGTCCTTACACGCTTCCACTGAGCCGATCATTGCTTCATTGTATTGCTATTTATTGAGGAAGGTTATACTTCATGCTACGACCCTAGGGAGCGGAGTAGTAATTATGAACGTGAAACAATCTGACAAGCTGTAAGTAAGTACCCACGGGAAGTGAGAACTACGGTAGGCTACACTCGTTAAACGGATGCGTTGTAGGCGGCGCGGTGAGGTGGAATAGTATTACACAAATAAATAAAACACGTTTCATGAAAAATGTTGAATCGATTTTAATCAAACGTATTATCACATAAAACAATAACATTAACATAATCTCGTCGAACGAGCTTTGCTTAAAAAACACCTATGTAGGTAAACTTGAAATTTAAAACATTATCTAAATACAATGTTTCATCCAAATCATTGAAGCCGATTCCGAGAAACCAATTATATATATACATAAGAATAACTTACTTTAGATTATATTTGATTATCATCATCATTATAATCGTAAGTGAGAAGAAAACTTCGGACACCTTTTAAAGTGTATTGCGTGCACGGAAGTCTGAGAGATTTGGCATAGTTAAAGTTTATATGGAGGAGTGCAGAAAGCTAAAATGAATCTATAATATCTGTTACTAATATATTAAATTAAATTAATTAATACTGCGGATCCTAACCAGACCAGTGCCATTGAACTTAGCCCCCCAAAATATTGACATTATTACGAAACGAAAAGTGACAGCAATTGATGTAGATAATACTAATAATACAGAAAATAGTCTATGATCAAAAAGTCGCTGGTCGAATTTCGACCTTAGGGCAATCGCTAGTTATTATAATTGGGTGGGTTTACTCACGATGTCATTCTTCATTGCTTAGCTTTATTAAAGTTCATACTTAACTTTAAAAATCCACAAATTCGAGTGACAAATTAAACGGACTCGATCTCAGCTCATAATCATTGTAAAAACTTAATAACCAAATACCATAATATCATTAGCCATCCAAATCTATTGGTAGCCCTACAATTTCAGACAAAGTATCCTGAACTCGCTATATATAAATAAAAATAACAGTACCTAAAAATTTAAGTAATAAATTTATTTTAATGTTCGACGCGCTTGTTCGAAAGTGCTATTACTCAAAATGTTCCACAAACACACTCTCCCTTTCGCGGAGCTCGAATAAATGCACAAAAAGACCAAAACGTGAAGTCATTCAAACCGCATTACCCTGTTTACCAGTTCTCGCAATGTCGTCCGTTCGCACAGTGACCCAAGCGTGTACCTATTTGAAACTCGCTCTGTTATCACTCGCAATGAAATTAGAAACGAAGCGGTAAAAAATAATTGTATAAAGTGTAGACGCATATAATTTTTTTACTTGTTATTTTGAACTATGTAGCTGTAATTCTTACGGTTTTTTGAGTATATGCTGTTTCAGACATAGCGTTGAAAAATATATAAAAACTGGATTAACTTTTTGATATTAAAAAAATGTGTGTGTGCAGAGTACACAGGTAAGAAGTGAAACTTCTTTACGACATATCATTTTTCTACTATTTGCAACTTCACGAAAATGGGGTAGATAAGGCTTAAGCCTTAAGAAAAACAATTTTTTCCGTATGAAATTAAAGCTATTTTATTATTATAGACATGCATACAATTAATGAGTAATTTATTTTATCATTGTTCTTATTATAATATCATTGCTATTTATTTATTGTATTATATTTACAAGTTATGAATAAATAATTGGAATTATCTTTTCAAAGTATGTAATACAATTTTATATGATGACAGTTAATCTTGTAGAAATGCAACGATTTTATAAAATTAAAAATGAATAAATAAATCATTAAAAACGAATAATTAAAAAAGATGTACGTATACATATTTTTATTTTCTAATCGTGTTTTGTTTTATTTTTAATTTATATTTTTTATTGTTTTTAGAATTAATAATGTTAACTAGATTTACAGTCATATTTATTAATACTTGCTAATTTTAACAGATTTATATACATTCACTGATACTTACAATGAAAAAGTGAGGTTAACCTCAAATAAATATTAAAATCATGCTCATACGTGTTGAATTTATAAAACGAAATATATAATCACTGTCACTTTTCTTGTAAATTCACTTAAATTTGAATAAGTCTTTTTATTAATTTTAATTATTGAATTAATATATTGTTATTCTTATTTCAAACCAAACTTCAAAACTAATATATTGTTGTTATTATTATAATATATTACATTATATTCATTACGTCACTATACTAAACTTTGATAAAAAAAGCAACATGGCGCGTAACCGAAAAACGTGACGATTGCTACAAAATTTCTCCCATACGTCGATAAAGAAGTTTCACTTCAATAATTGATACCGTTTTATGCATTCCAATGGCATAACTAGGCAATATGCATCAGAGAACTCTCTGAATTATGAGACAGAAACATATTATAGAGAACTGTATCAAAACTCTAGCTTATACAATTTATACGTGCATTAAGTTCAGTGCCTCTGAATATTCGTAAAATCATCAATTCAATTCATACATCCAATCCATGTGTCCATACTTATAATAATATTGAAATTGAATTTTTCTATAGTTGTTTATCGGGGCCATTGTGCTGCTTTCCAACCCCCTTACATAAGTTAAACGTATCTTTGTTTTTCGATGATGCGGTTTTTTTTTTTCGAAGTATCATATTTTGCTATTGGTCTTATCGGTCTTAGCAGCGATACCGAATGATAACTGTAACAGTCCATGAAGCTAACCTCTGTGTAAACACATTTCGAAGTGTTTCATGTGTCTTGAGACAATAACAAATTCACCATAGTGGTTTTATGGAAAATAGACTTTAATCCAACGTGATAGGTATTGTTATTGTTTCAGAGAACAGTATTTTACTCACTATATAATTGAATCTACATACTATACGTTTTCGAATAAGCGATAATTAAATGAGTTATATTAGTACCTGTACTGCTTTATTGGGCTTATTTTCACAATGCTCGAAGCGTTAGCGATGAATTTACTACAATATAGCAGTTTGTCTCGAAATCCAACAACATACCATACGCAATTACACAAGCAACATCGCGCTGGTGTTACCCTATGGTATTACAAGCGTCCATGGGCTACGGTAGCCACTTACTATCAGGCGGACCGTATGCTTGTTTGCCATCTTTGTCGTAAAAAAAAAATGTTTTATTATTTAAATGTAGACTGTGTAAATATGATATATGTATTAACGTTGCCCTACGTATTCATTCGTTAATAAATTTATTCGACCAAACTCTCCACCGCGCCGCGCCTCCGTACGTACGTAGCTAGCTTGCCAGACGAGTATTACAAAATACCCTGCAACCATTTATGTCTCCGCAATGATTGTACTCCATGTAACTTTATTTAATTTAAAAAAAAACCTTCTTGTCTTTATCGCTGACTACTTCTTATTGTTTAGACATGTACATCGTCTTCATGGAATTCATCAAAAATTAATGATAAATTTGCCAGAATTACTTCACGCATATTAATTTATACGATTATAAGTACACAGACTAAGTCAAACAATTAAATTAAATTTAATTAACTGAAATCGAACTTAGAACGCAAATTTCCTTAGGTGCCCGTTTTTTTACAAAGTAGTTTATTAAAAAATATCCCTTTCTATTTATAACATCAAGATCTTACGACAAGCCGCAGAATTTTCCAAACAGGTAGCGATTTTTTAAAACTTAAAAACCAGTGCAAAAAAAAAACATTATACCTGCGCATTCCGGTCCGTCGACCCCACTTTCCATCTCGATCGCATTCGGTGAGCCCTGATTATCCCAATGTCACAGATTATTCTTTCCAGATAGTTCACTGTGTATTGTAATTTGCATACCAAATAAAAAAATATAATATATTGCATTTAAATCTATACATATAGACTTGGTAGGCCCTAGATTTTATTATCACAAACATATTTATATTATAATACTACATTTATGATTTTAACCGACTTCAAAAAAGACGGAGGTTATTAATTGGAATGTATTTTTTAATGATTTGGTTGATACTTTTTCCGTTGGAAAGGAGATACTGCAAGGGTTGGGTGTTCCATTTTAATTTCATTAACATTGAACCTTCAACTTCGAATATACACCAGGCAACTTTTGAAAATCGTTGAAGTTTGTTATCTTTTTGTTAATAATTGTCTTTTCTCGTTCTCATTATATTCTACTAGCTGTAGCCCGCAGCTTCATGTGTGTTAAATTTATTCAATCAATTATCAAACGCGCTGTCGCCAACGCGAAGCTGCCGTGTAGCCTTCAGTTATCCTAACTTCCTTTACTTGCTTACAGCTTTCCAAATTATATAGCTTATAATCTACCTCAATAAACAGGCTAAAAAAAATTAAAAAAAAATTAATTAAATAAATTAATAAATTTATTAAATTAAATTTTATTATTGGCAAATTTATCTGGTACTTCTAGAGATTAGCTTATTTCAAACAAACAATCTATTATGCTTTATAATATCTACTGGTTCTGGAAGAAGGTTCTGACCGTTAGAATTGTTTAAAGTACAGTGATGCACTTGCCTTTATTCTTTAATAGGAGTATGGTGTATAAGAAACATCCTAATATTACTCATTTAGCAGTTCAATTGTCAATAGTGCAAATAGAAAATGTAATAAAAATGAAAATAAGCAACCAAAAATATTAATTATAAATACTAAAAAAATATAAATGCATCATATCCTAGTTAATTTACGGGAGTGATGAACTGGTTACTTTTTTTAAATTATAATTAATTGTTAGATGCTAAACTCAAATAATACTATAAAAACATAAAGATATTTTACTAAATATTTTTACTAACTACTCACTGGGTGGAGAGTTTCAAACTGCTGACTTTGAGTCAGGGTTTCGTCCGGTCATTGCATTCCTTAAAGCTGTAATAGCACCGAAAGGCATATATATAATACTTAAGTTTTAAATACAAATTGTGTAAATGAAGATCATTCTGTCTCTTTTTACCCGACTGCGAAAAATGTTGTGTATATTTTTCGAGCGTATGTATGTCTATTTCTTTGGCACGCTCTGTAGCCTAAATGGCTTTATAAATTTTATCGTACGAGGTGTCCTTAGATTCGTCTTAATTGTGGGAGTGTCATAGGCTTTATGATATTTAAGTACGACGTCTGGGAATTAAATAAAAAGTAAAAATAGAAAAAAAAAATTTTTTATGTTTTGTTGCAGTCGGGGTTTTCTTCTTTTTTTTAATAATTCAGTTTGTTATGTGATAAATAATCCATAAGGTCACCATTTTCATTCTTTCTAGGGGCCACTAAATTGCTGGTCATAGTTTTAGTTTTCGTATGGTCAGTTGGTCTGTACGATAAATTATGACCCCCATCCTTGGTGTTAGTTTAGGTTATTCGTTACTTATAACAATTATAACCGTTTCGTCCATCATTTTGGACGAGCTTCTATGCCTTACTTGACATAGTTGACGTATTATATCGTCGTATAGTTATTTACTTTATAAAGGTAGACTTTCGAGCCAAGCAGGTCTGTAGCGTCTTTGACGCAGCGCCGCGCCGCGCGCCGTGCCATGTTAATGAAGCCGCGGCAGATTTGTGTTGTATGTAAATGTTGGGAACGTTAAGGTGTACTTTCGAGCGAAGCATCATAAACGCTGCATCTATAGCGTCATCGATGCTTCCTAAGTCGTAAGTGAAGCGGCGTCAGATATGCTTTGGTGACTTTCGATAATCATGTCAGACATACGTCTCCACCACACTGATTTGATTTCTTAATAGCTCTTTTGAAATTATAACACTAGTTATGTATCTACTTAAACTGCAGCAAAATTGTTTTTACCTCAGTTTAGAAAGAGTCTTTATTTCTAACAGTGCTGCGATATCAATGCCACAAATTTTTTATCTTACAATAAACCTGACGCACATACTTTTGCAGTGACGCTACCGCCCACATATATTTTCAAGTTATATCTCAATTATTTTATTTTTTTCGTAGAATTAGTTTCTTCCAATTACCTACTGTCAAGTAATTGGACATTAAAGTAGACTTTCCTATTTCTAACTTAACTATGTTATTAAATATTGATATAAGAATTTTGTAATTTTAAAATTTGTAGTGGGTTTTAGCTTTAGAATTATTATTTAGAAGAATGATTTAGTAACGCCTAGGGTACAAAAAAAAAGATTTTTTTTTTTAAACATAGTTTGAGATAATTATACGAATGACAAGAGACAGAACGGTGCCCTTGTTTATAGCTAAAGTGCTATATAGTGCGCGGAGTACAACTGAAAAGCATAATATTTCGCATCTTATTGGTTTGACCTATGGAAGTTGATACATTAGATTTGCGACTTTCGTTTGAAATACGTTGACACGTTCATGGGACGCGCGCACGTCTACCGACGATGGTTTTATTGTAACCAGTTTCCAACAGATCTGAAGTCTTTTTAAGACAATGAGAACGAAGTTGCGGGGTAAAAGCTAGTGGTTCGTAAATATGAATTATTTTTATGTTAAAATTGACTGGCTAGTAGTGGTTATAACGGGGCTACAGTTAGCCTGATTAACATATCTAGAATCCGGACTAGTGTTGTGCCACTTCGATAACTGTCGATAATTATATGCAAATTTGTGTATCACGGGTAGGTACCTACGCGTACGGTGCGGCGCGGCGGCGACGCGACGTCTAGTAAGGCGCGGATCGTCATTTAACGGTGTGTGGATATCGACAGTCCGACGACATTTAAATTATATTGGGCGACAAAAAAAAATCCTAATTTCTACCTATAGGTACACTATTATGTCATTTAAATCCAATGAAACGATATAGTTACTGTTACAATATATTGTTTTAGTTTTGACTGAGACAATGATCGGACGATTTGAGAACCTTTTCTTTATGATTATAAATTGTTACAACATTTATCATTGTTGCGTCTGCAAAACCCCGCCATATTTGATTGATGCAGAAATTTCTTTGCTACTTCCGCCTGAAAAAGATTAACAGTTGTTTTCGTCTTTCTGCAACAAGAAGCGTTTGTTTTTAATCGTTGAGATAAATCTGAAACTAATTGTAGAAAAAGAAGAAAAATAAAACGAGAAATTAACATTTCTACTAACGTAACTGAAACGATAAAAGAGATGTGGTACATCGTACCTCTCTGTAGAGAGGGAATCATTTCTAGACAGCACCATCATTCATATGATCCACCCTATAATATAACCTTTTGAAATTAAAACCTCCTTGATATGTTTCTCTAACTCGTTGTCAGACAAATTCTTAATGTGTAAAAAAAATATTGGTCTAAAACACGGAATGACTAATTTGAAGTAATAATTGTGTTTATTTTAAGTATAAAAACTACGCCGATAGTTTATAAAATCGAGCTTACCTAAGTTTTTGCGAAGATACATTCAATTGTCAAGTCGGATCATCATCAGGCAGTCAGTCCAGTATAATTATTACATAAAGGGGTTTGCAGACGCAACGATGATATGAAGAAGCTTCTTGAAAATATATATTAAATATACTTGACTTCGATAGTACAAACGGTTAAAATAATTTTTTTAGGATTTTTATAAAAATAGTTATATGAAACATAAATGCCCTTTCAATATTATTTTGCATGTTGCATGTTTTGCATATTGTATTGCAGTTTGGCTTTTGGATCCGATACTGATCTTGCACCAATGAAATTACATAATTTATTTACTAATGTCTGGGCGACCGAGATGTGCTTGTGGTCTTATATACAAAAAAAGAAAAACACCTACCTAGGTTAACTTGAAATGGAATTGGAATAATATACATACAAGAATTGATCACTTAACATAATAAGATAATAAGGGTTATGTTACTTTAATTACTTTTGCATTGATATTCGATATTTATACATTGTCTACAGAACGTATTAAACCAATAAAGATTTTACCAAATCGCTTCCTAGTTGAAACATATAACATTTTTTCAAATTTCAATTATTTCATTTTATTGTTCACTATTATTGCACTAGCGACCTAATACTCAAAGGTATCCCGGCAGGAGTGACCCTACCCTACCCTAGGAGGTACCCTGCCTCGGTTGGAGTAAATTGGAATCTCCAACGAACCTCGGAGAGCGTGCGAACACCAGTACACCTCCTCCGTCTCGGGTCGGCAACGCACTAGTAATAGGTACCTATGGTATTACAAGCGTCCATAGCCGACGGTAGCCGCTTACCCACATGCGTGCCGTATGCTTGTTTGTCACCTTTTTAGTATAAAAAAATCCAATTTTTAGATAACTCAAAATTTTCATATTTTGTTTTAGTTCTCAACGTGGCCGCTGGTAAGGCGCCTATGCAAATATCTACGGTAGATGGTGGAGTACCACAGAAGGCTTTAGATGGCAGCACATCAGCTGTGTTTAGCGCTGATACGTGCACCCTTACGAAGACCGAGAAGGTGCCGTGGTGGTATGTGAACCTCTTGGAGCCATATATCGTGCAGCTCGTCAGACTCGATTTCGGAAAGACATGTTGCGGTGAGTTATATTTTTGTTTTTCAAAAATGTACTTTCCCTTCTTACTACTTCACAATCACTTTTGAAACTAGAAATAAAACCCATGTAGAAATGATTAAAATTAAAACTTACACTTTTAGTAGATAGTATATTTTGTTGAAACGATAACAATGACAGTTTAATATAGTATTATCAAATACGTAAGTAAGTAACCCAAGAAATATAGTCAGAGGGCAGTCCTACTTTGTGTTTATCTACCTAGCAGCTGTAGGTAATTCTTTCAAGAACACTGTCGAGACAAAATACTGTTTACTTTAGTGTAATGTAGTGACGTAATGTCGTGTTATCTCGTCCCCGGCAGTCTCTCACGTTGGCCGGTCGCGCACGAACTTGTTCGACTATAATAGTGGTGCTAATCTTATCAAAATATGTACTTCCAAATTGTGTGAAATCATTTTAGAATTATAATTTGGCTCCCCTTTTAGGGTTCGGTAACTCAAAAGAAAAATAAGGGATCACATCGTTGTACGTATGTCTGTCATGACTCTTTTTCTCAGGAATGTGTGGAGGTATCAAGTTAAAATTAATAT
This sequence comes from Saturnia japonica, assembly GCA_033032175.1. Taxonomy (NCBI): domain Eukaryota; kingdom Metazoa; phylum Arthropoda; class Insecta; order Lepidoptera; family Saturniidae; genus Saturnia; species Saturnia japonica. The sequence goes on along the minus strand of CM065304.1, from coordinate 2,722,505 downwards.
CAGATACTCAAGTCTGCAATCACTTGGAGCTGTGAAAAAATCAAACTTCTAAGTCAACACAATCAAAAGACACGGTCGTTAATGCCAAATATTTTAACACTCGCAAAAGGGATAAAACCTATGGGCTACTCCAGTCACGTAAATGAAGTTCCGTTGTCACTAACTATGACCTTTGGCACACCAAAACGTGACATGAAATTGCATAGTTTTACTATAACCGCTTTCGAAGAACTTGTATTTATTGTATTTTGTATATTGTATTTATATATTGTAGGTCTTCATATCGTAATATTCGAAACCCGCGCGGTGTGCATATACCAATTTTTTTATTTGCGCGGAACCTTAATAATTTTTCTAAAATATATGTATCTTTAGTAGTAATTAAGTAAGTTAGTAGTAGTAGTAAGTTATAAGGAGTACTTATAACATCAGTTATCTATCAGTGAAAGTCCCGTGAGAAAAAATGTTAAAATGGGTTTATTTTTATAGGTGTCGTATTTAATTTCATATGCATTTAGTAAAAAGCCCTTATTTTGACATTACAAACAGACACTTCTTCGTTAGCCTAGTGACTGCTATGATCGAGGTCATGGGTTCGATTCCCACGTCGATCAAAAGTGTTATTGGGTTTTTCTATAAAATTCTCAGTAGTAGCTCGGAGTTTGGCATTGTGCCGGATAAATGGCAATAGGCTCGCCCCCTATTACATGGGATCTAAAAACATACCCGGCGAATTGTGGATGTACATTAGTACACCTCTGCTTAACCCTTCGGGGCGTGATGGTGTGTGTCACTTCAATTTTATGAATTTTATAGACTAGATTTGCTCCAGAGTTTCACCAGTATTAAATTTATTCGACCGTCTTCTCACTTCCTACACTTGATTGTTTATGCATACTGCCCTGTTCCTTAGGATTATGGCGTTATATATCATTTTTCATATATTATATATATATCATTTTCATGTTGCAAATATCATTTTGCCATAAAAATTAGTTTATTTATTTATAATAAAAACACCAACAAGATTTATATTGTGACAAATTATGAGATTACCAAAAAAAAAAAGACTCAAAATAAATGCAATCTTAAATATAGGAGTTTATGTCATGATTTCACATGACGAGCAGTTAAAAATAATTAGTTAAAAAAGAGCAGGAATGAATTTTAACAAATTAATTTTCAAAATATTCAGATTAGTTTAGACTACTATTTATTATATTAGGTATTGAAACTATTTTAGTTATTTCAATTATTTTACTTTTAATTAGGTATACTCTTAGAATCTAACTAGTTAACCTCTGAACAGTACCGTGGAAGCGACAATACACACAATAGCTCAAAATTCCGACTTCTCAATATATTGAACTTCCTCGGTAAAACGTGATAAAGAAGCGGAACAACCAGGCCTGCATTTAAACACCATTCTCTTAAAATCCATATTTTTATATACATTTCATGTAAGCAAATAATAAACGAAGCCTAGTTTGGACTACGTTGATTGGTGAGAAATTTAGTGATTATTTAATACTCGCTACTCCCAAAAACGTCATTTGTACTGCGGTCGCGTATACTACTCAAATGGAAGGTATACAGTACAGATAGTAAAGATAAACAGCCTGCAACACAATAAGGTAAATAAGTCAATAAAACTTATGGTAATGGCCATTTTAGAAAAGTTGGAAGAAGTAATCTGTACGATAAAGAAAAAAGCTAAGGATGCAATATATATACTTAAATTATACTATTTAGTAAATATAGTACACATACATATAGTATTTAATCTGTTTTGCGGCAGTTAATGAACTCGGCAAAACCGATAACTCCAGATTTATTTAGTTTGTGAACCACTGAGCATGCGTAAAGTATGTGGTGCTATTACACATAAAAAATCCACTCAATCATGTACTAAACGGCTCGACAAAATGTTTGCTGTTTAGAACGTAAATAGCTACTAAATTACTCGTGTAGTCCGAACTAGGCTTTACTCGCGTAAAACGTGCGAGTCGTATTGAGTTCATGAGAGATGCGCGGGCCGTGACTTGTTAAACCGAGTAAATTGCTTCATGCTCTTCATGGATTTTGTGATATAGCTGATAATTTTAATGCGCTCCTAGAAGTTCCGCATTCCATCGACGACTCACAGGACAAACGGCCCTAACCTCGAGGAGCTAAAGGTTTCTCGGAGACTTTCGAGCATCTGTCTCCAGGGAGTGCTGTAATACTTTGGCCATATATTTGAAGGCCCTCCAACAATCTGAAAAAATTAATACGCACGGGAATCCTGGAAGGGAGGAGACTAAGGGAACGCAACTCGATAAGGTGATTCGACCAAGTGTCCAAATAACTAGACACAGAGATCGCAGATGCACTTAAACACGCTAATGACTGCGAAAAGTGGAAACTACTCTGTTGCGAGAAGGACCTGGAGCTTCACGACACTCAGCATTGAGCTTTCGACTGGAGCAGGAGAAAGAAAAATTCAAACGCTTACTCGCTTGACAAACTATGAAAAATATTTAGTCAATACAAAGGCTGATCTATAGTAGTCAGACGTATAATTGCACAAGAAACCGTTATTAACAGTCATCGACAAAAAAAAAATGTACTAGCTTCTTCCCGTGACTTTTTCAAAATAATATAAAAATCGTGAATGACATAGTTCTATCACGAAGCCTTGTTACCCCGTCTCGATACGAGAAAGCCGTGAAGCGTGTGACAACTTTCAAGCGATTTAATATAACTTGAAATCTTTTGGATGAGTATTATTACGTTGAATTATTTCTGCGGTTACGCTTCAGCGATCGCAAATAACAATTTAAATAGTGAAAGTCTAAGACACAACACAAAACTATGAAAGTTGTCAGATATTTTCATACTTTGAATTTGATTAAATAATTGTACAACCAAAGATTTATAGGATATTCGACAAAGTGAGAAGCGCTATTCAGAGCCTTATTAACTGATGATTATTATCTTTCTTCTAATGACCCAAAGAGACTTACAAAATTCTCCAACAAAATTCTGCGATTAACAATGCGACAATTATATTTCTTCATTGTAATACAAAACAACATTTTAATCGTAATTAATTTCTAAATAATTGCAGTTTCCCAAAATTGTTACAAAGTTAAAGAAGGCACTCAATCCAAACGGTCAGCGATATTCCACATATAAGTGTGTTATCATTTGTACAAGGTGGTCCACACGTACGTCTGCGCAATCTTCTCATTAAATGGACCACACATACATGATTTCACAATCAACGTATTGGAAGAGTTATTGCTATTACAAAATTTCCATTTAATTTGTTTTTCATTATCCCAATGCATTGTTTTGTAAACATCTTTGTAACGTACCTAATAATCAATCGCGCGACTTTGGTGACTTATACGAGTGAAACCTCATAACTTTGAGTAATATAAACAATTGAGGCAGATTTTATTATATACATATACTGTGATAGATAATTCGATCACGAGATAATATTAACAAGATAATTTTAAAAATAATCAACTTCAATGATTTTGAATCCACTATCCAACAAAAAAATAATCATTATAATCGGTTTATTAAAAAACATGTTATGGCTGAACATCCATTAAAAAAAAACAAATAGACATTCGAATTAAGAACCACCTCGTTTTTTTAGTAGGTTAAAAATTGAACTAAGAGTGTTAGATGAGAAAAGGCAAATCATCTAGTTAACGATTTGCTGCTTTTTACATCAGGGCCACACGTGCTGGGCTCCGGAATCACAGCTCGACGGTATCCTCCATCTTGGCATTAACAAAGAGGTTTGCTACGTCTTATCTTTGCCGTACTGTGAAGCTATGGAACTGTCTCACGGTCACACTGTTGTGTTCCCTCCTTCCCACAACATGGAGTCCTTCAAGCATAACGTGAAGAGAGAAGAGAAAACGATTAAATATGCTTATATTATTTTATTATTTTTTAGCTAGTTTATAAGCATAGGCTAGTACTATACACTATAATCTCTGTATTTTAATACTAGAGGGGACCTTGTGGCGCTAGTCGCTACATTTTTATAGTCTTATTTTCTAATATTTATAATCTACTCTGTGCAATTTCGAATTTTGACTGCTTGTTTGTTCATCCACTGCTTTGCCCAGTGAAGAACCGACTGTGAAGTATATACATATCGCAGTTTGATCGATTATTTATACGTCTATTCTTTGAATAGAATAAAAATGAGTACGACAGCACAAGCAATATTCGTTTGTTCTATTGCGACATTCGTTTACCAATGACAAACTGCCTCGTACGCCTAGTGGTCGTAAGCGCGACTGCTATGATCGAGGTCCTGTGTTCGATTCCCAGGTCGAGCAAAGTGTTATTGGGTTTTTTCTATGAAATTCTCAGTAGCAGCTCGGAGTTTGGTTTCGTACCCGATTAATGGCAACAGGCTCGCCCCCTATTACATGGGACCTAAAAACATACTCGGCAAACTGTGGGTGTACATTAATTAGTACACCTCTGCCTAACCCTTTGGGAAATACAGGCGAGATGGTATGTTATTGTTGTTTACGAACACTCGCCTGCTAAACAATTAAATCTAGAAGATAACTGCAACTATGGAGAAGATTGAACTCCGTGCTGTGATAAAATTCCTTACTAAGCCAGGAAAGAACGCTCAGACCATTTTGAATGGAATGGAAACCGTTTATAGGGAACAGTACCCTAGCAAATCAATGATATACAAGTAGCATGGTCTTTTTAAACATGGTCGGAAGTCGATTGAAGACGACCCCTGCTCAGGAAGGCCAGTTGATGGCACCACATCAGACATTGTCGAAAAAGTGGAAAAAATTGTACTGCAGTATACCCGTTTGAAGAAAAAACAGTTATCTGCATTAGTTGGAGTATCAGATACTACCATTTGCGAATCCTATATGACCACCTGGGTATGACAAAAGTCAGTGCAAGATGGGTACCGAGAATGCTCACGCCGCTTCAGAAACAGCAGCGCGTCGATGCGTCAAACAATTTTTTGAGTTGTGTGGAGACGAACTTGCATAGATTTTGGAGCGGATTGTTAACGGAGATGAAATATGGGTTCATCACTTTGAGTCTGAGTCCATGTAATGGCATAAAAAGGGAACACCAACCGCCAAAGAAATTCAAAGTGTCAGAGTCGGCTGGAAAGTTGATGGCTATTGTGTTTTGAAATTGTGAAAGGATAATACTGATTGATTACAAAGAAAAGGGAAGGAACATAACCGGAGAATACTATGCAACGATACTAGAAAATATAAAGGAGGCCATCAAGGAAAACGTTGATGAAAATTGACCAAGGGTGTGTTGCTCTTGCAAGACAATGCGCCGGTTCACAAGAGCAGAGTTGCAATGGCTACTCTGCACACGCATAGCTTCGAATCACTAGTCCACTCACCCTACAGTCCAGATCTGGCCCCAAGTGATTTTTATTTGTTTGCCAATATAAAAAGACTTAAGGGGAAGTAAATTTTCCGACGACAATGGGGTCAAGGAAACAATTTTAGCTAATTTTGAGGTAAAAGATAAAAAAAATTTTTACGATGGTTTAAAAAAATTAATTCATAGATCTAATAAATGTATTCTGCTTAAGGGTGATTATATTGTAAAGGAAAAATAGATTTACTGTATCATTTTATTTAAAACCTTTCCATTCCACCAACTTTTGGACCTCCCCTCGTATCTATCTTCTGAGGATCACCCACAATAAGCATTTTTGTCTCTAAAATAACTGGCTGGCGACCGCGGTAAGTTGGAGTGGCAGCAGCACGTTGCACGCGTCCACGCGAGCGGAGTCGCGAACATAGCTAGTATAATGAATAATGTTGTTCCCATAGACTCGGTCTCCGCTACGGAGCGCAATTATCCTGTGACATATACACATAATATATAGTATGAGTTAGGAGAAATTGACTGTCAACTCTCAATTTACCTGGCATCTCTTCTCTCTATTATTTAATAGCAACGTGGATTTACAATTTTGCCGTTGTCAAAATTATAGATTAAAAAAAAAAATCGTTATCGCTTAAACAACTCTTCAGAAAAATAGTGGCACCCTTGATGAAAGTTTCATTTTATTCTGCTGTAGTTTTTGTGGCAACTCAAAATTCATGTTCCTTATTATAATTTTAATTCACTTGTTCACAACGTAACCACAGTACCTAACTATATTATGGAGATTGCCAAAAATATTACAAAGTATCTCAAAATCTTGCAAAATATAAGATCAAATAACGCAAGTTTATGAATTAAAATAAAAACAAATACATAATTATCTACATCTATACTTATCTATATTAATAAATCTGTAGTAGTCTTTGCATTTAATATTTTTCCTTATTAAATTTAAATTTCCCTAAAGGCACACTATATGAATGACATTCATCACGAATATGCCGATTAAAAAAATTGGTTCGTCTGTCTGTCTGTATGTCCAATTTTAAATCTAAAATGGCTTCACCGATTCCTATGAAATTTTGATAGCCAGATTCACGAGAAATAGTATAGGCTATTTAAGAATAGGCTATACACCTCATAATTAGTCTTAAATATTGCTTAGTGTGTAAGTCGGAAGTAGAAGTGTTCCCGAACTGCTTTTCCGTGTGCGCTGGCGTAAGAGTCAATTTATGAGCACTATTTTTAGGCACGCCATATTAATCCTTACGAGCAAAAGTTACTTCATAATAAAGACAATTTTATGAAGTTAAACTTTGCCCTTTATAGCATGTTATTTGGACACATAGTTCAGAAGATAATGGATAATTAAAATAATTTGTACTTGCGGGAAGCGAGAACAATTCTGATAGGCGCGGTGTTTGTCGGATAAAATTAACAAGAGTGAAATCGCGGGGCACAGCTAGTATAAATACATAATCAAAGACATGAACATTAATATCCAATTAAAATCTCGTATCTTGCTTGTTATGTGATGGTTGTTTCTTGTGAATGATGGTGTCTGGAAGTGATTCCGTCTCTGTGCATCCTCTAAATAATTATTGATACTAGCGGTCGGCCAATCATCGAAATTCGACCAGCGACTTTTTAATCATAGAATATTTTCGGTTTCACATTTGCAGTATGAACCTAAACAATGAATATTATATCACTTGCTGTCACTTTTCATTGGGTGACAATGTCAATATTTTGGGGGGTCTAAGTTCAATGGCACTGGTCGTATTAATTTATTTTATTTTATATATTAGTAACAGATATTATAGATAAATTTTAGCTTTCTGCACTCCTCCATATAAATTTTAACCATGCTAAATCTCACAGACTTTCATGCACGCAATACGCTTAAAAATGGTGTCCGAAGTTTTCTTCTCACGTATTAATAATATTATGATAATTATTAACTGTAAATATTTTTGAAATAGTAGAAAAAGAACCGATCGAATTTCTTGTCAGCACTTCTCGATGACTGGAATGTTTTCCGAACAGGTAGTAGTGTTTTGACGTTTATAAGTGCCTTCTTTGGAACTAAATCGAATAGAGTTTTTTTTATTAAGTGATTTGATTTGAATGTCTCAATGTATAAGTACCACAGGTCTTTTAAAATATATTTATGTATTCGTTCTAGGAGATAAAGAGCCAGCAGTCGTCGTGGTCCGTGTCGGTAACAATCGACCAGATCTAGGAACGAATCCGATCTGTAACTTATTTATTGGTTACATCGAAGAAGGACAGCCTTTGTTTTTGCCTTGCAATCCATTGATGCCGGGTGCATTCGTCAGCGTACATTTGGAAACGCCAACTCCAAGCCAGTTGTCAATATGCGAAGCTTTCGTGTACACTGACCAGGCGCTACCCATCGAACGGTGTCCTCAGTTCAGAGATCAACCTCCAGGAAGTACGGCGACTTACAATGGCAAATGTTATATATTCTACGACAGGCAACCGGCAAACTTCAAGAACGCACTCAGCTTCTGTTGGTCTAGAGGAGGGACTTTAGTAGACGAGAGCAACCCAGCCTTACAGGGTTTCATCAGCTGGGAACTATGGAGGAGACATCGGTGAGTTTTATTTTCTTTTGTGTAGTTTAGCTGGCGTAGATCTTTCTCTAGTAGATTTTAATGTGATAAAATCTACAAAATGCAGTATTCTTTTTTAAAATTTACGTAATAAATCAAGGATATCAGGTGAGGTGCAATTTTTACGATTTTGAATAGGTACATTATGAATATTTTCAAACCCAGAACTTAAAAAAAATAACGTGGACGGTGGGACTTAAGTGTTGTGACATAGTATCTGTGACAAACAGTGCTGATGCGGTTGCGATACGGCGAATTGGTTATATGATAACGCCGCCATGATTAATGGCATCGATTACAACAATCCGTGTGTTTCTTTCTTACAGGTAAGAAACAATTGGTATCTAAAATTACACCGTTGAACAATTATTATGAAAATAATACTTAATAAACGTTATCGTAAGCAGATATGAAGTAAGGTAGATTACATTTTATAATTCCAATGTCTTTTCTTTACATTCTTTCAAAGGTTACTTCGATCATAAGCTCACCTGATGTTATTTGACGATAGAGTCGAAGCCTATAATAAAATATCTAAATACATATAAAAAGAAACCTTGACTGACTGACTGACTGATCTATCAACACACAGCTCAAACCACTGAAAGCATTCGGCTGAAATTTGACACACCGATAGTTATTATAGCGTTGACATCCGTTAAGGACGTATTTAAAAAAATTCAACCCCTAAAGGGGTGTAACGGGGTTCCTATCCAAAATTTTAACACAGATATAACCGTGGGTTACCGCTAGTTTTATAGAAAAGGGATTCTTCTTTATAAATGACGATATGGTTTAGATAGTAACACGTTAAGCTTAGTGCAAGGACTTGTTCTCAAAGGCAGCTGCCGGAACACACCTATAGGCGTGTAGCTACAGATTTTCAACTCGAGGGTCGTTAGATGGTTGGTGGGGAGTTAGCCAGACGAGCTCAACCACCATGATATTGTTTCATCACTATTCCTTCACCAAAAGCTCAGGGTCATTGCAAGGATTTATGCCCACGTTGATCGACGAGATGTCCGTACACGCCATCTTTCCTTCAATACCATCGCTGTCGATTATCGGAATTCACTGTTAAGTATTTCCACAGTGCTATAGTTTCATCACGATAAAAGTTCAAGCCTATTGTAGAATACAAGTGGCTTAGCCAGTGGAGGGAAGCGGATACAACCACTACAGCCCGCTCCCTGTACCACGTACTTGGAGGTGACATCCGTCCATGACACAAATAATAACTTAACTACACAATGATTTTCAAATGTAGCAAATCCTTGTAAAACTAGGAAGTCGCAGGAATTGTAGTAAGAGTTGTAGGAAGTAATGTACAACAAAGAAAAAAAGTAAAACCATGTAGAGAAAATATTCAATAAATTGTGTTTATCTTATCTTTTGTAAAATTTGGGTATGCTCCAATAGGGCTGGCAATTGGCATACACCAGCAGTAAAAGCCCATTTAAATAAAGATAAAAATAACATCTGCCTTGCGCCCCGTGAAGCTCAACTTTTGTATACAACGTAAAATTACCTATACACATTTGAAAAAAAAAACGTCCGTAAAACGAATGTACATTATTATCATCACTAACTCCATTGTGTTCCACTTTTCATATATGATAGGCGAGCAACTTTTATTTTATCCACTAAATACGGCAAGAAATGTTTAACTTCAAAATTGTTATCCACCTGGAAAGCCAAATTTATTTTAACCTTTTCTGCTATACTCTAGCTCCCCAAAAACGCGATGCTAGTTACGCCCCTGTAGGATACAAAACCATGTGATTTTCGAGTGCATTACAACCGAGCCGTTATGGCCTCTTTATTTTTAATTTTATGTATTATTTAAATGAGATTCTATCATAAATCTATACTATATACTTACTATTATTGATATAATAAAGCAGACAAGTTTTTTTGTTTATTTTTTAAACGAAATTCGTAAAATTATTTTCACGACGAATAGTTTAGCCTATATATTATTAGGCTAAATGACACAGCTAGTCTTAAATTTTTATTTTTGTTAAGTAAATTGGAAATAAGAGCTCTCCTGAATTGCTTTATCCGCGTGCGCTGACGTAATGTTTACAGATATGTAAATACAATGGTCTAGATATAGAATAACATTGGTAATTATTATATCTAAAAAAAATACGTAGTATATACATAAGCCATAATAAGGTATTTTATGACAAACATTTGATGAAAATTAAAAAGTGATTTATGAGCATTACTTTTGGGCAAAGCATATTAATCCTTATGAACAAAAGTTACTTAATCACAAAGACAACTTTATAAAGTTAAATTTTGCCCTGTATAGTATGTTATTTGGACACATAGTTTAGGAGATAATGGAAAATTAAAATAATTTAACACTCGGCTTGTAAAGCACACGGGAGCGTTGGCGACTCTGTATTTGTCGGATAAAATAACACGGGTGAAACGTGTTACGTTAACAGCGTCTCGACGTGTTATATGAGCGATGGTAGTTCGCTGTGAAATCAGGAAGTCTTGTGTGAGTTGACCACACGTAACGTCCACCATTATATATTGAACTATTACAAGTTATATACGTAATATAGCAAATGTTCTCATAGTATCGTCATATACCATCAAACAGACAAAACAACAGTTTTCGCATTGTTCATTTAAAAATACGCAAATAAATAAATTAGCGGTCTCCTCGTGGTCAAAATTCGACCAGTAACTTTATTATTATAAACTACTAGCTGTGGCCGTGGCTTCGCTCACGTGGACTGCAGAATGCCCGCATGAATCTTGCTCCCACACTCTTGAGTATTTTTGAAAGACAAACAAACAACACACCCATTTTTTACATTTTTGTCTGTTTGTTCCGGGTAATCTCCGAAACGGTTGGACCGACTTTGACGGGACTTTCACTGGTAGATAGATGAATTTATTGGGAGTAACTTAGGTTACTTTTATTTTAGAAAAAGAATTAAGGTTCGGCACAATTAAAAAAAACTGGCCATGGTGAATTAATTCGGGTGCTTAAATGGCTTACGCTGAGTAAACCATAAGATATATAGAAAATTAATATACTAAACAATTGTAGACATTAAAAAGATTTACAAAAACGTCTGTGAGTGTATACGTCTATCTTCTAAGGAACACCCTCAATAATCATTTTTGTCTTTAAAATAGCCGGGAGCGGGGGAGCAAGATTCGCGCAGGTATTCTGTAGTGCACGTGAGCGAAGCCGCGGGCACAGCTAGTCGTATATACTTTCATATGCATTTAGTAAATAGCTGTTATTTTGATATTACAAACAGACACTTCAATTTTATGAATTGTATAAATTATCTATTTAATAGTGGCACTACACAGTAGTCCAACACTCGGACGTGTAATCCAACCGTAAATACGTAAAGAGAAGGGTGGTTCGAGCATGTTGACAGAAGTTTGATAGAGTTGGCCTGAGCTCGTTTCAAAAGCGATTCCGAGCGGTACATTGATACCGAATCAAAGAAGTTCGAACATGCTGGCCAACTCGTACCAACCAATCAACTTCCACACATCAGGGGCCCAAGTCTGCTAACAAAATAGTGTTTCAATAGTGTGTCAATAGACATTTGGTCGCCATTTGGTATTCTGCTATTTGTTTATCATTCTATCGGAAAACCACTGACACATTTGGTATTCTGCTCTACAATGGCGTCTCAATGGTATTTCAATGGCAACTCGATAGTAGTCAAAACGGTATTCTCATACACATTTGACAGCTATGTCAATCGTACTTCAATGGTGTTTTGACTATTGAGTAGCCATTGAACAACAATAGCTTTTCTAGCACGATTGCTCACACCTTTCGTAAAAATTATATCAAAATAATATAAAAATAAATCGTAAACGTAATGTGGTTGTCTGTATCGCTACGCTTGCGCATTTTAACATTAGGCAGAAGGCATTTAAGTTTTTTTTATAAAATAAAAACAAAAAAGTTACTTTTTCTTTTGCGTTCTGCAAAATACTTTCAAAATATATTCAAATCATTCGCATCTTTATGACGGCTCAAAGATTACAGTGACAGGAATTTATATTTTTTAATGGCTTTGCACCAACAATCGGCAACAAGTTTTTAGAATATTTACAAAAAACCGACATTATGAATTTTTGATTTTGGAATAAAAAAAAACAGAGTCAGTCATAAGGACTGCCGACAGAAGTGAAAACTTAATTTTGAATTTTTAAAGTTATTATAGTCCGAATTGTTGCAGGGCATGTCGGTGACGCGAAATCACAAGATTTTACCAATCCAAAAGTCAAACACGGATATGATACTGTCGAGTATATACAATGTATTAGTGTATATATGTGTATACACGTACACAGGCCGCTATACTACGTATCGCTAGTATGACGCAAGCGCAATACGTCACGAACATGTCGAGGTCATCGGTGACGCGATGATCATTTAAACCAATAAGTTTTTCGCCTACCAAAAATCTCTCAACGCGTCCAAAGATTTTCACTGCAAAAATATAGTTTTTTACGTAATCTTATAGATTTATTGAAGATTTAACAGAAAAAATAGCAATAACAAGTATTGTTAACTAGTGGTAGTTTCGATTAGAAACACTGAATACATGGTACATTTTGATAAGCAACGCCAACGATGTATCTATTGCCATCCCACTGACACACTATCACAACGCTATAGAGATTCTATCGAGACACTAATGAAATTTTAGCAGAATACAAAATTTGTTACAATGTCAATATAATGTCAGTAGAGTGTCGATATAATGACAATGGTTGATTCTTAAATGTGAAATAGCAGACTCGGGCCCCTGAGCGTGCGCGGCTATCAATCTCGCAATTAAATTATGTTTAATTATACATTTTTCGCAATTTTGTTCGATAATGGCAGAATTAGTCAATACTGAGTGGAGTAATCTCTTATACTGAAAAATAATATTAATATGCACTAATACAAGAAAGTGAGACCAATGTTATCTCTTCGACGTTTGCAATGATTATGAAGTTTGAAATTCGCTGTAGGACATGTGGAGGGCCGGTTTAGAAATCGGTCGAGTTCGCTCATGTTCAAAGTTGAAATTTGAAGTTCGGTTATTGGTCGATTGTACAGTGCCAGAGCATTACATTTGCAGTATGAACGTAAACAATAAAATATATTGTATCACTTGTTGTCACTTTTTCACTGCGTGTCGAATGTCAATGTTTTGGAGGGTCTAAGTTCAATGGCACTTTTCGGAGTAGTTTTGGCGGTATTATCATTCAGAAGAAAACTTCAGACAACTTATTGCGGGAACGGAAGTCTGTGAGATTTGGCATGGTTAAATCTTAATATTTTGGCGACTGAGCTCTGCTCGGTGTCTCATAGACATAAAAAGAAAAACACCTATCTAGATAAACTTGAAATGTAAAAAAAAAACATTATCAAAATGCTAAGTTTCATCGAAATCGTTGGGAGTCGTTTCCGAGAAACCAATTACATATATAAACAATTGCTCACTTAATATAATAAGATATGGAGGAGTGCAGAAAGCTAAATTTACCTAAAATATCTGTTACTAATATATTAAATTAAATAAATTAATACGACAAGTGCCATTGAACTTAGACCCCCCAAAATATTGACATTGTCACTCAATGAAAAGTGACAGCGAGTGATATAACATTCATTGTTTTAGTTCATACTGCAAACGTCAGACAGAAAATAGTCTATGATTAAAAAGTCGCTGATCGAATTTCGATCATTGGGCGACCGCTAGTTTAATTTAATGTATTATTATAGTAACACTTATTATATAAATTTTATCTTTTTCCACTCCTTCTTCATATAAACTTTACTCATGCCGACAAACTCTTGCATGCATTAGGTACGTAGGCTTTCGATTATATAAGACATGTTTATAATCAAAGACGTACGCTTAAAAACGAAATTATGAACTGTTCCTCTTACGTCCTTAGTAGAAGACTCGAAAACTATGAAGTCTTCATTTCTTTTTATTCAATATCAACTGTATTCATCTAAAATACTGCCAACGTACCGTGAATAGCATATTTTTTCTGCTTAATCTTGTAATCTTTAAACATTGCTCTAACAATATCACTGCTCCCTTGTTAAAACTGTTCAGAGAGTTTTTGTGGCAACTGAAAAGTGAAAAGGCACGTTTCTTGTAATATTATTAATAGCCCACTTCGCTTGTGCACAATAACTAAACCACATACATACAATTACTAATATATGGCCGAATAATATAACACACCATCACGCCTGTATCCCCGAAGAGTTAGGCAGATGTGTACATACATCCACAGTTCGCCGGGCATATTTTTAGGTCCCATGTAATAGGGGGCGAGCCTATTGCCATTAATCGGGCACAAAGCAAAATTTCGATCTGCTAGTGAGAATTCCATAGAAAAACCCAAACACTCTTTGCTCGGTCTGGGAATCGAATCCGGGACCTCGAGCATAACATTCGCGCTTACAACTACTAGGTTATTGAGACAATTAACATAACTTTATTATTTAAAATAACAGCTCATTACAGGTCAAGATCCCACTAAAAACCCAACTATGAAGTTTTGGAAAACCTCAGTGATAATTAAAAATATCCGACTCGTCACTTTCTAATCCAAAGTTACGGCTTTACTAGAACGATATGTCCCGTTTCCGCCGCGCCATGCTATAACGGATTGTTTGTCGCTCAAATTGTCCACAAGCGGAGCACAGAGCGTTGCGGATCAATAATCGACCAATCAATATACTTTTTCATAATAGAAATTGCTAATAATCTCACTCAGTCTCAAATCCAGACTATAAAAAGTATAATATTTTTAATTTAGACAATATGATTACTTCCAACTACGTAGCGTTCGCATCTTCGTTCAAGTTTAATAATTTATCGTTACTGTTTCCCTTTTGTTTTATAGAAAATCACAATGATAATTATGTAGCCTCGATCCTTCCTCGAGAATCAGTTTAATATTTATCTAAAAGCCACATTCTAATTTGTTTAGTAGTTTTTAAGGTACGCGCGGTCTAACACGGTAAATTTACGATTTTATTTACAAGCAATCGGCAATGTTTTCTTTGGGATTAATTACAATACAAACTTTAATTAGATTGCTTATATTACTTATGATCGATACTATCGATGATTGAATTTTTAGAACCTGATCAGTAGTTCCAGAGATTACTTCCTCCAAATTACGAACATACCCATGTACTTTATCTCTTTAAAAATAATATTAATTTTGTAATTTATCTATACATATTAAAGAACTCAACGTCTCTCTGTCTGTCCGTTTATGTTTTTTTCACGCGAAAACCACTTATACGATTTTCATGGTTTAAAAAAATCATGGCACCTAGCCACACTGTATGATATATTTTATTATATAAAATAATATACGAAATAACCAGTAACGATAATAGTGAAACAATTGGGAAAAAAGACGCTTTTGGGCCGTTTAAATGGCTTACACTGAGTAAACCCTAAGTAAGATGTACATGAAATGAATGTAAAACAAAATAGTAAAAAACCTACAAAAAAGTTAACGATAGCATATGCATATCTTCTAAGGATCGCCCGCAATAATCATTTTTGTCTTTAAAATAATCGGTAGGCGACAGGACAGCACGATTCACGCGTGCGCTCAACCGACGGCATTCTAAAGTCCACGCGCACAGTTTATATGTAATATAATGAAATGTCTTTGAAATATGAAGTCTTTTGAGCAGGTTGTGAAAGAAAAGTTAAAGAAATGCCGGTCAAATGAATTTTCACTTAAGTTTCTGTTGAATCGATTTTAGTAAAATTCCCAATATCTGGTTCAAAATTCCAGATATTGTTTAAATATAGATTTATTTAAGCTATTCTACGGCTTGGCCTGGCCTCTCTCGATGAGGACTGACGTTTTCATGATAACGATTGACTTGTGTGAATCCCAGTAATACGTATAATTTTCAAAATGGTGATTTGGCAGAAGTGACAGTAGCAGTCAATATTGGATGGGCGCTGTCAGGGATCTCAAGGATCCGACCAACTGGAAGTGGGTGAACGGGAATGACGTTAGTGTGTCTTTCTGGAACGCGCCTAGTGGCGGAGAGAATTGCGCTCGCTTCGACGGAAGCAAAGGCTGGCTTTGGGTGGACACAGATTGCAAAGCGGAGTTGAACTACATCTGTCAACACCGTAAGTTTATCTTTTGTTTAACAGATGAACGAATTCAATGTTGACGTAAGTATGTTATTGTGCTTTCAATTTTAACAAATAATGTGTTTATTTAATAGCTGGCGCCCGCAACTTCGTTCTCGCGAAACAATTTTATCATTACTGCTTATCTTTTATAGATTCTTTAGTAATACGCATTCAAATAGTAAATTTACGTAAAATTTTACGTTGGGATTTGCTTACAACGATAATAATACCTCAGGAACCTCAACGCCCAATGGGGATAAATTTTCAGAAAATCTTCAATAACGTCTCTTTTACGTTTTAAAAGTAACCAAGCAAAATTTCATGCTTACAGACCCACCTTTGGCTGTGCGTTGTTTTTCAGTAAGCCATTATACTTTTAATAAGTAGATGGTTATAGATTAAATACAAATCTTCTAATGAAACTAATTTAGTTCACTACAAAATAAATTATAAAACACACGGCGGATATTAAATCCCTTGTGTAATTATAAAAGATGCGTGTGGTAAATTTAATTTAAAATTTTCTGAGATTATATTTTTCCGAGAAAATATTAAAAATAAATTTTGATGATGAATGAAATTATTTTTTGATCTCTTTGAATTTTAATAAATTTCTGTTTCATCTTCCTTTTTGTGTACAAAATAATCATTAGATAGATAACTAGCGTGGAGGATAATTTTAAAATAAAATACTCAACATTTTCTGATCACATCGTTAAAATTATCGGTAAAGTTCTCAGAATTTGATTACTGTTTTTTTTTTTTTTTTCTACATTATTGTAACTTGTAATAAAAAAAAACCAATCAAAATCCATTACGGTATTAATTTTTTGTATAATTATGACAATCGAGTAGGTTATTTAATTTATCTTACGATTTCCAAGTAGTAAAGGATGGTTATCAGCATAAAAAAATGTAGAAGTGTGACAACAGTAGAAGCTCTATTGAAAAAAAAAATTAAATGAAATGTTTAAGGTCTTTTTTATGTACCGTTCCTCGTGACTAAATTAGTTTTTAATGCAAAATTCAAGGGGTTGTTATATATACCAAATGCATGTATTTATTTGCTAGTTATGAGTTCACAACTATTCTTAACAACTGCGTTTTCTTTGTCTAATAGAGCCTAAAGCATGCGGCAGACCGGAACAGCATCCTAACTCCATGATGACGACCGAAGGTTTCGAAGTGGGATCGTCTGTGGAGTATTCATGCGACAAAGGCCACCTTCTCGTTGGTCCAACGAGTAGAACTTGTCTCGACAATGGATTTTACAACGAGTTCCCACCAGTTTGCAAAAGTAAGCAGTGAGCAATTTGTGAGCTCATATTTATATTTATTTAGATGTTGAGCCTATATGTTGCATAATACTCCTGTTATATAACAAACCAAAGCTAGATTTAGAATGTATATTCTTCTTTTTTTTTCAAATGTCAATGCAGTAGTATTTGCCAGTGTCAAAATTTTATATTGATGATACCCACATTTGCCTTGATTGTATATTATAAGGAACTAAACAAGGTGGTGAATAAGATTCCTGTAGTGATAACTAAGTTTATAGGAGTCCACTAGCCAATGAATTGATACTTACTGTTGATGATGTCTTATTTAAATTAAAGTCAATCGGAATCATTTCTACACAGTTAAGTATAAAATCTGGCTAGAGTAACAATCTCATTACAAATCTAAAATAAATTCACCATGCTGAATGGAACACACGCGATGCTGCCACTACATAGACGATATTAACTTACTATGATAGAAGAAAGATTAGAAAGATTGGCTGCGTTTGAGATGTGGTGTTGGAGAAGAATAGAGAATATCAGTTGGACAAAAAGGATTACAAATGAGGAAATGTTAAGAATGGTTGATGAGGAAAGACAGTTGTAGACAAACATAGATAACAGAAGAGGAAAGATGATTGGACACTTGATACGGCACGATAAGTTTTTTAAAACAATTTTGGAAGGAAAAATGGAAGGAAAGCGAGGAAGAGAAAGACCTAGACAAATCCTTTTCCAACAAGTGAAGATTAAAGTAAGAGTCGTGTCATATCCAGATATCAAAAGAAAGGTAGACGACAGGGAATAGTGACAAATGTTCCACCGAAAAGCTCTTAAATTAAAAAGAAAGAAGATGTAGCTTACACACTTAATCAGCTGCATTTCCCTTAATTTTTTTTGTGACAATAAAAAAGGAATATTTTCAGGAATCGAGTGCGGTTTGCCAGCGGAGATTCAGCACGGTTCGTACGAACTAATCAATGGATCAGTTTCGTACTTATCTCACGTGGAGTATGCATGCAAATCTGGTTATGAGATGGTTGGGCGATCGCGGTTAGTCTGCGATATAGACGAGAGGTGGAACGGTCCACCGCCCAGATGCGAAGGTATTTTTTTTTTGTAGTAGCACTAGTATCGACATTGTACAATAAAAAAATAACGATGATCACCAAAAATCGGTAATACATTGCTGCAACCTTAAAGCCTCTTAGCAACTGAATATACGCTGGCTGATCCCGAAACGCTACAAATCAAAAGAGAGTCACTGTGACGGATTTATCACCACGGGCATGGTGGTCGCGATCATGTCAGGTACAGATCTTTTACATCCCACTTGAATACCTAAGGGAGCCATTATGGTAATGGCGGATGTTACTTCTGGTGTATTTATGGTGGTCGCGATCCAGTTGAACACATTTTTATAAACTATACTTATCATTTCAATCGTTTTTATGATAGCTAAGCTTTTACTGTGACACCTTTAAGATACAAGTCATGCCACAAGTTCTGTTTGATATATCCTCAAGTTAATAATCATTCAGGGTTAGGAAATGTGTTAACGTCAAATAATTAATTTAATTTATTTGCTTGAATTCAACGACATCAATATCGTTATGTTAAAATTAACGACAAAAGATGTTATTTTGCTGCTTATGACGTGCAAGTTTCTTCATTCTTTGTTCATCGCTACAGCTTGATATCTTTTTTCAATCATCAGTCTGCTTGTTATGCAAATATAATAAATAGAGCATTTAATACGAATACAAAATAAAATTTATAATTATAAAGATAACTTTAATTAGATTAGACAAATAAAAACGCATTTATTTCCATATCAGCAGTGGTGCAGTGCGGAGATCCACCTCAGATACCGTACGGTCGAGTTGTTGTGCAAAACAATGCGTCAGTGTATGGTGCCGTTGCTGAGTACGCATGCGCAAAAGGTTTCAAAATTCAAGGCCCGCGGAAGATCGCCTGTCTTGCGTCTGGTCTTTGGGACAACTCTGCACCTTTCTGTCTAGGTAGGTGTTTTAACTCTTAAGCATAACAATACTATATTGTTCAATGTACTAAATAAAGAAATTAGTGGTGCTGATCAAATGCATCAATATACATTGGCTCTTGGATATGCACTAAATGTTGGTGAAGGGTAATATCGTGAGGAAACCCAGAATGTTATCAGTTCGCTGTGTCATATTTTTCCGTCCCATGAAGCTGTGAAACCGCCTCCCGGCCAGTGTATTTCCTCCTTACTAACATCTGGTCTTTTAAACGTGAAGAAACATTTGAGCAGGCCATTATGACAACGATTAGTAGCGACGGATTGAAGATTCCGATTGCACTGTGCTTAACATCAGATAGCTAAAATGCCGTCACATAACCATATAGTGGGAAATAATATAGAACTGCAAATTTTTTTGGGGTTCTCGAATAGGAGCGTTTTACGTTCAAATAAAACACATATTGTATTTCGAGCCTTATTCGAAGCCGCATAAACATTTTGAAATAGCAGTCCCTTCAGGTTCCATACACGATGATTTTTTCCTATTGGTCAAATTCTCTCCGCCAACTGCCACTACGTCTCGTGAGTGGACTTATCGTTTCCTGGTCACCTTGTCGTGCTATAAATAGCGACATGACTATCTCTATCTCATTGTTATCTCAAAATTTTGTTCTGAACTAGATTTTGAACCTTATCACCGAACAAATATTAAAAGATGAGTCTTCGAATAACAGCTGAAGAACACAATGTCTAATCCGAGTTGACGTGGTAATTAAAAACTTGCCTTTCTCATATTATCTTCTTGTTTCATCTTTTTTCATAATGTTATTTCTTTGTAAAATGTATTGTTTGTATCTGATAGTATGTCTTAAAATCAGGAGCAGCTCGTCGTAATATAAAACTGAATATTGAATAAATGTATTTATGTGTTTATGAACAGCTGAAGAACGGTCTACCACAACGAGCACCACGACGACTGTACCACTGACTTCAACCACTTCTACGACAGCGTTACCTCCTCTTACAACAACACGTTTAGTCCTACCATTACGTCCAAGAACATCCCCTCGACCGGTATCGTCACCCACCCCGTTCATCGTACCCGATGTATCTCGTCGTCCGCGGCCAAAGAGCACCACCGACCGACCGACAACGAGATCATACGAAAGACCCCCAGAAAGGAAGGTGACGGTTCCGGATACTCTTAGTTCGCCAGCGAGCCACGTTCCACATATAATTGTAGCGGATCATTCGAAGGATAACCAAGTGAGTAGACTTGACAAAACCCGACAAAAAAAACAAAGGCTCATTATATGACATTATCATTATTTATGAAATGTTGCTTGACCATAAGCAGCGTTTATTAGATTTAACAAAACAAAAAAAGTTTATGTAGGTATATGTCACGACGATAAACAAAAACATAGTACAATTTTATAAGTTTTTTTTTTATATTCTACTTAAAATTATTTACGATAACGTTCTGAAGAGCTGTCCAATCTAATGTCCCCATCTCCTTTCCACAAGTACACTACACGTGCTGAGCTTCCGAGTCACACTTTTACGATGACCTCCGTCTTGGCACAAACTAAAAAGTTCTCTGTTAACTTTGTCGAACTGTAAAACTATGGAAACCTATCCCGGTCAGTGTGTTATCTCCTTCTTACGACAGAGGCTCATTGAAGCGTAACGTGAAGAGATACTTAAGCAGGCAGGCATGACAGCGGTGACTGCCAATGGATTTATATTTCTCGGTAGTCGCCGTTGTGTTTGAATTGTACTGTGTTTACCGTTAGGGACAGTACCATCAATTTTACGAGCTACTATAAAACAAGTTTCTACATGAACACTATATCGTAATTATATTTGCAGTTCCAATTAACGTATTTTATATGTACGTACATTGTCACCGATCATCGTATGGCTTAAAAGTTCTCAGTTAGAGATAATTTCGAAAACGAATCGACCGTCGACAGTGAATAATGTGAACAGAATTATAAAGGCCCTTATATTCTTAAGGAGTAAACTCCAAATATATTGTGGTCGTTGACTATAGAGATAAGAAAAAAGCAATAACGTTATGTATAACTAACAAAGTTGTTAACCGAAACTATCGGATATCCGAAATAAAATCATATTTGTTAGCATAAGTAATATGTTTCCAATAATTTCGGATAGGGACGAAGTCGAATTAAATAAAGTCGAATACCAATAATTACTTAAAATATAACTAATAATTATCAAAACTAAAGTTAATATTGTTTACTTACCTAGAAATGTACAGAGAATACATAGAGTATAATGTACATACAGAGAATTTATAGTTGTTCATTATCATACATTCTTTAGATTATCGGCGACAGCAATACACCCAAAGCGAATGTGGCGGTTGTGCCGCAATCAGTCGGGGGTGACAAACAAGAGACGGTCGGCACCGAGTTTAATATCACGACAGTCGTTACATTGGCAGCCGTTGGGACTCTGATCTTCTTTATCGGTATCATTCCCACCATCGTAATCCTTGTCAGAAGGTGAGCATTATGTACTAAATATTATTTTATAAACATATCTTACAAGCCTTTGCCATTTTTTGGAATAATTGTCTGTTGTAAACCAACGTATTGTTCAATTTCTAATATGACGAGTGAGATAATTGATCCATTCAATTTATATCGTCTGAAATGAGGACACCTTACTCAGCTAAAAATAATTGGTATTACCTCAAAAAAAATTTAGATGATAGATAGCATTCGTTATTTATAGATGATAGTGGATATTTTCTGCAGGTCAATATCATTTAGCTATTATCGTAGGTACCTTAAAATATAAATGCATTACAATAAATATTGCTTTATTTTACATAAACGTTACTTTAACTTATCCCTATTTTTTAAATGTTGTATTTTAAGTGACCTTCGAATCCTGGCATTACTTTAGCCTGAATTATATATTGAAAAATATTTTACGATTTTCTTTTTTCTACAATGACATCAAACTCTTAGTACCTACCTATAAATATTTGAGCGAAAATTTATGTCAGAAAACTTTTTATAAAATTAACAAGAAATATTGTAAACGATCAAAACGCTATGCACCGTGGAGGTGCAATTAGGTCCTCGGGAGCCAGGACGTTCCTATTCTTGATCCCTAAAGGATATGTCACGCGATAGACATTTGTCTCGTTTTATTATAGTAGGTACGGCTAAAACTTCGGCGAGCAGAAGTAGAAGTGAACACACGTTTTGTTTTACTCGAGTAATGATCACACATTTCGCATCTTCTCCTACCCTAATTGTGTCCAAAGCTAAAAATGATTAGATTTATTACTTCGGTTCAAATGTTATTCTAATTGTTTTTCTCGCCTTCCTAAATACTTTGACAGTTGGCCCGTTTTTGTTTTAGCCACGTCCCGCATTGTTATTCCAAATGTTTCGTAAATCCATGCAGTAAGGCTGGAACCCAAGCTACAACAGTTCATAGTGTACAACAGTTAGCGTTTAATATTTTAATGGTCGACGTTTGACGAGACCAGTGGCAGCCGCAAGCGCCCCCCACCCGCGGTCCGAGAACTCCCATCACGCTGGTATACTGTCCTGGCGCTGCCGTTTCCTGACCAGCAAGTTGGCAGGCGCGAGTTCGTCAGGGCACATCGGCACGCGCACCGAGCCGGACACTTCTCAAATCCTTTATAACGAATGCGTTTATATTTTAAGGTACTACACCAGCGAGGCTGACATGGTGGCCGATTATGAATAATTTACGGGAAAAACTAAAATTTGACAATAAAATTCTTTTTATACTTTATTCTTACGTCAAACGGTTTTCTTCTTTAGGGTTTCTCCATTTACTAAAAGTTGACAATCAGCTTCTTGCACATTTTCATGATATGTTTTAGTTAGTGCTGATCAAGTAATTCATTCGAGTAACGTTCATTACAATGTTTTCATTGAATGTGGTAAATTGAAAATTTATATCTTGAACTCTATATGACTATAGTGAGTAGATATAATAGTCTTTCTTACGTTGCTAAGTAGCCAAACGGTAACATTTACAAACCTTGGTAACGATTTTTTTTTTATATAACAAGTCCTTATTGAACTGTTTAATTTAAGCTGGTTCATTTTAATATGAATCAACTTAAGCGTTTACTAAGTTCAACTTGTATTACGACGTCGTGAATAGAAATAACAGTCAATGTTTAGAAAACAAAGGATTGAAATTTCAAAAACATAATTCATTACTTAGTAATTTATTGTGATTTATATAAGACTTGATTACAGTAACAATATAAATAAAGAAATTAATTATAATATGGGTAAGAGATGACCAAAAAAGTCTCATTATATTTACGTCACTATAATATAGAAATAACATGTAATCAACATAACCAACGACCTAGAAGATTATATATATTGGATTCGTATTTATGTTTAATTACATTGCAATATCTCAGCGATTAAGCCTTGCGTGGTGTTTTACAAAAAGAAAACACCTATCTAGGTAAACTCGGAATGTAAAATAGACGCGTTTTATCTGAAATAGAAGGAATATTACTGTAGAAGCTTAAGTACTATTGAGAGAAGCGTACAGTTTGCGTAGAGTTATCTTTAAATATAAAATTTCCTCCTAATTGTTACAGCTATTTTCGAAAAACTAATTACATGGATACATTTTATCTATTTAGACTAGTAAAGATAGACCGGCCATCCTGTCACCTTGTGCGAGTATGTTATGCGCACAAATGTAAGCACGCGATTTCAATTTGAACCAGAGTCACTATATTCACAGCTTTTTAAATCTATATACTTACAATTAATTTCACTTAAGACATTTATATATTAGAATGTAATTGTTCACCGTACCACATTGTATTATTAAAACACACGAAACTCTCACGCTATTTGAAATGTCATTCACTGACTAGCCTGCCAAGTCATTTTATACCTTTTTCGGTTTCATTAAAGTTTTTTTAGAATATTATATTCATTTCTTTCTTCTCAATTTTGGGGATTATGATCTTATTATTTATAATAAACCCGAGGTAGGACTTGGGCCCTGAAGCGGCCTTCTGTTATAGGTACCGAATAATTGTGCCAAATAGTTTGTCTTCAGTTCTGATAAAGTAAAGTCCTATCACATAACCTAAGCCCAAAACACAATCATCTCTCAATTGCTCAAAAAGAATGAAATGCGATATAAGTCATGATAGATATAAATATAAAATTTCGTAACGAAAATAAAACGCGATTCAAATCTGTACCTATAGCGACCATAATAAAAGTTCGAAATAATATTAGTCAATCAGAAATTAATTTCCATAATTTACGCATTAACGATACATTACTTCGGTACATTAATTAACTTATTCTTGTGACATTTTTTTAAAGCTATACATACCACTACGCATGGTGAAAAAAACTGGATTAGATTTTTTTTAAAGTAGATGCTATCTAGCGCGAATTTTTTTTTAAACAAAGGCCTTTTTCTTAAGTCTGTTCTACAAGGTGTCCAGAAAGGGTATCGGGTATTTGTTTTCGCGCCATATTCGAAACGGGGCGTCTAAAGGGTG
Source organism: Saturnia japonica (assembly GCA_033032175.1). Lineage (NCBI taxonomy): Eukaryota > Metazoa > Arthropoda > Insecta > Lepidoptera > Saturniidae > Saturnia > Saturnia japonica. Next base: position 2,697,420 of record CM065304.1, on the reverse strand, counting down.
CGGGGAGGGGTTCGTGGCGTCCGCCGTTTTGTGGAGTTTTAGTCACGATGGAACAGTACTCGGGGGATGCATCGCGCATTTTGTGTACGAGCGTATTATCGTAATGGCGATTCAATAGTGACTGCTCAACGTCTCTATCGTGCGGAATATCGTACACGCCACGCGCCAAGTGACGATAGCATTAGGAAATGGATCAGGATGTTCGAGAATACAGGTGCGACAGTTAAAATTCAAAACTCTGGTCGTCCTCGTTCAGTTCGCGATGAAGAAACAATTGAAGAAGTTGAGGCGTCGGTTCGTCAAAATCCGTCTTTATCCATCCGAAAGCGAAGCCAAGCGTTGAACATCAAAAAATCGTCTTTAAATTCGATTTTAAAGAAAGACTTACATCTAAAAGCCTATAAAATTCAATTGGTTCAAGAATTGAAGGATACGGACTATGCTAATCGACTGAATTTTGCGAACGAAATGCTGCAGCGATTTAACAAGTTTAACAACATACTGTTCAGTGACGAAGCAAATTTTCACCTGAATGGTCATGTTAATAAGCAGAATTGTCGGTACTGGGCAGTGGAGAATCCGAGACGAAAGCATGAACGACCCCTGCATAGCCCAAAGGTCGTTGTTTGGGCCGCTATGTCTGCTAAAGGCATAATTGGTCCTTATTTTCATGAAGATTAACGAGGCCGAGCAATTAATGTGAATAGTGACCGTTATTGCGATATGTTGCGAAATTTTTTGGTCCCAGAGTTGCAGGAGTTTGCAGGTTTCAACTCAAGAACGTGGTTCCAGCAAGATGGGGCCACTTGCCATACCTCAAATGACTCAATGGAAGTTGTTAACGAATTATTCCCTAATAAAGTCATTTCGCGAAGGGGTAACATCAACTGGCCTCCCAGAAGCCCCGACCTTAGCCCGCTTGACTATTTTGCATGGGGATACCTTAAAAGTAAGGTTTATCAAAACAATCCGACGAATCTAACCCAGTTAAAGCAAAACATCAGGTCAGAAATGGCAGCAATATCGATAGCTATGTGTCAACGTGTTATCGCCAACCTTCGTTTCCGTTTAGAAGAGTGCCAGCAACGTAACGGTCATCATTTGGATAACATCATCTTTTCCAAATAATTCTCCAATTCATATGCTAATAATAAACAATAATCTTTTTTATTGCATACAAATAATTTTTGTTTCATTGAACTTACAAATACCCGATACCCTTTCTGGACACCTTGTAGTGCTAGGGTATCTATATATGAGCGCACACAATATATCTGTCGAGAATGCAAATGATCACAGCTATAGAGCACTGCACCACACTATATGGACGACGCACTTACACATTGAATTGGTGAAGTTAAAAGGGCCAAGGCAAAAGATCTGACCATCGTTACTTAGAACTACAAGCGATCGGATACATTTAAAAAACTTTAACTTTGTTACTACAATACACAGTCCAGCGTTTTTTATATTTGAAATTCGTTCGTTGTTCGTCATGACAAAATATATTATAGCTATATAAGCTGAGAATTCGTCAAAAAAAAAAAAGCGGATAAGTATGATCAGTGTGCGACGAAGATTAAAATGATTTTCGTTTTATCGCATTAGTTGTACTCTTGAGCTTAGTGATACAGTAATGAATACAGGATTTGTTGCTTTGGAATGAATCAACCCGTTTAGTGACGCTTTAAAGGAAGATAGGACCCGCTATGTTACATAGAAAAAACGGCAATTGTCTAGTATATTGATATTGGAATGGAATCACATTTTTGAGGTATTTTTTTCGAACTTTCTATACTGTTGGCCATAGGGTCCTGGAACTAGAGCCGCTGACGGCTTTTACTGCTTCACCGGCGCTTGCGCATTTCTAAGGACTTTTCTCCTGACAAGGTCCGTAAGAAAAGGAGTTTGCGTTAAAAAAATTCTAACATACGTAGCTATCTTCAATGTCAGTGGAAAAGCTTTTATTAACTTTAATATTAAGAAAACAATATATTTGAATAAAGTAGAGATAGGACGCGATGATAGATAGAATTTGAAGTAGCAACTAGCTTGGTTTCAACATACGTAGGTAGGTATGAATATTAATGAAAATATACGATCCTCTTCCAGCCGAAAATCTAACAAAGGGAAGCAATACCGTCACCAGGTGACCCCGGACAGTAACACAGTCGTGTCTCTCGACTCGTCAAGGTCGGAATCTAGGAGCGGTCTAAACCGGTACTATAGGCAAGCTTGGGTGGATCTCCACGAAGTGACCGCGGCTACGCACGGCCATAAGAGACAGAGAGAGGCCCCGAAGGACGGCTCCGAGCTGGTCGTGCTCGACGCGAATCCTGCACCTCACGCGAGAGATAAGCGCCGTCACCATCACCATCACCACCACCACGAGACGAGGCTCACTGACTGGCACATGCCGCAACGAGCCCACCTTAATTATATGCCTAGGTATTGATATAGGATTCGGCTAAAAGTAATTAGGTACTTCTCTAAAGTTATTTATAGTTTTGTTTTAAATTAAATTTCTATTATCCAAATTTGAAACGAATTAGTTACATCTTAAATAATAAAATAACATTTAACGAGTTTAAATATTAATCCTCCAAATTATTTTGTATGGATAGGTAAGCAAAACATTAGATTTAGAAGTTATTTCAAAAATTTTTTTACTAGGGATTTAATACTTTTGTCCCTGATTACTAGTGCTTACGAATTAGTTAATAATTATATTTTAGTGCATGTAAATTTGAAATGAGATACCTATGTGATTCAATACCATTGAATTTCTGTTCACTTTAATTTTAATTTTAAGTGTATTTTTTTATAATAGATGATATATTTTTTCGGGTTATATTAATTTAATTTGTTCTCATTCATATATTACTACTACCTACTAAAATATAGATATTTCATATCGTTTTTGTAAGTAAATATAAATTTTGAAGAAAAAGGCGGAAGTAGTCCAACCCAAACGCAACAAAAGTAGATAATCCTTAATTTTACAAAGACCACATAAATATCTGTAATAAAATGCCAAAAAAAAATTCAGAACGTAAGAATGGTACCAAAAATATTTAAACGAAATCTTTTTCTTCTAGTATTAATTATAGAACAATTTTTTGACCGAATAGGTCAACTGGGCAAGAAAAACATATCATTTAAAGTAATATCAATGGATAATAAATATATATATATATTTATAGTTATATAATATGTTTAATAATATTTTTTGTTTTCATTGGAAATGTTAGTGTGATTTGTGTGTATGTTATTTCTATTCGTTTACTCGCACGAAATAGAATAAGCAATCAATGTTGCTTTGTAATCTTTGAATACATTGTAGTTATTTCGTAAATCAATATGCGCGTGCCTCGACTAAAAATATTTAACATAGTATGAATATTTTCACACCGCGCAACGGATATATTCAACAATTTTGCAGTTAAACAGAGTGCGAGCATTCGAATTGTTTGAAAGAATTGCTTTTTGCTCTTTTTCATTCCTTTTTTGTCCATGTACTTATTATTTGTCACTGCTTAAAAAAACTATGATTACTTTGATCTTTTCTTATAATATAATTTATAATTTAAATTTCTATATCTTTTTCTGTTTACTTAACTAGTTTTAAGCAACGATGGATTGTAATTATAGCAATCAAAAGATAAGATTGAAGATAATCATTGTTCACTATGCCTTAATTTTCCTTACTAAATCTTGACTATATTTCTTTTCATGGAATATTAAATTTAATGTATTTTATAAAAAAATAAGTAAATGAATTTAATAGTAATTAATGAAATGGAGACCTATGTACAACATTATATTATTATTACTATGACTTCAGATGTAATTAATATATAAAAAGTTACTTAAAATATTTATTCTTATTTGATTAATTATAAGATATACATATATTAAATTTTAAACGTTAAAAGAGTGCCAATCCGGATATTATTTATAGTAAAGCCTTTAACTGACAGATTAAAGTAATAAAATTTATATTATATTATAGTTTGGTGCATACATCATACTAGTAATAAATATTTTAAAAACTATATAAATAATATTATAAAACCATTCATTAGCCAGTATACCAACGTATAATATAATATTTATATATTTTATTACAGTAATATATATAATTTTTAATACTTTTGTGGTAAATATGAAATTAAGGCTTCTTATTAAATACACAGAGCGTTGTAATTTTGTAACAACCAAAGTAAACTCTGAAAGTACCTAAGCTGTTTTGGAGATGTTGAAAAGATTTATTTCCGCTTTTTTGTATGGTACAAAATATCTAATAGCATACTAAGTAATGTGCAGTAATTCAAGTACAAGTAATGAGTAAATTTAATCTTGATGCTAGAAATATAAACAAACTATGTGCCATCGAACAGGCAGAGATATAAACGGTTTAATGAATTCATTTTTTTTTTCATTTAATTTGTAACAATAATAATAATTAAGACATTAGATGAATTATAAACGGAATCGTCAAAACGTTATATAGATACAATAAAAAGAACAACGATTTGTAAGAATTAAAAACATTTTTCATTTGTTCTTATTTTAATATCGAGGTAATAAATATTATTAGTATTATAAAAATGTTTATAGATTCTAGGATTATTAATTATAAAATTTTGTACATTTCGATTTGATAATTCCGTCGATATATCTAATTGATTTGATTTCTACGTATCGGAATTTGTAACGACATAAACGCTTGTGCAAATTGTATTCGATTCTGAATATTTCACTATTAAATTTGGTGAAAAAATACGTAATATCTTTTTATTCTTTAACACCCTACCCTTGACGTAAAATAAACAAAATGTACCTATATACCTACCTAATTAATCGAAATTATAAAGTAGGCAGATAGATATATAGATACAGAAATAATGTCCATTATTAAATAATATCTGGGAAATCAAACTTCGCGACTCTGTTTTACAAGAAAAAACGCTTATCCTAACATTATCTAAATACCTACAAAGTTTCATCCAAATCGTTGAAGCCGTTTCCGAGAAACCAATTACATATATATACCTATAAAGGGTCGCGTCGAATCGAATCGCAGACTTTCACCTCCTATACATTTACTATGAAACTGCGTCCATTAGCGACACACCTAATCGAATCTCACGCGCGCATTGCTCGACAGGCGAATTTCTTCTTAGATGCGCTTCGATTCGATTCGTCGCTCCTCAAATCGATGCGGGTAAGCGGATGCGCGTCGACGCGAAGCCGCTACGTGTTTTTTTACAAGGTTGACCACTTTTAGTTGTTTTTAACTTTTTTGGTAGATTTAGGCAAACAAATTGAAATTTTACAAGTTGAAAACCTAAGTAGAATTTAGTAGATTTTGGTATTGGACGAAATGCCTAAGTATAAATTAGCAATGTTATTTATTATATTCAACACTAACAAATATAAAAAAAATCTAAAATGATGTTAACGGTACTTAAATAAATAAATTAGGTACTTATTTTGGTAGAATAAAGTAATTAAAAACAGTGAAAGATATATAATTATGAAACCGTTATTAATGTGCGGTAGAAAAAACAGCATTTTCAATCGAATATTAGTAGATTTAATAAATTCAGCTAAATTTTTGGTAGAATCCCAAAACCAATAGTGGTCATACTGCATTTATTACTAATTTACAATTTTGTTTATGTATAGGTACGTTCAAAATGTATGAAGAATTATTGATATCTCTTGTCCAAAAATATATAGAATTGTATATCAAAAACTATTTCAAATAAAAACATTTCTCAATTCGAGCTGTCATTCATAAAAAACAACCCACTTCGATGAAAAGTTGCGAATAATGAATAAATTCCATTCGATTCTTCTGAAATGGACACACACGAACAAATGCGACTCTACTCGACTCGTTTCGATTCGGCTGTAGCCGACGGAAGGCTTAAAAGCGCATCGGAAAAGAAATGCGCCTGTCGGGCAATACGCGCCTGCTTTCGATTCGGCACGTCTCAGTGCAACTCAAATCGTCGCGAGGAAACGGATACGCGCCGACGTGTTTTTGAAGTGAAAACTTCTTTAGCATCGTTGTGATTTGAAAGACGATGAAACGAAAAAGCGACAATAAAAAGAGACGCATAAATTCATAAGGTTTAACGTGGGAGAAAATGATATAGGAACCATTATACAGTGTTTCTTATATTCGTTTAGACATAGTGGGAGTTTGCTTGGGCCTCAGCGTTGTAGGTACGTGATTGTGCGCGCATGCGTAGTACAAAGCTTGGGAGAAGGCATCACAACATCCGTGGTGTTTTGTACACATGTACGTATGTACTTTTTTCAGATGATATTCCCATGGATATTTCAAATGTGCAAGGTGATGGCTTAATTTAAAATGATATTGTGTATAATGATTGTGAGTACTTGTATGTAAATTTTAATTAACTTTAAATTATTTTGTATTTGATCACTTTTTGAATTTAAAAAAAAAACATAGATGTGAAGGTTTCACGTCTACCACGTGTGAATTGTATACATGTTTTTTTACAAGGTTTTTACCCTTTTAGTTGTTTTCTAGTTTTTTGGTAGATTTAGGCCAATCAGATCGAAATTTTAGTAGGTGAAAACACCTAGAAGTAGAATTTAGTACGCCGCCACTAGTAGCAACAATGTTTAACATTGTGTAGTAGACTCATAATAGAATTTTCAATTGGATGTTAGTAGATTTAGTTGAATTCAACTAAATTTTTGGTAGAAACTCTTAAAAGAAAAGTGGTCACATTATGTACTTTTATTACTATTCTGTTTATGTAGGTATTTATCGTTCAAAATGATAAAAAATTCTTGCTAAGACTTCTTCAAAAATATATAATACGACTCGTCTCGAATCGCTTTTATTCGGCTGTAGTCGACGCAAGGCTTATCAGATAACCAAAAAAAAAAACAAATAAAAGTCATAAGTAAAATTCTATTCAATATCTTCTTTTTTCCAATTACTTATTACCACCTACTGGTATTTAAGGCCACTATGAAATAAGAAAATATCTGTTATTCTCCCTTTTTATTGCGTTCTTCTAATTATGTCCATGAGTATGTAAGTATATTAAATCTATGCATCAAATAATATAGTACGAAAGATCAGCGGAAAAATGGCGTTGACAAAGATGTGAGAAAAAGGGGCGTTGAATACAAATGTGATGGTAGTAACTGCATGTAATAAATTAATAAGTGAAAACTTTGAGACTCCTTTTTAGCATACCTACTGCGCGCACGGAAAACTTTATAACTTGGCAAGGTTAAAGTTTATATGGAGAAGGAGAGTGAAGAAAGCTACAATTTATGTGTTACAAATAGTTTAAATTAAATAATACTGCAGATATTACCCTGAATATGCCATTGAATTTGGACCCCAAAACATTGACATTTTCATTGATTAAAATAGAAACACCAAAAATATCCATTGTTATGTCTTTGCAAAATTGTGAATCAGATAATAAATTAGTCTATGATCAAAAAGTCGCTTTTCGGCCGGCGCTAGTATATGTAATTTTCCCATCACCGTACTTTATTAGATGTTCCCCTTTTTAGCAGACTTCAATAAAAGACGGTTACTCAATTTGAGTGTATATTTTTTATGGATGTTCAGCCTTAATAATTGGACCTTCAACTTCGAAACAGAAGGAAACTCATCAAAACCATTGAAATCTGTTTTCTTTTTTGTTAAAAATTGTCTTGTAAATTCGCCTGTCGAGGCTAATTATTGAAAATAATCTAACGCAAAAAGCGTTTTTAACTTTTTATACTTGTAATAGTTAAAAAAAAATCATTAATATAATTGGGTAATAAAATAAAACATAAGTTTAATTGTATTTAATTTTATTTGATACATACATACATATACATGTATATAATAATCGCAAAAGTTTAACAATTTAAATTTAGATCTCTCATGCATCATGCTTCCACTTACTAATAGAGTACCTACCCGAATTCTGTGTTCTTATTTAAAACAGGCACTATATTTGTTACGACAGGTACTTTATGTATGTTATAAATAAATACACACAATAAATAAATATACATTTCTCTAAGTGACTGACATTATTAGGAATTAATAAAAAAAATGATATTTATAATAATGTGTTGCATATTCATTCCGAAATTTCATCAAATCATTTTTCTACAGAAGTTTGATTTTATACTATTTCTATTTCTTTATTTCAATTATATAAATATCATTTTTTTTTCATATACTAGGGGTACAAAAATATATTATACTATAATTTATATTTTCCATATAATTATCTATATTTTTATTTGATTAGCCGTATTAATGGCAATTAACTTTTAGAATAAATGTTAAATTTAACTATGTCATACTAAAGTGTTATCTTTAATGTCAATTGTCATAATGACGTACAAATAAACAATACTTCTTCTTTTTAATAAAATAAATAAACTTTATTTGCCTCCGTACTTAACAGATTCTTTGAAAAAAGTAATGATTAAATCAATAAATAAATCATCACTTTACATCACAAAAAAAAACAATTTTTTACAATTATATAACATACATATACAGTATACGTCACGGTCAGTATTATATGCTGAGAATTTATAAATAACAAATATTTTTCACGTGGCTTAGTTGATTTATGTCCCATTATTAATCTCAAATCCAATTTGGTTATATTCATCAATTTTATAAAAATGAGAACGCATATGTTACACTGACCGTCCTATATACATCTCATATTAATGACGTGTTCAATTATTATTAGTTTATAACTACAAAACGAAAATAATTTTTAATGATAGATCATTTAATTGCACGTGCCAAAAGTTTTCAAATGGATACATTGCAAAAGGCACGTTATATGCATTGCTTTAAATATCAGACTTGCATAAAATATAAATAATATAAGGTCGCTTCATATATTATATATTTAACATCGCTATCATTCAGTCGATGAAATTTAATTATATTATATATTAATTGTATACTTATTAGAATAATAATATAATTATAATGTTACATACACATTTGGCATATCTAGCACACCGTTGTGACCAAAAAGGTCAATTTTTGTTTATTTTTTTGTGACAATTGTCAAAAATCACCGTCTCCTCGTACGTTTAGGAACCAGGATCGTCCGAATCTGATAACTTTATAATATTTATTTCCTACTTATATTATTAAATTCTAATTAAAGAGAAACTGCATAGCTGCCGACAGTTGTAGTAAAAGCGAAATATAATGAAACACTTTGTATTTATTAACTGGCAATTCGACAACTCGAGGCAAAAAAGTAAAAGACAACATTGAAGGCAAAAAACGTAGCACATAGTTCTATACTTAAATTAATTAGTAAGTTTACAAATTAATAACGAAAAATAGATTCTCCTAGAAAGCTTAATCTGAACAAATTAAGACAAACTGCAGGAAAGAAAAGAGTAATGGCGGTCACTATTTTAACTAAATATGTGTAATATGAACAGCAGATGACAAACTCTCACGTTATTTCCAGATTTCGCAATACATTCGAGAAAGTTCCTTTTCCATTGTTTTGTCACGCTTCTGATGTAACATTACAAGTTCAACATATTGAAAATAATTAATTTAAATTTTGTTACTTGTTTATTATTTTAAATTATCATTTGTAAATCAGACATATATTTATGTTTAAGTTTCTGTTATGCTGATTTCCATAAATAAATATATCATATCAAATTTTAGATATATTAACATTTTACCCTTATGTGGCAGCCATCACCCCCTTTCTCCCTACCGACCATTTTAATTTGTTATGGTCAAATCAACTTTTGAACAAAATATTCATATGATCGATAACTCATTTCCAGCATCCGCGTTTAAGAATTGTCATGTTTTTATTTTTACAAAGAAAATACTTTTAGGGATCCAGTATACCCCCCCCCTCCCCCCCTCCCCCCGCACTCCTAAACCCTAGTCTTTGTTCCCGTGCTACGAACCACTTAGCTACACCATTGTATATCCAGTACTGCATTGTTGCAAAGCAGTATCAAGTCGATATATCAAACAATGACAATTTTCACATTTGTATTGCCAAGGTCAAATTATTTTATAACCAAAAAATTGTATATTGTTTTATACTATGGAACTTTATTTACCGCATTCTAAAAACTTAAATCAAGTCTTACATTGTGCATAAAAACTAAAAAGAAATTAGTCATTCGACAAACGGACCTATGATCACGAACGATCAATAAAAAAAAACACATTTTGGTCAGACTTGAATTAGTTCTTTTACAGGTTAGTGACAGAAATAATAGGCAACCGGACAACTTTCCAAAAGCATTGATATTACTAACCATTATGGATTTATAAACCTAGGAAAAATATAATTTCACATAAATAACGCATTATAAGCGCAAACGGTACCACAGAACGCGTGACGTCATACGTGGTATTCAGTACAAAATTAATGGAGAATATTATATAGAAAGCGACAAGTTCGGTGAAGCTGTAAAAGCCGCAGTGGCTTCAGGGCCCCTAAGGCTAAGAGTGTACTCAGTTCTAAAAAAAATATAAAGAATCGACAGATATCAGTTCAACGCAGCAATTAAGTAATGTTCGCTTACATACGAATGACGTCATGCGCTATTATTCCTGTTTCGTATGACACGAAGAACAGCATAAATTTTTTTCGATCTTATTAATATAAAACTAGAAGTCAATATTATTACACAACCAAAATTTATTGAACGATGTTTATACCACAAGGTTTATTTTCGACTACATTTTATATTTTTTTGTGATTACATTCCGGCTGTCTATTGATTTCTAAAATAAATGTAGTATGATAGAAGTTCTGCTCCTAAGAAAAAAATTAATTTATATATATGAAACAAACGCGGAATTATACTTAAAATTAAATTGCATTGGTTTAAACTGAGCGGGGTGAATTTAACGTAGGGTTATTCACTAAATTCCCCGTAAACATCATCAGCTTCAAACCGACGTCATGTTAATCGCCGACGGTGTTGCCACCTGCACCACGTCTTCTGTAAATAGGAACGTTTTTTATTAAACCATCATATTATATGAAAAATAAATATCACTTGAGTAATAGAGAATTATTATATTTAATATACACTTTATTAAACAAATTTAGCTGGATAGAAATCTAATCGTAAGTTAAAATATTAGGTCATTACATATGAAATTAGCGTTTAGTCGTACTGACCACTTTGATCTGAAATATTTCCTCTTTGTTTAAGAATTCCAAATACAAATTTATAAATTCATTTAGCTGGTACATTTGAGTTTTAAAAACAGTCATTCATTTGTTCTTTCCTCCTTATTTTTTTCTTTGGCGACGCTTATTACCGCACAATGGAAAACACTCGTTTTCGTTTCCGCGTTTTCGTTCTGGAAATTTCGACCTTCAGAACCAACCCCGTGGACAGCCAGAGACCAAAGTGGAAAATGAAGAATTAAAGGCTATTGTGGAAGCGCATCCATCACAAAGCACTTCATAGATAGCTGCAGGTTTCGGGGTAAGTGATAAAACTGTATTAACCCACTTGAAGCAAATCGGGGAAAGTAGAACACTTGAACGATGGGTACCTCATGAATTGAGTGAATCGAACTTGCAAACACGCGTCGACTGCTGTGTTACTTTGCTCAACCGACACAATAATGAAGGAATTTTAAATCGAATCATTACTTGTGATGAACAGTTGATACTGTACGATAATCGGAAGCGCTCGTCGCAATGGCTAGACCCTGGAGACCCAGCCAAATCCTGCCCTAAACGAAAATTGACTGAGGAAAAGTCACTTGTGAGTGTTTGGTGGACTAGGGCCGGTGTCGTTCACTACAGCTTTCTAAAATCTGGCCAAACGACTACGGCAGATATCTATTGTCAGCAACTGCAAACTATGAAGGAAGAACTAGCTGCTAAACAACCGAGATTGGTCAATGGCTCTAGGCCACTGCTGCTTCACGACAACGCAAGACCACACACACTGCACAACAAACAACCACTAAGTTAGATGACCTTCAAAGAGTTTATTGATTCCCGTCCCCATGGTTATTTTAGTAAAGGGATCAATGAACTACCTATGAGATGGCAAAGTGCATAGATAACATCGGTGCATACTTTGATTAATTAAATATATTTTACAAAAAAAAATTGACTTTATATTCCTCCCGTACAAAACGTCAATTTGATATGTAAGGACCTACTAGTAGTTATACCAAAAAAATAATATAATATAAAAATGCTAAAAAATGTTCTTGTTTGTTTGTTTGAACGCGTTAATCTCTGGAAGTATCGCCCCCATATTACGTATTCATATTATGTAACACCAATAATAATAAATAAATAATGTTCCAAAAACAATCTGATTTTCCCATTTCGAAGCAAATATTTAGCGATTTCTGCTAACGCTTTGCTATTGTAAAATACGTAATAAGGGGGCCGGTCAGATGTGAAGCATTCTTTTTGTATTCTATAGTCTACTTATTGATAAAGGTTATATAGGCTATAATACTTAACGCTGTGACTCTAAGGAGCGGAGCAGTAACTATGAATGTCAAACAATCAGACATGCTCAAGGCAAGTACGGGCCTCGAAAACAACGATCGACTAATCAGGTGTGTAGGAGGCGCGCGGCGCCGTGGAGAGTTGCTTGAATAAATTTAACATGGATGCACAGCTACTTCCTTAATAGCTTTGTATACAAGTTAACAGAAATTCAAAACTAGATTAGTAAGTATTACATAACTGTCTCACCTATCAGCTGCCATCAGAGCTAAATGAGCGTCTCTCTGCGCCGACACTTGCACTAACTCTGCCACTGTCGCAGCTTGCTGCTCAGCTGTAAAACAAGAGTATTTTTTCCTTATGAAATGAAATCTATACAATTAATAAAATTGAAGTGTCTGTTTGTAATGTAAAAATAACATCTTTTTACTAAATGCATATATATGAAAGTATATACGATACCTATAACAAAACACCCATTTTTAAACTTTTTGCCTGTCTGTATGTCTGTTTGTTCCGGGTGATCTCCGAAACGGTTGGACCGATTTTGACGGGACTTTCACTGATAGATAGCTGAAGACATAGGGAGTAACTTAGGCTACTTTTATTTTAGAAAAGAATTAGGGTTCCACTCAAATAAAAAAAACTGAACATAGTGAATCAATTCGGGTGCTTAAATGGCATACGTTGAGTAAACCATAAGAGATATAGCAAATTAATGTACTACATAATCATATGCATTAAAAAGACCTACAAAACTGTCCGGGAGAGTATACATCTATCCTTTAAGGAACACCCACAATAAGCATACGAAAACGAAAACGATATACAGATTAAAAATCATCACCTAAGCGAAGCGTGCAGGTGATGATTGCAAGTTAATGGTTATTTGACAGCAACCAATGAATAAGCGTTGTGTGATACCGCGCCTTACTTTCGAAGTGAATTTAAAAAAAAATCTAGCCCCCCGTAAAATCACCATACAATGTGTTGCAGGTACGCCGCAATATTGGAGTTTACTTATTAAGTACGATTGTCTTTGAATATGCAATAGGCAAAGAGGTGGTCGGTTGACTGATTGAATGGCTGGCCCGACCAACCGATTGATTGAGTGGTTAATGATTTATATAAAAGCAAGGTACGTTGCACAGAAAAATGTAACGCTTTTATAAATTTCACTCATGAAAAATCGATTCTTAAGGAATAAACTCCAAAAAAACAATATGTATGTACTCACGTAAGAAGTTTTATTTATTTGACCTAACAGAACTAAAACCACTCCCAGAAACTTTTACACCGCGTGCGAACAATATGATAAAGTTAAACTATCAATGATTTTTATTTTCTACATCAATAAATAAAAATAAATAAATCCACTTTGTTATCGTTGATGGTTATCTCCTTCACGATGCACTTACGTCGCATAGCTCTCAATTTTACCCTCTCTATTAGGCGCACTAAAATAATTATAACTCCAATAAAATTATTGTTGTTAATATCGAAGTGCTTGTTACCGGAGAGAGGGCGGGACAGGCGCCGTTCGAGGCGGGCGAGACGTCGCGAGGAAGCCTCCTCGGGATGCTCGTCTCGCAACCTCCGTTGGGCCAGAAGTCGCGCCCACCGTGCCTCGAACCACAGCTGCATGGCGTCACGTTCATCCACGTCGCACGGCCCATCTCCACTCGGCCCTGCTGTTACCCGTTAATGTGCTTCGATATGGTACTGACATGATTGATACCCGACTACAAGAGTTGGCTTAACTTTTTATCGCTAAGGATAAATTCTCAAAACTTATGAGGTCATAGAAATTTCAAATCACTAAATTAATATCAATGCTCATTATATATTTATAAGGTATATAGGGATATTTATTTCTGGATTAGAATAATACACTTTTCCAAATTAATGTAATCGAACTACTAACAAATCTTTGGCTAAATTTTCATTATATAGTACCACATTTCTAAAATATTGCATGCAATCGATAAATTCGACGGTTATCGAGATTTGTTTAAAAACAAAAATCGGGTGTGATAAGTTGTTAATAAAATTTACAAAAAACTGAAACTGAATATAAACATAGAGGAAATTTGATTAAAATTTTCTGCTTTATTATGTATTAAAGCTGTAATAAAAGTAAAAATTAAAACTAATTTAAAGTTATAACCGTAGACAAGTGAACTGTGATATATGTACCAATACTGCGTACTATACAAACATATTGAGCATGAATATATAAAATTTAAATATATATTTACTAAACATTTAACTAAATGTTAGCTGTTCTCAAGTAGTCGGATATGGTTAAAATGTTATAACAATGATATTTTGTAACGCGATAACTTAGCTGTTAATAGGATAACAAGCTACGGTCCCCCTCAAGGTGATAAATTCATATTTACTAGATTATTAACGGAGACGAGTGTTCCGATATTTCGAAAATATAACGCCTCCAGTTTATTATATATTAATAAAACAGTTGCGAAGTTAACAAATAGAAGCAGTTACTGTCGACAAGCAAAATTAAAGTGCATGAACTCATTCATATAGTGCTTTATCGATTGCAGTATTCGATGTTCCAACATGAAAAGCTTGTTTTAAATTGCACTTATGATACGATGTTCCATGTAATATTAATTGTTAGTCCGCATAGGCAAATAATAACAGAATATTATCGCGTAGTTAGTAACTATAGACACATATTTGTAACTACTCTTACGCGATCATTTTAAAGGTGAGAAAAAAAAAGAAAGAGTGAAAGACCAAATAGAACACGAGATTCGTGTTTATATCCTCTTTAGAATCTAATTACTTGTATGTAAACATGGAAGAAACGAGTCAAAAATAAAAACCTTATCGCTGATTCTAAATTACTTCAGCCAATGATCTGTTTTTTTTTTCATTTATACTGCTATTACACACCTTTTTGTAGTTTAGCCAAGTTTAGAATCATAACAAAAATGAGTGAACGACATTCAGTATGTACCTATTCCGTTGCACCGTAGATAAATTTCCAATTAATCAAATACAAACGGAAAATAAGGTAACGTCTTAGGATTTTAGTATGTTGAAATAATCTTAAAATAGGTTAATATTTCGTTCTAATGGATAATAATGTGCCATGTAATATTACACATAGTTCTTGATCGTCACTTACCAGGTTCCCTTGGTAGTTCAGTTCGAAGAACTTCCGGGGGACTGTAATGTACGGGCGGCGGAGGTACTGGCGGGGCTTCCTGCAGGGCTCCCGTAGACTTGTGAGAGTTCGTGATCCTCTGTTGCGAATCCTATACGCCAAACACGCATTCAAGTTTCATATTAATATTGACGTCTATGGATAAGAGAAATATTCGTATCGAATTAATTCTCAACGAATAAAAAATATCTAATTACGAGTCATGCGGATATACATTTGTATAAATCCAAAACTCAGATAGCGGTGCACAGGCAAACAAAACATTTCTTTCAATTAAATAATCTATTTCCTGCCTTGATGTGCGTCCACTATCTAGGTTCGGGTTTAAACGAAGCTTCAATTCGTCATGCACGTTGAGATGCGTAACATCAACATTCAAGTTACGATTTATAGTTTTTGATAAACATAAAGCACGAATAGACAGCCAATGTAATTAATCTCGTGACGACCAACACGAGATAGAGTTAATTAAATAAGAGATCAACAATACAATATGATACAATACCACTATTGATTTTGAGTATTTCTAATCTAGGTAGATGCCACTGTATTAGACTGATATAATGACATTAAGGCAATAAAAACCCATAATAAAAATATATTTTAAAATGTACATAGCTTTTTAACAACATTTATTACGTCCTAATTATAAACAACCCGCCTACATACTACCGTATTATAAATACATGGAATTAATATAAAGGATTTTTTACAAATAATAACAAAGACAAAATGTGATACAAGCAATGCGCGACAATGACAACGTACATTCAGCGAGTGATTGGTGCAACAGAGATGGTTATAGCATGCCACTCACGACATATTGATATGCTTTGCTTACGTGCCACGTCAGGTCCGGCTCCGAAACCCACTGAAAATTCAACTAATGTTAATCTACTGGTGGTGTCCATTGCAACAAGTGATTTTGAAAAACAAAAATGTAAATGGGTTTAAAATATTTATAAATATAAATTGTTCATACACGTATTTCCGTGGGATGCCATAGGGTACCTTAATCCCAATATAGCATACATACTGTACATAATAAGACAGTTAAAAATTTAAAAAAAAAATTCTGTTCGAATGTATATTTTTTTATGGATGTTCCATTCTAACTTCTTTTTTAATGAACCAATTTGGGGATGTTTCTTTATTCGTTAGAAAGGGGGACACCTCAAGGGTGGTCCCATTTTTATTTTGTTGGCATTGGACCTTCAACTTCGAAGATACATCAGGGAACTCTTAAAAATCATTGAAGTTGTTTTTCTTTTTTATTAAAAATTATTGTCTTTAAATTATTTGCTTATTAAATTATCATAAAGGTCAAATTGAGGATATCAGGCACCTAGGGTTATAATATTCAACCAGACCCTTTTAAACTACCTTTTATACACTATGTACAACTGCATTTTATAATATAATGACTCGTTATAGAAATAACATATATACCTATGTAAATGAATGTTAGGTATATTATAAATTGAAAACATTTTGAAAATGACTGTGTTTGTGTATTGCTATGAAAATGGGTGTAACATGTACATACAATATTATACATATTTTTGATAATAGTGTTTTTAAACGTGATGGAATAATGTTGTAAGACTTGTAAGTCACTTCATGTCAAAAGTCTATAATTGTATGGATAGTGTTGCAAAAAAAAATAAAGGCTAACAATTTATAGTGCAAAATTATTTATACTTCAATACTGATTGTTTTGTTTAGTTTTAAAAATCTGAATACGTTGTACCTTATGCCGAGGTCCAAGGCGTCTGTTTAAATAATTTGATATACTCTTCATGATGCTTTTCCGTCGTCTTTCCCTCGCAAGCTCAGGATCAGAGAACGACGGCGTCACTTGTATAGGCATGTGCGGTGGCGACGGTCGTGGAGGAGCAGGAGGAGGAGGAGGTGGTGGAGCGGGCAGGGTCGGCGGCGGGGGTACGGGAGGCGGGACTCCACTGGCTGGCGATACACGAGTCCGTCGCGACGGTTTTTTGCTCGTCCTTAGCCCGTTACCCAGTCTCTCCAAAACCAAACGCCTGACCAGCTCAGTCTGCTCTTCTCTCTCCCTTTTTATCTCTTGAACTTTATCGGTCATGTCGCGCTCCGTCACTGCACTTACGGGCGACATCGAGTCTGAACTAAAACCTAACGGAAATTTAGTGTTCCCGAACTGCGAATTCGTACTTCGAGGGCTGGGCTTTTGGAACGTTTCGCTCGCAGATCTGCATATCGCTGGTGCGTACTGTCTTATAGAGCAAGGTCCGGCAAATGGCAACGACGAATTCGAAAACATAATTTTAGTCTTCGGCGATTCAGGTATTAAAGGAGGGGACGTGTTATCGATAGTTTCAACTTTATCGACTTTCTCGGGGGAAGGGGATATTTCAGATAAATTTAAATCTCCTATTTTCAGTTCAATATTAGAACTTTCGTTTTTTATACTTTCAATAGACAGTCTATCATTCGTCGACTTATCACTTGCTTCGTTATCTACTGCGACCGGAGGCTGTGGTGATTTTATATCACAAGGTGCTACCAGTTTAGTATTATGTTCAATAATTGTTTCGGGTATATGCTCCTCTTGATGGACGCTAACATCTTGGCTAGCGGACTTCAAAACGGTCTCCGAATAACTTTTTTCAATAAAGTTCATAGATCGATCGTTGCTCAGTGAATAATCGTAATCGTCGTCTACCAATTCCATATATCCTAGATTTTTTGGTGTGACAAAATGCTCAATAGTAGGGTCTTGTTCACCCTCGTCAGCGAACTCGAAATGATCCACAGCGTTGGAATACACAACAGCTTCGGATGGGCTTATACGTCCACACACGTGTGACGCGAGAGCCGATACATTCTTCGCATCGTGTATCAACTTTGGGCCACTTAGTTGTCTTGGATTATTACTTCTCTTCCTTTCTTCTTTATCGTCAAATCCGCAGTCATCTAACACGACACTTTCAGCAGCCCAATCTGACAGTTCTGTTTCAGTCAGAGCCAGTGTTGTAGCATCTCGACAAGATTCGGATGATTCTGATTCGGCGGCGACAACTGTGGGGTCGGTGACGGTCGCTGACCCGGATACTTTTTCATTATCTTCAATACTACTTGTTATAATGGTTAAGCTGTCTAACTGTATTAACTCTCCGCCTTCATCGTGAACCTCGACCCTTGGTACAGGTTGATTTGGTGCCGTTTGCGTGTGCGACGAATCATCAGATAAAGAATCCGACTCCACGTCTACTTCTTTTTTATCACCATTAGTTTGTTCCAACTTCCACTCTTTGCAAAGAGATGAATCACCTTTCGTGAGAAGATCAACTGGGGCATCATTGCATAAATTCTTAATAATATCCGGCATTGGTTGTGGTTTCACAGTCTCGGACACTTGGAAGGTAACGACTGGCTTTTGGATGATTGTTGTTGCTGAAACGATAGCGGGATGAAGCAATTTTTGAAATTCGGTAATATTTGTGTGGAAAGCTTCGAATTTAGTATCCATCTGCGAAGTCGAGTCTGATTTGCGTACAGCGGGAGGTGAAGGTTCACCGAGCAGATATTTCCTCTTAAGTTCAAGCGCACGTTTCGTTGCAAGTCCGCCGGCTGATCTTGTTCTGCTTAGTGGGTACTCCTGTATGGGTGGTGGAGCTGGTACTTCAGTAACTAGTATAGCAGGAGGCATGGGTGCTGGTGCGCACTCCTCGCGAGCGAACTCACTGTCAGTGGAAACTTCTGTCACAGATGATATCTCTTCGTCGCTAGATTCACTCTCCTCTTCCGACTCCACCTGTATTAAAATCATTTATAAAACAAATATTAATCATAAATAATACATATAAATTCTCTCATGTGACTAAAAGCCCTGTTGATTTTATACTTTGAATTAATTTATTTTTAATATTCAAGACAAATTCGGGCCTATAAGTGCGCTTTTATGCGTGCCACACTAACTTATCGTCTTGTGCTTTAGATGGCGTACTTTATGACATCACATATAAACTGTGTGATATTACATTTATACAATAAAATATAATACAGAATATTAATAAATTTTAAAGCCCATTTCATTAATAAAATATAGTACCTAGAGAGTAATTCTTACTGCCTATTTTATCATCTTCAAGTACCAAATAGTTAGTTCACTTGCCATGTAAAATCATTGGCAGATTTCACTTTGGTTTTTTAAGTAACTACAAACCGTAAAAACATTTTTTTATATAAATGATGGTGAGATGCGACAATAACTCTGTCTGTCTTTCTGTCCGTTACATTTTCACGTCTAAAGTGCTGAACCAATTATGATGAATTTTGGTATAGAGAAAGATACATTGTACCTTGGGAAAGGACATAGGCTACCTTTTGTCGCGAAAATAAAACTTTAAGGGATGAAATAGCGAATGAAAGTTTGAATGAAGAACCCATCATTTCTCAAATTAAGGATATGAAAATGCTTTTGGTAAGAAAGAAGAGCATTTCGGTTTTTTGAAAAATTATCCCTAGAGGCGGTGTACTGTAGTAAAGGAGGATTAAAATTAGTTTTGTTGTTTTATTGGGACGGTTAATGTGTTGGGTTCATTTTGTCATAAATCTAACTAAAATACCATACACATAGTAACATAACTGATTTTCTTTTGGTTTGTCGCGATCTAGGAACAGTCGATATATAATATATCTATACAATTAATAAAATTGAAGTGTCTGTTTGTAATGTCAAAATAACAGTTTTTACTAAATGCATATGAAAATATATACGATACCATTAACAAAAAGCCCATTTTTAAAACTTTTGTCTGTCTGTTTGTTTCGGGTAATCTCCGAAACGGTTGGACCGATTTTGACGAGACTTTCACTGATAGATAGCTGATGATATAGGGAGTAACTTAGGTTATTTTATTTTAGAAAAAGAATTAGGGTTCCGCACAAATCAAATAAAACTGGTCATGGTGAATCAATTCGGGCGCTTAAATGGCTTATGCTGAGTAAACCATAAGAGATATAGCAAATTAATGTAGTACATAATCATAGGCATTAAAAAGACCTACAAAAAAGTCCGGGAGAGTATATATACCATCTATCTTCTAAGAAACACCCACAATAAGTATTTGTCTTTAAAATAGCCGGGATCGGGGGAGCAAGATTCGCGCGGGCATTCTGTAGTCCACGTGAGCGAAGCCACGGGCACAGCTAGTCTTCTATATAAATAAAATGATAGAAGTTTGCCGTTGTGCTCACATCACGTAAAAACTACTGGATAGATATTATTACTTATTAGATAAGAAAGAATAATCATGAAATTAGATGAAACCCTAACCTCATTTTTAAAATATGATATTCTCAAATCACTCGTTATTATTACTCGTTGGTTAATCTTAAGTATGAAGTTAAAATATTATTTGAAGATGATAAAGTAGACGTTTATTCAATAAAATCTTTCAGCAATAGATAATTAATTGGGCCTTAATATTTGCTATATATATCGTCAGTAAACTATATCGGATAGATAGAAGAATGATATTCATTATATACGTACTTCATACCTCTCGTAGGTAATAATTACAGGCAGTCCTCGACTGACGTCGTTTCGAGTTACGTCATAGCAGCTGAATTTATTTACATCGCGGTCGACCTACTACTAAATTCATACGTCCTTGAAGCCCAAAATTTAAATTATTTCTTTTTTTTTCATATTTCATTCCATTGAATTGTGAAACAATCTAAAATATTCAACCAATAAGTACGAAAATAATTACTAATTCAATAAATAAGTATTTAGAGAACATACTTTGTGTAATAAAGCATATTTCCAATGGGAATGTATGAAAAAGGACATGCCGTAATACGAAGACTGCCAATAAGTACTTTGAAAATGCGAAACCCGACCTGTCGATATTAAATCCATACATGATGTTACATTATATGGTTTCATAAAATTATTCACGTTAAAAACAAATCAATAAATAAAAATAATAAACATTGCAATACCGGTGACAATGCATTGACTCCAAATAATCACTCATAAATTTAGTTTCGGATAACGATTATTTCAATTTAACACAAAATAACTCCCTTATCAATACACAAACGTATAGTTTACGAACAAAAAAGTAAATATAATAAAATAATTTCACAAAACTGGAATATTATCTTAAACATACAAACAAAAAAATGATAAATAAAAATACATCACAGTGCTATAATATTAAACAGTATAGTGTTATAAGCTTCTAGAGGACAGATAATATAAGGTAGGCACAAAAAAATAATTCATAAATGACATCCATAAGCGCCATCAAATTATTGACAACTAACTGTTTTAAAACGATATCGAGCTATGGTACGGGCAATAACGACTCAAGATTAAGTGAGAAAAAGTATCTTAGTTTTAATTATAATCACATATCTACATGAGATTTGATGGACATATTTCTGAAATATTTATTAAATTTATTATTTTCAAATAATTGATTAAGTATGTTCTTATTATGATTTAAAAATGTTATTCAGTTATATCAATGGTGGTTTGTAAATTATTGTGTTTAGTAATTAATATAATCATTATATCTATTGAATAGATCGCGGTTATATGAATTTTTAAATTGTATCGGGCAATTATTTTTAGCGAACGTTTCTATGTACTGAATCGTTTAAATGTCAACCCAACTTATTAGAACATTAAGTACATAATTATTTGGCAAATGGCAATATATACTTAAAAATGCTTCTACCTACCCAATGTAAAAAAAATATCAGTTCAGCTTTCATTAAGTTTCTTCGGTAATGAATCTGAGTGGCGAGAAGAAAGAAAATATCGCCAAAAAAAATATTTAAAAAAAAAGAGTAATTTATTTATTTAAATGTAAAATTTTGATTGTAAAACAAGCTTTGTGATCTTCAAAGACAACCCAAAGAATTGTTTACGTACGATAAAAGCACCCAAAAATGTTCTAAGGGAACGAAAACATTTTATTTAACTCTTTCTTTTCTTCCAAATAATAAAAGAATATGATATGTTGTCTCAAAAATAGTTGGCAACCCCTACCCCTAACTGATGGGTTAAGGAATGAATTTCATTAATGTCTAAGGTCTTAAAGAATTATATTAAATTTTATTTTTCCTAATTTTATACGTGGCAGGAATAAAATTAACTCTATATATAGGACCCCATAAATTTAATTGTCGTATAATTTCAAATAATTTATGACTAATGAGTACTTTTGTTTATTATTTATATACTTACAAAGACAATTTAAATTCGATGAATTGAACTAACTGAAACTAAGGCTGAAATCTATAGAGCGTACTAAGCCTTAGTTCAACCTTAGCTTAGATCAAAATTCGCTAAGTATTTACTTAGCGCAATCTTAGGTTTCGAATTTATAGTCGTGTTACGATAAGCTTACACTTAGTTCTAACTGAGGAAGTGTCTGGTAACTTTCAAATAACGTTTCGATACCGTATCGGAACTGTAAAATTTATTCAACTCAAACAAATCAATTTATCACGAATTATGTATAGAAAATTAAAAAGGTATTTAAAATAGAATTTTAATTGTATAATATTCAACTTGCTTTAAAGTAAAAATGACAGATTATTCGTATATAAAAAAAAATATTGAAATTTGAACAATAACAAAACGTTTCTTTAACATGTAAATATAATCTTTGGTTATGAACATGATCATTGTAATTTATTACGCAATTTGTATTTGTTACGTTGATTCGCTTGAAATAGTTTTGTTGAAATAATAACAAAATGGCAAAACATGTACAAACGTAGTACGTGATAGAAACAGTCATTTCTGTGTAGTTTAAACCAATAAGAATCAAGCAATACAGATAATTTAAAAAGTATATAAAATCACTGTTAAATCACTATTATGCTATACTATTTTTTAATCTTATTACCCAAGTTTTCCGTAAGTCGTCGAATTCGATAACTTGAAGTTTACTCAGGCAGAGCTAGTGCAAATGCTAAGCTTGCGACTATAGATTTCAACCTTAGAACTCTTCTTCTGTTCACATTCATAGTTTATGAATCTAAGAAAACAGTTCCAACATCGGTACGCATTCAGATAGTACTAAACTTGGAACATAGGCCTTGATATAGGACTCTTGGGTCCTAGACGTTTATTCAGCAACAATAATTATATATATTATAACAATATATATATATATAACAATATATATATATAACAATATATTTCCATTACGGAAAATTTTAAATGCGTGTGTATGTAAGCCACGCGATATATTATTGACAGAATATTGTTTTTAGGTAGCTAATCTTTGGATCTGTCTTTTTTTGAGTAAACAGGTACGCTGTATCCTTTCTCCTTCTCTAATTTTCAAGATATTGCATGAAATTTAATTTATTATTACCTATAGTATTTCTCTTTACTTACGTATCGACGATTTATTTCCATGTACGGCTTGCTGATATCGTAGTTAAAATTTGTAATTCGGTTGACAGTTCCGTCGATCACTCGTTGATAGAATTGAAAAGATAGCCAAGATATTGTAAGTCGTAGGGTTTTAGGGTTAAATGTTAATAACAGACGTACATTCATATTTACTTACGTTTATCAAGTTTTTTGTTGAGTAGGTACTTACGACAGGATAGACACGAGGAAATGAAGATTGGTTGGTTCATTTGGTTTGTGTATCAAAATCAGAATCAAAAAAACTTTATTTAATGTAGACCCTAAGGAGGAACATCCCAGTCATGGAGAAGAACCGATAAGAAGCTCGATCGGGCTTTTGCAATTATTTTATGTTTCTTTTATCTGTGTAATTATTTCAAATAATCGATTATATTTAGTGGATGTAGGTCCAAAGAGGGAGTCATCTCCAAACATCATTATCTTAATAGCTGTTCGTTTGCAAACACTAAGGTTTTACTATACGATGTCCTCCTGCTAAATATTTATAATATATACTACGATGATTTTGAATAAATCATATAAAATACTTTTTCTCACTTCGTATGTAACTCCGGTTTCGTCCGTACATTGTTAATGGATATTATTGATTTAAAAACAGTTAGCTGCCAAAGACGGAAGTTAGTGTGGGCAAACTGCATTCTTACCATACCTCCGCCCGCCGTCCCTTGTTAAAATGAGTGAAATGACATGCGCAATGATTCATTTACATTTACAGATCGAAAAGTATGAAAGTTTGTGGTTCATTGAAATATTTATATGTACATTATATAATTTAAAATATCAAACATTTATTATGCTCTTTTATTTTCTGTTTATAGTAGGGATGTAACGATTGCTGATTATTTACTACATTTATCGTATCGATCTCTAGTTCATAGCATGCCTATTCAGAGCGTTTTCACTAATTTATATTAACTAATATATAAAGGTCTTCTCTCCGTCTGGTAGTGATTGTATAACTTCTGTACGACTTGACCTATTGTTCTCCTATTTACATGATATTTTTGTTTTATCGAGACGATGGTTTATAACTATGTTAGGATCCGATAGATGGCGCTGTGGTCGAGATATTAACTAACGGAAAGAGCAGAACAACATCTGCTGTCCCAGATAGTATAAGTATAAAGAACTCTTATATTATAATCAATTATTTGATTCATAATAAGTTAATTGATTAAAATATCATTTGTAATCGAAAATCGGTATGCATTTTAGAGGATTTTTCCATTTAAATGCCATGGCTGACCTCTAGATTAGAATACTTTCCCAAGTTATTTCTAACATCATAATGAGAAAATCGTATGCTTATTGTAAACTATGTTTTCTATTATGGTTTCATATGTAAATTCTTAATTTATTTTCAATTTTTTCTGACTAAGCCATTTTTTCTGACATGCACCAACAAGAATTGTTTTCTGCTACCGTTTCATGGGTTATTAAAATATTTTAACTGAACCCTAAGTAACAGGACCACTTTCGGAAATGTTAACGACGTTTTTTATTTAAACTTAAGTTTAGATCTATTTTTCAGTAAATTTTTAGTCAGAATGACGAATTAGTCAGTACGTTATGAAAAAAAAAAAAAAAAAAAAAAAACACATTTTTTCCATTATACCTATTCAATAGTATAAGTTATAAACAGGTTTGCATTATAAGTTGTCCCAATATGATATCGAAGTTATCTCAGATACCAAAAGTGGCGATGAATTGATTATTCTGTAATCATTTGGTTTTTAAAGTATATAAATTCTGTATGCAGTATTTTAGTCCTTGTAAATATTATTATAATATTTGGAAAGGTACAATCGATTATAAAGGTGACTTAAATATCAATATGGTTTATATCACATATTGCAGAATATTTTAATTCATATTCTAGCATTTCTATCATTCACATTTGCATATACAGTGGTGGTCATATAATTAGAAACACTTCTTATGAATGAAGAAAGTATAACTTCAACGTACAAATGTTCGTAAAAAATATACACATTCAATAATTAATAATCATGCAATAATATAGCCACTCAAATAAAAAACTCATTCAATGCATAAAATATAAAACATATCTTACTTTTAATTACAAAATGAGTCTTACACATGTAGGAGTTTATTTTCTGTTACTGGCCGCTTGGACGCCTAATTAGAAACATTTAAAAAAAGCATCCCCAGCTCGTTCTTTTTTTGAAATTGGAGAATAACATTTATTGGCTTTTTCTATTACTTTGGCACCAATTCAAAATTTAATCTGAATTTTATTTTGTTCAAAATATGGGCAAAAATAAAAGTTGTGACGCGCCAACTATGCAAATAATTGTTAATTTACATATAGATCATAACAAGAATAGCTGAACATTTAAATTGTTCTGTTAAGATAGTTTTTAATGCAATTGATCATTATAAAACACATGGAACTGTTGAAAATGTTCTTAGAAAGGCTCGGCCAAGAAAAACCCCTCACAGAGAAGATACGCTAATCGTTCGTGTTGCTAAAAAAGACCCAATTAAAGGCTCCAACCAGATTAAAAATGAAGTTTTTCGCCTGATGACCCGAGAAACATCTCGTCAAGACTGATACGCCGAAGATTAGTGGAAGGTAAATTGTTTGGAAGAATCTCTCGAAAGGTATCGCTTCTTACCAAGCAACACCGAGTGAAGCGATTATTATTTGCTAAAAAATATGTTGATTGGACGGTACGAGAATGGAAAAAAGTCTTATTTTCAGATGAAACAAAAATAAATATGGTAAATTCCGATGGAAAACGCTATGTTAGACGTCGTGTAAACAATGTTTTTATTTAAATATACACAAGGAGTATATTCAAGCACGGTGGCGGTAACATTAAAGTTTGGGGTTGTTTTTCCGGACGTGGAGTTGGACCTGTTCGGAAGATTGAAGGTACAATGGATCAATGGCAATACAAAAATATCTTAGAGCACACAATGATTCCCTACTCGGACGATCATTTGCCTGTAACCTGGATCTTTCAGCATGACAATAACCCTAAACACACGGCCAATAGCGTCAAATGTTTCCTTAGCGAACAGCGTATATCCGTTTTAGACTAGCCAGCAAATAGTCCGGATTTAAACCCGATAGAAAATCTCTGCTATATTGTTAAAAAGAAAGTCTCAAACAAATGTAACACCAGTCAAAATGAACTATATGAAGCATTTGTTGAAGCATGGAATTCAATCCTTCTAGAAAAATGTATGAAATTGATTGAATCAATGCCACGTCGCGCCGTTGCAGTGCTGTTATTGAAAATAAGGGATACGCCACTAAATATTACTTATTACTATTGGTAGGCTGTGGATAGTAGCTATTTCGTAAATAATAATAATAATTACTAATACTTAAAAAAATATGGATTTTTAAACTTTTTGCGGTGAAGTATCTTACATGTCAAGGACCGTTGGTAGTGTTTCTAATTATACGACCACCACTGTATGTAGAACAGGGTTAATTCAGTGTAATTTAATATGAAACAAAAAACAATAAATATCATACTACTCATGAATATAAGTTTAATTTAAAAAATCTTGAATTCGTACAAATTATGTCAAAAGAATCAATTATAACGCGTAATGATAAATTAAGGAATTTCCACTACTTTCCTCACATACAAGTCTCATAGAGGTATGCTGCATATGTATCTAACAGCAAAATTCTTTATTTACCAACAATTATTTAAACCTAACACGATTATATTCTTCAATTGCAATATTTTACTCTATATTATGTACTACAATAAAAATAAAGAGCTAATAATGAGAGTCAAACATAGGAACAAAATGTCTTAATTACTAATTAAAAAATGAAAAAGAAATAGAAAAATACATCAAAATTAAACATCTTCGAGAACAAGACAAGTATTTTTAGTTGAAATTAAATTAATAATAATTACAATTAGAGATCATACGAAAGCTGGGACCTACAAATACTAGAGAGAAAAATTGGAACATTAAAAAATAACTTAATTGTCATTATTTTACAAAATTAAGGGTCGATTCTTATTAAAATACTGTCTGGTAATCAAAAATATTCATACATGCTAAAAATTATTATTAATGATAAGTGTAGTGTGTAAGTAAGCGAATGAAAAATGATAAAAGCTGCTGTGCAGATGAGATAGTGGGGCGGAGGTGGGCGGGGCAGCGAACCGCGGCGCACCTCCCTACTGCGTCGCGCAACAATCGCTTGCCGGTCGCTAGCCGACGTCGTAGCGCTGTACCTCGCTGCTGTCGGTCGGCGGGGGGTTGTCGGCGGGCACCTCGCGGCGTCTGGCCTCGCGGGCGGCGCGCATGATCGAACACGACTCGTTGCCTGACGAATCGGCGCCTACGCAACACACCCACGTCACAACACTTACAACTAGGGTTGCCAGACGTAGCTAGCAATGAACGATTGTTATAAAAAAAAAAAGAATGAATTGACAATTGTTCAATGATGGCTCAGTTGGTAGCGTGCTCGGACTCCGCGTCGATCCCTGCAATGAGCCTGAGCACCCGGTGAAGAAAAACATCTTGATAAAAGCATGGTGGCAGGGCTTTTTCTAATGCCCGCCTGACTAGCTACCACTCTCAAGTTGAAAATCTGTCGCCAAACACTAATAGATATGTCCCGGCAGCTGCATTTCAGAGCCAGTATTCCACTAAGCTTGGCGTGCTGTCATCTTAGGCCACATCGTTACTTAAGATCAGGTGAGATTGTGAGCACAATGCTAAACCCATAAGGTCACCAATACCACAATCGAATGAAAATTAACAGTCGAATATAACTACGTGCAGAACGAGCTAGAGAATTACACTGGAATCTCCAATCGAGCGCAGAACTATGCTGAAAGTTTGATAACACAGTGTCGCATTTTTGGTTATTTTTATATCATGATTTCCATTGTGGTTTTTAATTATGTTTTCATAGATTATTGTAAAAAGACAAAAAAATATGTGACAACAATTAGGACAGTAATGGGTACATTTCATTAATTGACCTCAATAGGTACAAAGATATAAAATTAAAAATATTAGTGCTCCTGGCGTGTTTTAATTTATAGCAGCCCATGGACTACGGTGCTAACTAAATACTAATACTAAACAATCGAATTCCAACAATTGAAAGTGATCAATGGCGCGGGGCAATCGACAATTTATTGTGAGCCGCACGTAATCACGCAAAAACTATTAACGATCGACCAAAAATCGAAAAACTGCTATTATTATTCGATTAAAATTGAAAAGCAGAACAATCAAATGATTCGATTGTTTCAATAACAATCGACCATCGCTAAGGCGGTATTATACTTTCGGGCAGAAGTAGAAGTGAACACATGTAAAAGATGACGAGTGAAGATTGTATAAAATATCTTTCTTATACATTGGGTAAAAAAACGTAGAAAAATTGGTGAAAGCTACTTGACACGTCATGCGTAATAAATACACGTCCATATGAGAAACAAATTGATTTGAAACACGATTCAATTTCATCGAAACGTACCGACCAAAAATAACAATTTTTACATTTTCTACATTCAATTGAACGTTCTATTTTTGGCTGGTTTTATCTATGCTTTTAACAACTAACCGCTTTCTTAATATTGTTACGACCTGTTACAACCCGATTAAAAAGAGAGACAATCCTGTTCCCGAAATATCTCGAAGCAACTACAACTAATGTTCTCGTCGTAGAAAACCGCGGCGCATGTTTGTGTAAATATCGCAGTTTACACACACAAACATGTATAGGGCTTGTCGCCTCGATTACGTCATCGAGTAGGCATAGCAACTAAACGTCGAGAAAGATAGCGATGATTCACGATTTTCTACGATCGTTTAGTGTAGGTATTTAAGCGGCACAGGCGCGGCGCCGACACAGTTCAGTTTGGAATTACAAAGCGACAACATCGAGCGATAAAAGAAGCGAAACCACAGTGAAATAAATAATAGTGTTGTGAGTTTGTGTATTTTGCAACTGAGTGGAGTTCGAATAAAACTTCTTCACGTCAATCATCAGCATTTTTATTACCCACGGGTGTAACAATTTTAAAGGGGAAAAATATGGTTATGTAAATAAGGATTTAAAACAACGATAAATCAATATTATGTATAATATGTTTATCTCCTGGATATAAGTCAAGCGCCGTTGACGCATTTTAAAAATCCGAGGAATCATTCTCTAATCTACCTATATACCATATTATTTGATTTATAAATTGATCGTGTACCCTATATTTGTGTTACGTATATTGATTTCTCAACTCGTAATGTTCAATAGGAAATTAGACGTAAAATTGTTCTGACACCCGGTGAACTGAACAGTGGCATTTAAACACTATCAATTGAAGGAAAGCATCGTGAGAAAATTTGAACACTTGAGAAATGCTGTCTGTGTATTACCGTGTAATATGAAAATACAGAATCGTAGATTGATTTTACTTGAGTGATAATTAAACCAGTAAAGACTACAAATTAAAGTAAGTAAGTACCACAACCTAATTACGAACCTAGCGTATTTTGTTACGTCATAAATACCTCTAACTGATCAATAACTTCATCCAACTCTGATCGCTGTCAATACAAAGAACGTACGCAAAAGGAAATTAGAAAAGCTGAAAGATATGCGAAAAAAAAAGCAATACCGAACTCGTAATATAAAAACCTCACCGTCATCCGAATAATCGTCGTAGCCGAAAGAATCGCCGGAGTAGTAGGTGGAGCAGTCAGACAAGTGCGGCCTGGCCACTCGCTCGGGTTCGGTGGATTGGTCCTCTTCGTTCCCGCTTTTGTTTGCGTCCGTGTATTCTTCAGAACTGGATTCTTCCTCATCACTAGGAACGAGAATAAAAAGTATTAACGAACAACACCGCAGTCATTTGATTCCAAATTAAACATAACACCAAAGACCTGATACAGAAAAACCGAACACTTCATTCAACCAAAAATTTATGTTATGCGGGATATAACCCACTACTTTGACTTCAACAAAAAATGGGGGGTTACTCAATACGAATGTATATTTTTTTATGGATGTTCAGTCATAACTTCTTTGTTGATTCTTTTTTTTTATAGGGTGGAATTTTAATTTCATTGGCATTAGACCTTCCACTTCGAAGATAAACAAGCGAACTCTTCAAAATAAATGAAGTTGATTTTCTTTTTTGTCAAAAATTGTCTTGTCCTTTTATCACTGTATAATGTAGCCTAAACATTATTCTAAAGCAGTAAAAAACACAATCATAATTGTGTCTGTAAGTTGGTGAGGACTTAGGTATCCTACAGATTCCAGATGACGCTGCATCATCAGGTTTTTCTAATGTAATTGAAGTAGAATACCAAATCTCGACTCAA
This sequence comes from Saturnia japonica, assembly GCA_033032175.1. NCBI lineage: Eukaryota > Metazoa > Arthropoda > Insecta > Lepidoptera > Saturniidae > Saturnia > Saturnia japonica. The sequence continues at coordinate 2,665,910 of CM065304.1, read as the reverse complement.
TCAGAGACCTGTGGAAGATGCTCATATCTATTTATCGACTATAAAAGAGCTAATTATCTTGAAACACATGAACACATTTTCTTTATTAAAAGGTAAGAATACTTTCGATCAAGGCACCTTTCAAACAAAAGAGAAACTAGATCAAAACTTGTTCAGCCGTTTGTGAGCTACGATGGCACAAACAGACCCACGTAAAATTTATAAAACTCCTCTTTTTGTGTCCGAAGTTAAAAAATATGAAATAATCTCTTTCTAGCACCTCACTTGTCATTATGGCTTGATTTCGAGCTCAACTTTGTTTCTGGGTTTATAGCATTGTTCTTGCTTTTTCGTTTTCTTCCATTTGGTCAAGTATTTACCTATTATCCGTCCTTTATTCGTCACAAACGTTGCAGTGAAATTCGACCTTGAAATTTAATTGTCATACCTGCAATAACAGAGGTAAAGTAAGCAGACTATGCTAACCTGAGTATACCAGCGCATGATGTCTCCGAAGCGAGGAAGTTCCTATCGGTCCACTCGTCTTCGTCGATCTCTTTGGCACCGCTGTCGGACAGCTCGATACTGATTCTTTCGGGAGTCTGCGTAAGGCCCTGGCTACGTGAAGGCTGGGGTGAAAGCATTGCGCTCCCTGAGGCCACGGCATCCGCAGCAATGACGCCAGAGTGACGTAAGCAGACCAAACGGCTACGGGTTTCGTACCGGTCCATTGTATAGTTTCTGTATAATATTCAAGTACTTTAGACAGTTCACATAATATTGTTATGACCTCAGTAAACAAAAACCCGACTGCTAAAATAAAAAATATTAAAAAGGAAACAAAAAAAAACATGACTGCAACAAAAACACTTTAAAAAATATTTTTTGCTTTTTATTTGATTCCCAAACATCGTACTTAAATATTACATTGTCACTCCCACAATTAAGACGAATCAAAGGACACCTCGTATGCTAAAACCCATCAAGCCGTTTAGGTTACAGAGCGTGCCAAAGATATAGACATACACACACTCAAAAACATAACCCTCCTCTTTTTCGCAGTAATAAGTAAATAAATTCACCAATAAAAGAGTACTGCGAATCCTAACTCGACCAGCGCCATTGAACTTAGACCCTCCCAAAATATTGACATTGTCACTCAACGAAAAGTGACAGCAATTGATGTAGATAATACTCATTGTTTATGAATACTGTAAATGTCAAACAGAAAATAGTCAATGGGCAAAAAGTCGCCGGTCAAATTTCAACCTTAGGGCGATCGCTACTTAATTATAGTTAATTGCAAAAGTATTACCTATTACCCTTAAAACCGATAAAACACAATCATCCGCATAAGCAATAATTGTCATTGCACTTTAGTGATTCGCCTTTGTCGACAATAAAAACATCCTTACCAACAAGCGTTTTGCGAACGTCGATTGTCTCTAATCTCTCCTGTCCTGAGTGTAACATTATTATGGTCCTAATATTTTTATGCCCTTATAAATTTTTTCGTTCAAGATAGAAATTAAAACATGACATTTATTTATGTTTACCTAACTAAAAAAAATGTATGATAGTTTTGAAAACACAGAGTCTTATATTGCACTCAATACATAATATATATATACAATATATATATGGTTAGAATGGTCACAATACTCACCCGGGACGTAAGGCAGTCTTGCAAACAGCGCAGCGGAAGCACGCTCGATGTAAATGCAAGCCGTCAGCGTTTACTCTTTCGGCGGCGAAAACGCGTTTTCCGCAAGCGATGCACTGCATACCAGACAAGGCTGGTCCGCGCCAAAACTTCTTAATCTAACCAACATATTCGAGGAACCAACATTTACCACAGTAATCAGGTGATATGTGAGTGTATAATAGCAACACCATTCTCTCAATATCAAACAGTTTTTGGATTTATTTTTCGAACGCGTGAGTTTTAAAATGACTTTACTAATAATTAATATTTTTGTATTGTATATTTAAAAGGCTGAATGTTCTTCTTGTGTTATTACACGATTAAATGCTTTTGTGACATATTAGTTGATGGTTCATAGAAATTCCTTAATCAAAATCAAAGTAAACGAATTAATAGGACCCATCGACATCGGTTACTGAGGGAATTTTTAAACACAAATTGTAAAATTTAAATTTTATGAAGAAACCAATTCGATATGAATGAATTATTAAGGAATATTTTGTCATATACTCCGGCTATTTTAAAAACAAAAATGCTTATTGTGGGTGTTCCTTAAAAGATAGTTGTATACTTTCCCGAACTTTTTTGTAAGTATTTTTATTGCCTATAATTATGTAGTACATTAATTTGCTATATATCTTACGGTTTATTCAGCATAAGCCATTTAAGCGCACGAATTGATTCACCATGACCGGTTTTTATTATTTGTGCGGAATCCTAATTCTTTTTCTAAAATAAAAGTACACTAAGTTACTCCCTATATCATTAGCTATCTATCAGTTAAAGTCCCATCAAAATCAGTCCAACCGTTTCGGAATTACCCGGAACAAACAGACAGACAGACAAAAAATTTTAAAATTGGTGTTTTGTTATAAGTATCTTATAGACTTTCATATGCACTTAGTAAAAAACCGATATTTTGATATTACAAATAGACATTTCAATTTTATTAATTGTATAGATAATTAACAGAGTACGATCCTAAGGCTGCCTGTCCACTGAAGCTGAGCAGAGCGGAGCTGTGAAAATTCCAACCAATAGAATTGCATCTCCAGCAAATTTCAACCAATAGATTTGCGTAATTGTTATGCAATTGTACTGGTCGAAATTTGCACAGCTCCGCTCCGCTTCAGGCAGCCTAAGGAGAGGAAACAGTAACACGGGTGAAAACCGTGGGACGAAGAAACTGTACATAAAAAAAAATTAACTTTAAAATTAAATAATTCATTATATTAACGTACCGCGTCTCTTTCTTGTTGTCTCTGAGGCTCTAGTTCCTCTTTTTTAACGAATTTCGTTACTAAGTTTGCGACCTAAAAACAAAAACGATATTTACCAAATTTGTTTAAACACCTTAATTAATTCAAATATTTTATAAATTTACTATTTGCTACAAAGATCCTATCCTGAAAAGAGGTTTATGTTTGAACCGTGCGTTGATATGCCAGTCAGTCAGTTCGTTATCCTTTTATGTAAATATAAAAGATGATATAACTCAGTTTACATTGAGTAAACTGGACATATATCATTATATATTATATATTATATTATTATATATTATATTATATACATATATGGAGTAATCATGTCATTGGACATGTAGAATAAAAAGCCTATGCCACTGTGGGATCGGATTACCTCCTGCAAATAAACTTAAACCGTCTTTGTAATTAAAGCAAACAAAATCCCTGTTGGTTGTTGTTTTAATATCTATTTTTTTTAAGATAAGTACAAACGTTGACCCACGAATGATGAGCATTTATATCCCTTATTCAGGTTTTACATATGAAGGGTTCAATAGTTTTTGAAAATAACTCATCAACAGGTATAACATCTCATACGGGTTTACAATCAGTACCGATTGGTGACATCACTATTTTAAAACACACAATAAACTAGCAACACATGGGATGTCAATTCACTCCGTGCAAATAAAATACACAGTATACAAGGTAATCATAATTTCCGCATCTGAAAGTAACGTATACAATTATACATGATTCGCTATAAGAAAATTTGCATGACACATGTCAAATGTTTATTTTGGTTATTTAACATAACTTAAATTGTACGTTGATTTTACTCGATTTGTTTTAGAGCTAAATATATTCGATTATGCTTTAAAACAATTGGAGGGGGTGGGGGGGGGGGGGTGTGAAGGTGTGTAAACGTTTGAATTATTGAATGCCTGACTCCAAACAACAAGATCTTTTATTTGAAATGAAAAAGAAACTGTAGAAGAACTATTACAAAGGGAGGATCCTCCGACCAGACGGGTGTTATGTCTGGCGAGCAGCTGCCCAACGGTTGTAGTCGGGTTCTTGTATATATACTCAACGATTGAGTTAATTTCTATAGCACAATGTAGGATAGTAGGATGTGTCTTATGTGGCTCGATAGATGTCGCTATGTGTCGCTATGTAGATGTCGCCACAAAACTAATACATAAAATGTACAACGGCGTTCGATCAATTAGATTAATTTTCGAATCCTTTGTCGCGTTGTTAAAAAACTAATCACAAAAATCATTGTATAGAGGATGGTACATATTTAGGAATTTGTCATGCAAAATGCATAACTTTTATCAGTATCAAAATGTTTAATAATGATAATTGATAATTGAAAAGCATGTTCTTTGGGTATGTCATAATTTGCACCAAGTAACAATTTACGTACTGTACACGTGTCATACAAGTCGTCTTACGCTCTGAATAAAATAATATAGTGGCTTAGTACCTTCTTAGTGCCATGAACTGGACGGCCGGTGTCGCGTAATTTTTGATCATATTTTTGTAGGGTATCATCTATTTGTACCCATTTTTCATTGCGATCACCCTCAAGCCTACGCTGACGCACTAGAAACTAAACAAACAACATTTTTCAATACACAATAATTAAATTTCGTTTAAACTAGGTATTGTAAAACATACCATTAACTAATGTTAGGATTCCTAAATTTGTTTGGTGTTATTAAAAATTCCATCGGGGTTTCCCCAGCCGTAGTACAAAATCAAGATCAACAAAAAACTTTATTAAATTTAGGCCCTAAGAAGGCAATCATGAACGTCAAAGCACTACCATCGGTTTGGAAAACATCCCAGATATCGAGAAGAGTGTAGAAGAAAAGTGTGTCGCTGCAAGAGTAAATAAGAAACTCGATAGGGTTTATCGGTTTTTTTATCAATACTTACTACGAAGTGTTACAACCATTTTTCGTTCACATGGTCACTTAACATCAATTCTGTGTGTTCAACACTAGTCATAATAAAAAAAGCTGCTGATATATGTGCCATAAAACAAAATTCTGCCGAGTTATTGCTCAAACACTTTCAGTATTAGACAATCCGTAGGTACCTAAGGCTGCCTGTCCACTGAAGCGGAGCGGTGCAAATTTCGAATAACAGAATTGCATAAAAATATAGTGAAGTGGAATGGCCACTTCAGTGGAAGCAGCCTTAAAATGGTATACAAATATACACATGCATAAAAAAGTATTTTAAAAATACTTCCTAAACTGAAACGTCCATTCAAATATATTACTTGAATTTGTTCGAATGTTTAAAAATACCTATAAATGTTTTATCCGAGTTATATCTGATCTTAATAAAATCCAAGTCTTAAATATAAATAAAGTAAAAATATTAAAAAGTTGTAATTAGGTATTGGAAATTATTATTTACTAGCCGACCTTCGCAACTTCGTTTTCGTCACATAATGGAAACTTTCAAAAGAAATTTATGTTTTCCCCGATTTTGCAACATTTTTCATTGATGCTCCGCTCCTATTGGTCATAGCGTGATGTTATATAGTCTATAGTCTTCTTTGATAAACGGGCTATCGAACACTAAAATATTTTTTCCATTGAAACCAGTAGTTCCTGAGATTAGCGGGTTGAACTAAATAATAAAACAAACTCTTCAGCTTTATAATATCAGTAAAGATTGCGAATGTCTCGGGAAGAAAAATAATCTAGTATAGAAGGTATGAAAGAAATCATGCCATGATATCCAGAACATTTCTAATAATGCTGACCCAGCCACCTACAACTATCAAATTTTGCCTCAAAATGACAAGACTCATGTAGCAGTAATAGAAAGCCCTATTATTGAGTTAGCTACAAAAATAATGAATTTCGCAAATTTTTAACTTTGCCGTACCGTGCAGATGTGGAACAGTCTCCGACCCAACGTTTTCTCTCCCTCCTATTATATTGGGTCATTCCAACGAGACATGAAGAGACATTTTAACAGGCCGGTGAAATTTGTTTTTTGTGGACTGTACCGTAGTTACCATGAGGTGCTTGCTGCACACAGTTATTTAGCCAAACCAGTTCACAAAAATATTTCGATCGCAACCTTGTGACTCTACCCCGGGGCCCCACCTCGGTCGTAGTAAATTAGAACCTCCAACGAACCTCGGAGAGCGCTCGAACACAATTGCACCTCCTCCGTCTCGGTTCTGCATTTATACGGTAACGGACAAGACCAAGTCCGTCACCAGCAGACCCGTTTAGGGCAGCCGGAGAACATCACGCAGCCTCCAGCACCTGGTATGGTGGAAGGCTATTTTCTAATGCCCGCTCGGCCTAACTAAAACGTTCAAGTTGGAAATGTATCGCTGAACACCTGTAGGTGTGTTCCAGCAGCAGCACATGAGTTCCAGTTTCCCCATTAGGTTTACTATCTTAGGTAAAATCATCACTTAATAAAATGAAATATGTTATCCAACATATTAAATCACCATCCAAATATGTCCCCACAGAATATCTCAACCAAATAGTCTTGTGTTGTGTTCCTGCGATGAGTAGGGTTTCTAAAACTCCTTGGGGTAGGAGGGTTCAAGGTCGGCAACGCACTAGTTATTAAAAAAGGCCATTTAACCGTATTTGTATACTGTAATAAGCTCACCTGTTCTTTGTCCCACTTCGGGACTTTTTCAGCAGTCCTAGGCTCCGGTCGTCCCATTCTGTTCTCCTGTATCTTCCTCTCGATTTCTTTCATGTTCCAATCGTCGCGTTCGATCTTGCCGACGGAACGCATCAGGTCTTTCGGTTTAGTCGGCGAACGTGGCAGACTTGTTTTCGAGTACGAGCCGCACAACTCGGCAGCGAGCCGGGCGACACGAACTCCACCGCCCACGGAACGAGTACCGGCGCCTACCACTCTACCCTCCTCCTAAAACATAAAACCTAGTGTTAGATTTAGATACTCAGTATATTTCAAATGTTCTATACAAGTGACATGTTTATTTACATTTTTTTGTACAATAATTGAGATGAGACAAAGTATAACATCGTTAACTTTTGTTGTAAAGCTCAATAGTTAAATAGTTTAAAAAAACGACAGTAATTCACGAAAAACAAATTCAATAAATTAAACTGACAGTATCTGCTCCAGAGAACGTCTATCATATACATTACTGATTTGTGGAGGATATAAAAATTAATAAACCTTTATCGTGATGTAGGTTGGGAGTTGCATTATGCGTAGTATATACAATATGTATTAAAACCCCCGTCGAATCCAAAAACGATATATATATACCCCAATGACATTACCAAAAAAAAAAATCAAAATTGTATTTATTATGAAAATAAAAATTACTTTTGATCGTATGGCGGTACCTTGCGCCGCGCCGCCTGTATTGCCATGTAAGTTTTCACATTTAACTAATTTTTTTTTTACATATAATCTGAGATAGCTAACATAAACAGAATATAATTCCGATACCTGATAACGCCTCCATGGATCCGACGGGGTTTTTAATACATACTGTATATAATATGATTTTTTGGTAAGTATTTAAATGTGAAAAACTATGGGTTCAGAAACGTTCACATTAGATCAACAACACTTTTCCCATTATATTATTATTATACATGAAACTATTATCTATCCGCCAGACGGTTCATACTACTTAACAAAGATACACTATAATTTATTAATGCGATATCACTGTTATTATAAGGGTAAGTTACTTATACTTACATGTTTAAAACAAATGTATTGTTATTGTATACTCTATATATTGCAGTATGTTAGTATAATTCCCATTAGTAAAAACACAATGTAATTAATTATAAAACAGGTGTTCGAAAGAACCAAAAAGAAAGTCCAGTTTTAGACAATGTAAACACAAACTCGGTTGCATATTATATCCGGCACTCGTAGCATACTTTTACGATCGACGCCCCGTTTTTCGATCAAAAATTTTCTTTCGTAATTAAAATTTCTCAAAGAAAAACGACACGTCATCCGTAAACGTATTTCATTGGGACTTGGTGTCAGATACACTCGAAGCCCTGTGAACATAAAACACGACATATTCCAGTAACAATGTTAAATCATGCCCAAACAATGACACGTCATCCGTAAACGTATTTCAATGGGACTTGGTGTGAGACACACTCGAAGCCCTGTGAACATAAAACACGACATATTCCAGTAACAATGTTAAATTATGCCCAAACAATGACACGTCATCCGTAAACGTATTTCAATGGGACTTGGTGTGAGACACACTCGAAGCCCTGTGAACATAAAACACGACATATTCCAGTAACAATGTTAAATCATGCCCAAACAACGACACGTCATCCGTAAACGTATTTCAATGGGACTTGGTGTGAGATACACTCGAAGCCCTGTGAACATAAAACACGACATATTCCAGTAACAATGTTAAATCATGCCCAAACAATGACACGTCATCCGTAAACGTATTTCAATGGGACTTGGTGTGAGACACACTCGAAGCCCTGTGAACATAAAACACGACATATTCCAGTAACAATGTTAAATCATGCCCAAACAATGACACGTCATCCGTAAACGTATTTCAATGGGACTTGGTGTGAGATACACTCGAAGCCCTGTGAACATAAAACACGACATATTCCAGTAACAATGTTAAATCATGCACTAACACACACCCATTACGATTATTATAATAATTATCAAGGAAAACATAAAATATATACGTCAAACCATGCAGATTATTCTAACTTATAAAATCGTAAATGACAGATGAATGAGAGCAATAACGAACAACTATCGAAAACGTTTCTTGAAATATATATTAAAACGTTAAAATAAAATCATCTTATAGATGTTATTTAAGTATGTCTTCTCTTACTCCGAGATACTTATTATTTTAAAAGTGTTATTATAGTACTTTTTCTGTTTTAGAAATCACAACAAATTAAAAAAAAAAACGAATATTTTAACCATTCGAATTCAATAAGTATGTATATAGGAAAATGGTTTTATAATAATTATTCCATCACGAAATCGATCAGGCAATAATGAAAGACCTTAATATCTCATTCAACTATCACAAGCGCGTTAAGTAACTTTCACGAGTGATATCGAACATTCTCATGCCACACACAAAGTCAATCGGCCTCACATAGTGCTGCAACTTTTTCTCCAATTTTTTTACTCGCTCGTCAAAGTTTGGCGCGTTTGCTCTATACTGTTGTAGACCGTAATCGTTCTCCAAATCTGCTGAAGGTGCGAAATCCAACTGGCGCTCCGCCGCCAACATCTGGAGACTCTTCTCAAAACGTTGCCTCATTATTTCTCTAGCAGCCTTCCTTCTACCTATGCTCTTGGGACGTTTAGCTTCTGCGTTCTTTTTTTGCATCATATCGGACATTCTTTGCATCCTGAACGACATTTCACCGCTGTTTTTCCTTTCCGTAGGTCCCGATGGTTGCGGTTTCGACCCTTGAATTAAATCGACAACTTTTTGACGGCGCAAAGCCATTTCTGGATTACCTATCGATTCCAGTTTCAATCTATCAGGACCTGGTGTATCTCTTCTTTTGCCTTCGATTATTTCCGCCATTCTTTGCAAACGTAATATCATTTCAGGGTTCCTCGTCAATCTGGAACGAATCGGCTTGGTCTCGGGGCTCGGTGTGTGCCTTCTTCTGTTCCCTTCGAAAATTTGTGCGATGCGTTTCGTGTTCGCAGTCTCCGTCGGTCCTACAGATTTGGACGGTTTGTATACGATGTCCGGACTGTGCGATTGCCGCCTCGTATTCAATACATCTGATAAATGTTTTTCTTTCGATACAAATACGAGACTTTCCGATGACCACGACTTACTATTTTCAAAAGACGAAGCCATACTTGTCGTTGCTTCAACATTGACAACTGTCGCGTCGGTATCGGCCGAATCATCGAAATTATCGAAATTCGGATATCTAATTGTATTTGGGCCAAGACCTTTCAATCGGCGTGACGGTTTCACTTGCTTCTCTTTTTTGCTCTGAAAGAACTGCGATATACCCGAATGGTCCTGCTTGACGTGTATCCTCGACGGACCCTGGAGGAGTTGGGCGAGAGATTGCCTCATTAAATTCGGGTCCGGTGACTCTTCCGAATCGAGCAATGCCAATATCTGTTCTTGAAGGTCTTTCTGTTTGGCCGCGTGCCTGTCGGCGTCCGTGACAGCGTCGTGTCCCTCGATTAGCCTCGCCAGTTGTGTGATATCATTTAAATCAAGTTTCCCGATTTTTTTCCGTATGTACTCAGATGGATCAATACTTACTTGTAGGCGACTGGCGCGTCGTTTCTTTCTGTTGCCCGAATAAGATTTTTCATCAGGCGCGCCTGTAAACACGTTGATGATATAATGCATCCAACCGATACAAACATTTGTGATTCAATTTAATAAAATTATAGTATATATAGTAGACTGCATTGTACTCGCAAACTGCGTCTAACGGGAATTTTGTTCAGATTTACAATTGATCTATGTATATCGAAAGGTATGCATGCATGCACTCACTTGTGTATGCCGCTAGAGGATAGTCCATACCGTGTTTTTGTTTCTGTTGTGACTGTTTGATCTAGAAAAGTAATAATGTTATTAATACATTAATACAATAACAAAAAAATAAAGAGGAAAGATTTCATTTTTTGTTTATAATGGATAAACTCAAAAACTATTGGACCGATTTAGGCTACATTATAATTTGAAAAATAATTTATACCTTAAAAAATGTAGATATTTCTATGCAACGTATAAAAATTACCTACAAGGGTGCGTTGGCGATGTTTGTCGTATAAAATTAACACGGGTGAAACCGTGGGTCATAGCTAGTACATTAATATCATCGATTTTAATCACAATTAAAAAAGCAACTATACAGCCATATTTATGTTTCGTTTACATAAAGTACTAGCCGTGCCTGCGACTTTTCCGTGTGGAATTCCGTATGCAACGACGGCGCGGCGGCGAGGAGAACGCGCGCGTGAGGTGCGCGCTGTACTGGAAATTACTACTTTATTTTATTTGCGCTGTATTTCTAATTCTTTTATCTATTCTTTTCAAAGTAGCCCAATCTTACTCCCTATAAAATCAGCTATCTGCCAGTAAAAGCTACCCAAAATCGGTACAACCGTTTGGAGATTACTAGGAACAAACAGACAGACAGATAAAAATTTACCGTAAAATTTAGTTTACCGTATAAACAGTATATACTTTCATATGCATTTAGCAAAAAGAACACTTCAATGTTATTATTTGTATATATTGCAGGTATAGAATAAAATCTAAATAATTTTTATAGTACGCATAAGTGGAGTTTTCGGACATTGTGTCGAAAGATATTATTAGTTCGAATTGTACAATGAGTACGAAGACCGTCGTAGAAGATGATACTAGTGCTCGCCTGATCAACCAATCATTAACAAATCAAAAATCTCTCGTTGAGCTTCTACTGGTGTGTTCCAACCACACTTGACGAGCTAATCCTTTTTAACCCCTCAACACAAAAAAGCGATGTTATAAGTTTAACGTGTGTATCTGTGTGTCTGTTTGTTGCATAGGATTTTGCAAACGGTTGAACCGATTTCGACCTAGTTTTTTTGTTGTTGGAAAGGTGACTCGACTTGATCGCGAGTTTTCTTAGCTATGTTTCAAGAAAATCCGTTCAGCCGTTTGAAGAATATTAGCTATTTTATCGTTGATAAATGGATGTGAGCATCTTCCACAGGTCTGATCGAGTCGAGATTTGGTGTTCTGTTACTTGAAAGATATTAGAAAAACCTTGACCTGATGCTGCAACGGCATCTAGAATATGTAGGATACTTGTATCGGGGGGTTTTAAATTTTCAATTTACCTTGTTTATATTTATTAACTTTTAACCACAACTCTCACGTGTCATTATGTGACAATGTGGCCTTAGATCACACGGCTTGCCGTCTTAGCCTCATGTTGAAAATCTGTCGCCAAGCACTCGTAGGCAATATCATACTGGTATAGACATTAGACATATTTGTTTACGAAATATCAATTCAATATACGATGTTATAAATCCTTTGATTAAGCAAGAATGATTGTTTTTAAATATGATTTAATTTAATTTTTAATTTATTACTAATTAAAATATTCGTGTTATTGTAATTTACTGAATTTATCTCTGTATGTAATTTGATATTTTTAAATAATCATGCATGCCAGTTTAAATGCTTAAGTATTGTCTACTAAAACCCATATTAAACTGTATTTTGATTCAGATTGTTTGCAAATACTATGGTTACTAATACATTACTATTATAAAGATATCGCTTTTTGTAGGTCGAACCTTCTTAATATGGTTGAAATATCTACGATAAAACCGACGAAGTACACGTTTATTTCGGTTATAATACAACTTTGTCACTGTCTTTTTCAGTCAGTCAAATATCAGTAAAACGATTCTTCGGGAACATACCGAATGAGTTATATAGGAAATTTTCACGACAGTGAAGCAACGATACCAGTAGCGTATAAAGACTCCGCGTCGATTGACGTGAATTCGAATCCCTGCAATGAGCCTGAACTTTCGATGAAGGGAAACATCGTGATGAAACCATAGCATGGTGGTAGAGCTTTTCTAATGCCCGCCTGGCCAACTAACCACCCTGAAGTAAAAAATCTGTCGCCAAACACCTATATTTGTGTTCCGGCAGCTGCACTCGAGAGCCAGTCTTCCACTAGGCTTAGCGTGCTACCATCTTGAGCCACATCGTCACTTAAGATCAGGTATTATGGTGGTAAAAAAGTACACCTTAAATATAAAACATTTTCAACTGAATTGACTAACTTACTTGATCAAAAACATTACTTTCGTGGTATACATGAGGCACTTCCCCTTTGAAGGCGTTATACAGGCGCAATAAAAACGAACGCAGCTTTGAATCGGGTACTTCACTTAGCGAGCCGCTCGTCGAGAAAGGTGCTATGCCTGTATACAAAAAAAAAACCATAAAAAAGATAGAAAACCCCTTTACACCATAGTGAATAGACCCTCTTATATGAGTTCTATAAATAACTAGCTGTGCCCGTGGGTTTGCTCGCGTGGACTACAGAATGCCCGCGCGAATCTTGCTCCTCCATTGCCGGCTATTTTAAAGACAAAAATGCTTATTGTGGGTGTTCCTTAGAAGATAGATATATACTCTCCCGGACTTTTTTGTAGGAATTTCTAATGCCTATGATTATGTAGTACATTAATTTGCTATATCTTTTATGGTTTACTCAGTATAAGCCATTTAAGCGCCCGAATTGATTCACCATGACCAGTACATTATTTGTGTAGAACGCTAATTCTTTTTCTAATATAAAAGTAGCCTAAGTTACTCCCTATCAGCCGTATTAAATAACCTATCAATGGATAGTTTTTCGTATGTACATAATATATATCCATATACTATAGCATGAATAAATAAGAAGGAAGCCGATATCTACCTTAAGTTAAAGATAGTACTTATTACAAATATATACTAATCAGAGATAGTAAACTAAGACATGTTATTGAAAACGGCCGTAAATCATCAGTTATCTATCAGTAAAAGTTCCGTCAAAATTGATCTATCCGTTTCGGAGATTACCCGGAACAAACAAACAGACAGACAGACAAACAAAAATTTTAAAAATGGGGTTTTTGTTAAAGTTGTTGTTTATAATTTCATATGCATTGAGTAAAAAGCTGTTATTTTGACATTACAAACAGACACTTCAATTTTATTAATTGTATAGATTGTTCTTTATAATATGAAAGAGCATAACTGCACCGGCTACCTGAACTATTTAACAAAAATGAATACAAAACAATAAGACAAGATGCGCATCATACTTTATAAACGTAAATTTGAATTCTCAGCACTCCATATCATCTATATATATCCGTGAAGCTGTGAAACCTTCCAGCTAGTGTTCTTTCCTTCTTACGTACGACATTGGGTTCTTTAAGCGTAACGTGAAGAGATATTTATGCAGGTCAGCATGACAGCATCGACCGCCGATGAATATTTATCTCTCGGTGATCACCGTTATGTTTGGATTGTGCTGTGCTTACCATCAGGGGCAGTACCGTTAATGTACCGAGCTATTATATAAAAAAATCGAAAGTAATTTGATTATTCAAAATTCAAATATGGAAATGATTTTGATTTCATTCACATAATGTGTAAGCCTGTTTCACCTTATTACGTTTGTTGGAGACGTTGTTTTTTTGCATGCTGTTCGTGATATTGCAATTTTGTATGTGGTTTGGGGCACTAAAATAAAATGAGTGATTCTTATTCTATTTACGATAAACGTACACAGTTATTCCCGTTCCACCGTTTTATTTTTTGGGCCATAAAACTAGCTATGAAATGATTTTTATTGTGTCTTGTGCTTTGAAGTGAAAACGATTAGTCCTGTTTAAAGACGGTGTACATTCACTAATATCTAAGTAGTATGTTTTATTGTCAGGATCAATATATAAAAAATCGAATAGCTCACCAAACTCGTGATGAAAGACGTCGTAAATGGGGCCAGGCAGCGAATCCGATGGCATCAAGTCGGGCCTGTAGCGACGCAGGAGATTGGCCAGCGAGATTGGGCTTGCTGCTCCTTGTAACCCTGGCTCCGGAGAACCAACCCAAGCGATCAACACTTCGTCTGCCACCTCTCGTTCTAACAGAACAATGCAAACATTGTTGTGTATTAATTCAGTACAATACCGCGTAAACGGAGCGAGATACCTATAAATAGCTTTGGATAGGACCGGACAGGTCCTGTTTGTAGTTACTCATAAATCCGTACAAAGAGCGTATACGTTGACAAATCGAAAATGCGGCCATTTAAAGTCTACATTTTATTGGTAAAATCGTATTTAAAAACCACGTGTGCGGTCACACGTGGTCGAAGTGAAAGCTTCACAAAAGATAAAAATATACACATGAATAATACACCACGCTGGCTATGACTTCTTTTCCAAAGGCTTCATAATACGCAGACGCTCACACACGTACTAACATAAGTACAAAGAGGAAATCGTGATAATAGGTTACATTACTGATTTACCGGACAACAAGTTCAAGGACCATGTCAAGCAGGTTTACAGTATTATAGGGTAGATCATTATGTGAATGACAGTGATGTCTGGAAGTAACCTCCCTCTTTGTGTATCCCCTAAATTATTATTATTGTTTTATATTAACACTTTTGTATATTTGGAAAAACATGATAAACCCGATCGAGTTTCTTACCGGTTCTTCTCGATATCTGGGATATGTTTCGAACCGGCAGTAGTGTTTTGACGTTCGTAAGTGCCTTCTTAGGGCCTAAATTGAATAAAGATTTTATTTGCATTCTCTCGCATGCTAAATCCTATAGATGTATGTTTGTCTCTTGTGTCGCTTTTTCGTTTCATCGAATTTCAAATCACAAGGGTGCTAATGAATTTATCACTTCGAAAATCGCAAGTGTGGTGTACCAAAAATAACTAAACCTCATAAGCTTTATTCATTTATTCACCACATAAGTTAGGCAACCTATATGTAAATTACGAATAATTTTGAAATTTTTATGGTAGTCGACTTGTCAACCTACTCACGCCTTATATGGTTAATAATACACATGGGCCGCAGTGACATATTAAAATAATGTTATTGTAATAAAAATACAAAATCTCTTTTAACATGAATATTTTAATTTCCACGGGGTTCACAAATATAAAAGACAAACAGAAGGTACCAATATAAATAAATAAAACAACACTCAAGACATATTAAGCAAATTGTTAAGCACAACGCGGTCATCCGTACACAGGCATTAATAAATCGAATGTAATATGGTGGCAAACATAAATATATAATTTATAAACACAGTTCAATTCTTCATACTGATTAAATGCACTTATCGTATGTCTATCATGTATGTTATGATAAAAATGTTCTGTTGATGATTTATTATGCTTCTCTGAGTTAACTTTCTGCCCCTGAGCTATCCAACTGTTCTTTTGGTGTCATCAGACCATGGTGATGATTGTCTGCCGATAGACGACCGCCTACTATTTATAACTACTTAAATCACATTCAAACATACTCTTTTTTGACGTATAGGATGCCTTTTAATTCTACACCTTACACTATCGAGACGCCACATTGTAGCAGGACAAAAAAAGCATCTCTGCATAGGGCGAACTAAATGTTTATTAGTTAGTCTGTTTATAACATTACAAAACGACACGAAGCAAAACATAATTACCTAATTATTTTTATTTGTAAATTCAAGTACATCCCATACATTAAGTAAATCAGTTGAATAATTGAATACTACTTAAACTGAATTCTAAAATAAATTCATAAATTTATTTCGCTACCGAGGAATATCTCGTAAAGTGCAGCTGCCAGAGCACGCCTATAGGTGCTTAGTGATAGGTTTTTAACTTGAAGGTGGTGGTAGTCCTCTACCACCATTCTATTGTTTCATCACGATGTTTTCCTATACCTAAAGTTCAGGCTCGTAGGATTTGAGTCCACATCGATTGAAGCGGTGTCCGAACATACTATAACATTGAGCAGCAATCATTGTTTCTAACTAGACTAATAAAATTGTATCTCCAGTGTTATACCATAAGTCAGAAACAATAGAGCGCTTCATCCTTATACCCAACTAACTGCACGCAATATTATTTCTTATAATAACTTCGAGTGTGAAAGGAAACGTTGGAAGAGGTAAGCCTAGACAAACATTTATCGATCAAATCGGAGACGTTCTGAAGAAAGGTAAGGTCAAGAGTACTCTAAACCGACGAGCATGCATGAAAAGATTAATGAATGTCGAAGAAGCGAAAGATGTATGCCAGGATCGTTGTAGGTTTCCACCTGCTAGTGCTGCTGCTGTAGTCCTTCCGGACGTAGTCTCTGCCTATCCCGTTGAGAAATAGGCGTGATTTATGTATGTATAATTATTTCTAACTATTGAAAATAATACAGACAAAAGTACCTCTCCTACGTTTCCTGGTGCTCAAGGTGGCACCGAGAGGGAGTGGCTCGTCGGAATCATAAAATGCGACGACCTTTTCAAGGGGTACAGCGGTCCTATTCAGATTCGGATATCGCGTTCCCGGATCTAGGGTATACAATCCAATATCACGATGAAGATTCTCAGGCGTTGTTTGAGCTGTAATAAACCATAATTAAAATGAAACCAACACATCTCGTATTTCGAAGTTGTAATTGAGTGGTAGTGACGATTGTGTACGGTTTGATCAGTTATATATAGAGTAGTCGAATGCCCCAAAAGGTTGCGACTATCATTCAAATGATGATGAACTTATCACAGTGACTTGTTTTTGGTTCGTCGCGTTTTAGGAACAGCTGTCGACAAGGTAACAAGCCATGCTACTAGCTGCAAATTAATTAGGTTATATTGTTACAAAGACTGCGTCTAAAGTTAACACGTCACGTAACCATGTCGATGGCGACTTACATGAATTTAATCCCTATCCAAACCTCCCTATTAGGAGTTTCCCCTTAAAAAACCATTTATTAAGACGGCATTACTATTTGCAAAGTATCTAACTAAATTATTACCTATAAATTTTATATAATTTAATTTTATACGTAGGATATATAATCGGGCAAGATTATAGTAATAGTGATGAAAACTGTGTTGTTGTAATATGTATTTACAAATGCTGATTTAGTTACCTAAAAGCCTATATATCGATTCCCTCTCCGCGATAATCTCAACGGGATGGGCCGATGGATTCTGTGCCCAGGATCTGATGGTCCAGGAGGCGTCCAATGCTGAGAGGAATCCCCGTGCACAGCCGGAGCCGGTGGGCCAAAACGGTTCCAGTAGACTGTCGCCGACGAGCTGGCACAGGATGCGACGCCCGTGTCTTTCGTACACCTAATATATATCGTGATTAATAATACATTCGAAGTCGTAAAACTAATTCTTCCGTCTCAAAAAACCAATACCGACGGTACAGCTCTATCTATACCTTATTCATCGTACAAAGTTGTTACGTAAATTCGTAATTTGTTACGTCGTGAAAATTATGACATACCCTAAAAAAATATATGTATTTCGACTATCAATTATCATTATAAAAACATTTTGCCCGACAAAATCCTAAATAACTTCCTTTATACAATGATTTTTATAAGTTTTCGTTTTTCTTCTTACGACATGTAGCGTTACTTGGTATGTTAGTTAAAATTACAGTAGACCAAAATAATAAAACCAAGAAATCGTAAATTATTCGATATAACCATACGAGTCGAAAACTTATCGAATTGATTTGCTTATTTAATTTCGAATAAAAATATATATTTACGTAAGTCCTATATTTTTACTGTAGCAACACGCAAAGGAAAATATTCTGGAATACTAGCTTCCGGTATTCAATAATTCAAGTATTCTAGATTGCGATCTCAATTGTTGTTATTGCTTATTTTTGTTCTTTCATTTCACAACCTATATACCCCTAATTGTATTAAAGTATAATTGTATAATCGATTATACTTAGCTATAAAAAGAATCGGTAATCGAAAATTGAAATCCAGTTTAAGTTATACTACATTTCTAAAATAAACATGTGAAATGTGTCACGAAAGCTTTCTTAGAATGAACCAAGTACAATAAAAAATTGTATATTTGTTTGACAGAGAAAACCTAAATATATATATGTGGGATGATGGCAAAAGTTTAGATGCCGAATTAAAAAAAAAAAAGAAACTCGCGTCGAAAAGAAGATAGGTGGCGACGGGCGAGATGGAAAAAATGACGTTTGGGTGAAGACGGTGTGTTTTGTAACTGATGTAGGATTGTGATTTTAGGAAGAATTGTTGATGTATTCCTGTAGTAAAGACGTTTTCCAGTTAATTAGTGTTTTTTCTTTGTTTACGTCCCATATATATATACATAACTCAGTTTTATATAATTTTCAATAGTTCTTCTATGCATCCCAAAGGCATGTAACGCCGCCATTTTGTAACGCTTTGCAGTTTGCGTGCATCAAAGTCGTATCAGAAATGCTCGTCAAAATGGCGGCGAGACAATTATCTTTTTATAATAAATTAATTTTAGTGTTGAATGTATGAGAATGCTTATTAATTATATTTTTCTTATAAAATAAAAAAAAAGACTCGCATAAACCTAGTTTTTCTAATGTCATGATTTATTTGAAAACTAAAAACTAGACACCAATAAATGTAATTAATAAGCATCATACAAAAGTCCGTCTTAGACAATAATATAACAAGATAAATTATTAAAAAGGAATTAAAAAACCCGACTGCAACAAAAACGCTAAAGTAATAAAAATCAATCTTTCTATTTTTGATTTTAATGCGATTCCCAGACGTTGCAATTAATTATTATATAGCCTACTAGCTATATAGCTTACATAATTCCACAATTAAGTCGAATCTAACGACACCTCGTATGCTAAAATCCATCAAGCCGTTTAGGCTACAACGCGTGCTAAAGAAATACAGACACATACACACATACGCTCGAAAAACATAACCCTCCGGTTTCGCAGTCGGATAAAAAGTCTTTCATCTAAAAATTAGGAAGTTACAAAGTATGAGGTACCTTAATGGTTTGTTATGGAAGTATAACTAACCATGCTTGCATTTTCAGCGCTGTACATGGAAGTGAAGTCGAAGAGAGCGACGTCTGGATCACCATAATGATTTAGTGCGAAATCTCTCAACGGTAACATGCCCTTAGTTGCGAAACGAGCTGCCTCTTGAGCGTAACTCATCAAAGCGGAACGATCAACATTATCCACACGCAGGAGACGGGAAATTTCTGTGTAATCCTGTTTAACAAACATTTATATTATTACAATTTTTCAATTAAGTATACTAAGTTTTATAAGTTTATTAGAGTAGGTTATTGTTATTACATGTTTAATCCATGATTAGGAATAACGTTATGACATACATAGAAATGTGACTGAGGTCAAATTTTCAATGAGATTATAAAACTATAGAGAGGACAGAATTGTAAAATATAAACTTTTAACGACATTCCTTTTCTTACAAGTTTGACATCACGTACACCACGACGGAAGTCGCTCACTTACTACGTGTCAATTCGTTGACACACATATTGACTAGTTGGCCACGTGGAATTCACCCGTTGATAACGAGTGGACGTCGAGCGTGGAGGAGGTACTAATCGGGTGCCGGTTTCATGATTAAACGACAACCACACAGTCACTTGACATTAGTAGTACAAAAACGGATAAAATTACCAATAATGTATTTATACATTTACCAGCAGCGCAATATTACTAGAGTGCATGCCTTTAATACTCCATACCATAAGACAAAATTTTTCCCAAGAACTAATAAAATAAGTATTTACATAAGTTACGATAAATTGAGACTAGTGAAACTTCAATTTACATCCCTAACCATAGGACTAAATAAAGCTGTGACAACCGAACGGTATCAAAAAGAAAAAGGTTTTGAATTTGCTATGAGCCTATGTTTTCAATTTAGTACAATATTGCATTACAATCTAGCATGGACGTAGAAAATTTTCTGGTGTAACCTTTAAAAAGATTTCTGATGCAATAAAGATAACAAAAAAACGATACTTTAGAACAAAAAACTAAAATATATTATAGAAATTTATCTACTCACACTCAATAGCACGCCCTTATCCAATAAACTGTGTTTCTTAGCGGTCATAACAAAGTAGTGGGTGTCATCTTTGTAATACACGATGTTTTCGAGGTTTATACCGGTCTCCGCGTAAAGTTCTTTAAAGAATTTTTGATTGAACACGTAATTCACGCCGCTTATCTCGGGCACCTGTGTAAGAAACATGAAAAAAAAATATAGTCAACCCCAAAAACATTAAGGATTATCAAAAAGATTTATTTATTATTATAAAATTAAAATAAAAGCTATTACACGTCACTATATCATATTTATATTTGAATAAAATAAGTATAATTTAAGTTTATCGCAATTTCTGACAACTTATTCCATATTACTTGATTTGACGAAACGAAAAGAAAGCTGCAACGAAAATGTAATTATTATTTGTTAAAAGTGTTCATTTATTTAAAGTAAAAACTTGAAAGTCACTACTCACGGCAGATTTGAAACAGAGAGACACCTAAATATATGAATATGTTTCAATAATATAATTCTTAAGGAAATAAACGTTATTAACTAGTGATATCGACTGATGCGATGATCGTAATGGTGTCAGCCCGCAATCTGCATACCGTAGTCTCCTCGGTGATCAGGGCGGGTAGCCGCGGTGGCACATAGCGCCGTGTCAGCATACACCGTCCGCATTACTAACAATTGAGTTCTTGTTAGATTACAAAATGTTCGATTGGCTTCGTTTGCAATTTAAATTATTTGCTAAGACCATACTGCTCGATCTTATATGTTCTAATTATAATTGAGTATTTGTTGAATGATCGAGTCATCGTAATAAAACACAATATGTTGAATTTTTATAAAACTAAGGTGCCAAACAAGCAGCCTGTTGACGCTTATAATACCATAGGTATCAACTATTGCGTTGGTATCCCCCTACCCTAAGGACCTCTAGAAACCCTACTCACCGCAAGACCACAACACTACGAACTTCTGTAGGGTGGAGGTATTCCACCAGTCGAACCGCCCCAAGTAGACATATAGTCTATAGGGCATATGCCCTATCTCTCTTAATGTTTTTTACCTATAAACAAATCTATTATTATTTTGGTAGTCTTGGATATAAGAAGATTAAAACTCACGGCAGCTTCCTGTTCGGTGTGCCGGTTGATAAAATTCACAGTGATCGCTATGGCGAGTTTGCCGCGAAACTCCTTTCTCCTAAAACCTTGGAGTGTATTCCGCTTTCCGTCAGCACCGATGAGCATGTCAAACTCATACTGGGCTACCGGGTGATCCATTGGAGAGACCCGTGCTCGCCAACCTAATACTATCACATACAAATGTATTAATTTACTAGCTGTATTTATTTCTACGTTCGCGTGGACTAGACAATGCCGGCATTCGAATCGTGTTATCTCCGCTCCCGGTTATTTTAGAGACAAAAATGCCTGTCCACAGTAAGAAACATTACAAAATATACATTATACTATATTAATTGGATATATCTCATATAGTTTAAATGACGACCCAAATACGTCGTTTTTTTCGAATTGACTTGTTTGAGGGGGACCATAATTCTTTTTCTAGTGTAGTTTAAGGTTATTCCTTATCGGTCGTTTTCAATAACATATCTGGGTTTACTATCCTCGATTAGTACGTATTTGTAATAAGTACTATCTTTAACTTAAGATAGATATCGGCTTCCCTCTTACCTATTCAAGCTATAGGCTATGGGTATATATTATGTAGATACAAATAACGATCCATTGATAGGTTATTTAAAAAAAGTAAGGACAAGAGGTTATTTTTGTCCATCTTTAGTAACTGAAACAACGGATAGATGGGTTATTGAAAACGGCAGTATAACATTACCTATCTGTCAGTGAAAGTCCCGTCAAAATCGGTCAAATTTTTGTTATAAGTACCGCATATTATTTTCATATGCCTTTAGTAGAAAACATTTATTTTGACGTTACAAAAACACTTCAATTTTATTTATTTGAATATATTATTGACTAGCTGTTTCCCATTCCCTTAACTGTTCGACAAAAAATGTAAGTAATCCTATTCCACGACTTAATCGACTACAATGAAAAATTTAATTAAACCCATCCAGTGTGTGTAAACATTTATACTAACGTATTTTCACATTTACAATAATAGACAAGCCAAACCACTCGGTGAGTTCGAAATTCGTGACTTGATGACAAAATATATTTGTATACATAAAAGCCAAAACAAATTAATGCAAACTTTCTACCACAAGACAATTTTTTTTAATAAAAATAAAATAATTACAATTATTCTATAAAGCCCCCTGGTGAATCTTCAAAGTTGAAGGTCCAATGCCAATGAAAAAAATAAGACCACCCTGAGGTATCCCCTTTCCAACGAAGAAGTTATCATCCAAATCGGTTCATAAACAAAGAAGGTATGGCTGAACATCAATAAAAAAAAAATATACATTCGAATTGAGAATCTCTTCCTTTTTTTTTAATTCGGTTAAAAAACAGTCGTCTGAGAAACCACCCGCGATATTTCAGCTAAATATTAGACGTTATTATCATTCCATTACAAAACCTATATTTCAATTATTTTTTTTAATTGTTTTTTTTTTTATACAACAAAGCTGGCAGCCAGCCCGATGGACGCTTGTGATACCTTATCACTAGCGTGTTGCCGGCCTTGAACTCTTTCAATCCCAAAGAGCTCTGGAAACCCTACAGAAACATATTCGTTCAAACACTCATTCCTCATAATAACTTACATATAATTACTTACTCTCAGAAGTTTCCGTAACAGTTGGTTCCAGTAATTCTTCGAAACCAACACCTTCGTGAAATTCAACGCCCAGCAATAACGCCACCTGCGAGAATGATATGATTCATTAAAACACTTTTCGTATGATCAATATTATCATAAAAAATTATAATTACTTTTGACTTGAGTATAATGGCCGTTGCGTGAGCAAACTGTTCGACAAGGAAATGGCTACACTAAATCATGTGACCAGAAATATTAAGATGATGGAATGGATGGATGGTGGACTACTAAAAAGAAAATTTGAAACGTCCACAATGTTATTTATAAATTATGTATTTATTTAAAGTTATATTTATAATAGAAATGGTTAATAATTTGATCCTTTACTCCAATGAGAGTGATAGGAGCACCAACAATAAATTTAAACTTAAAGTATTTATAATTCGACCGTTACATTACTGTATATCTTTTTTGTATAAACAAAAAATAATATGATAAGACGAATTTGTTTCTTTACATTATTATAACCGAATCAAAAAAAAAAAAAATGGATTTATTTCTTAGCTACATAATACTAATATAAACTGTCTTTGCAAAAAATTGTACACTCTTATCGGCATTAAAAACCTTCAATGTGGATTTTAAAACAACCTTTCAAACACAAACCAATAAAATATCCACAAAGCATAGCCTCCAACTATATAGAGTACACACTCGCTGCTCAATGACAAAAAATAATAAATACAAAAAAATATACCTTTAGTAATATACACTGTAACTGCCGGATGCTTATGTGATCTATCGAACCAGCACAAAACTTTCCAAAGAACTTCTTGGCTCCGAGCGCCTTCAAATCGTGAATCACGAAGGGCCATAGGTGCAAAACGTTGTTTCTTGAAATTCTATCACGTTTTTCAACCACCACCTGATTAACATAACACACACTTGTTATTAACAATATACGTTTATACAAAAACAATGTGGTAGTACAAATTCGAACGGTATTTCGGGGATAGAAATTTGTAAGCGCAACAGGTACTTGTGAGAAGAGAAATGACACTAAAAGCTTTATGAATATTAGAAACCACAAGTTTTAATAAAACAGGCCAGTGTTCTCTCCTTTTTACGACATGAGGTCCTTTAAGCTCGAAGTGAAAATATATTTATGCAGGCCAGCATGACAGCGGCGAAAGTCCATGGATTTAGATTTCTCGGTGGTCACCGTTGTGTATGGACTATGCTGTGCTTAACATCAGGGACAGTACCATAAATGTGCCAAACTATTATTAAAAAAGTGTAATTATTATCGAACACGTGGAAAGGTAAACGGTTTCAACGTACACTAATTTAAAAAAAACATCATACACAAAGGAAAATAGCCACCGTCCATTTATAAAAACTGATAATTATAGACAAACACTTCATAAAATATCATTCATTATACATTACGTACCTAGTTCATAAATTTATTCACATTTATAAATAAAAAAAAATAAAACACACGTAATGGACCCGACACGGATTCATAATACCGATGAACAAATTTCGTATTGTGCTCGGTTTAACGTCCAAAAGCACTACACGTTTTTTAGGGTTCTGTTTCAAGGAACAAAAAAACCTATTGATAAGTTTAAGTTGCTGTTGTCCGCCCTACATTTAAAGAGTTTTGTATATTTTGAACAGTACCTTATTGATTTTTTTTATTAAAATTAATGTGTAATTTTGGCGGATATCCTAACACATAATAAAAATACCTTAAAGTAAAATACTGAGGTGGTTCTCCATACAAGAAAAGTGTTATATATATTTTATTCAAATCTTTTTTGCTTTTGTTTTATCGTAATAACTATAAAATATACAGATGTAAAACATGGCATGAATATAATGCAATCTAGAGAGGAAACAACAAATAATAAAAATCGACCAAGCGTTAGACCGGCTCCGCATTAAGAATCCCAAACTGAATGAAAAAATACCAATTTTCTTGGTAAATAAATCGAACCCTCGGTGCGCAAGACCGACTCACAATCGGTCGCTTTTTTGAAAATATTTTCTCTTTTACATAATAACTCAAACTACGTCATAATATTACGAGCATTTTACGATAATCTTAGACATATTTACTTCGTCGTTTGTAATTAATTAGCAATAATTACCTACAATGCTTATTGGTTCATTTTTAAATGTTTTACGCAGCGCACTTACTACAAATAGTAACCGCGGTCTATTACTACGAGATCTTAATTAGTACAAGGAACTTTTGTTATTATTAATTAAACTAGGTATTTATTCTTTATGTCAATTACTTAATATATCGAATAACTAACTTCAATTCAAAGATCATTGTTTGAAAAATCATAAAACATAAACCAGTGTAAACCTGTGTCTTATGTACACTACTATTTTAAGCGATTAAAAAAAAGGATTTTATTAATTAGACACGTATGTCATTGTATGTTATAGTAATACTGGAATTGCATGCAATACATTAACATAATATGATAAATCTATTAGAACTTCCAAACAAATATGCAAAATTTTACAGGTGTGTATGTGTATGATTTTTCTCCGAAACTATTAATCGGATATGACCACCATTTCTACATTTGTTTACATTTACTTCAACTTAGAGAGCAGTTCAAGTTTCATCAAAATGAAATTCGTGCATGTAAGAAAACTAAAAATAACTTTTACTTACTTATTTAGTTGTTTTTTTTTTGGAGTCGATTTAATTCCTTAAATTACTTTTTGATTAATGTTTATGAAATTTGTGAGTGTGCATATTTCTTATGGGTTATCACTGGAACTACTGAAGTGCTGATTCGATTTTTAGAACACTCATTCACTGATAGCGAGCTACATTCAGACTGATAGTTAAGTATATAATATATTATTGTTATTAAATATTATATTATAATAATATTAGCCTCTTGGAGATAAGTTAAAGGAATTAAGTTCAAGTGAGGAGGGTTTCCAGTGCACTATTGATAACTTTGGTGTTACAAGCGCCTATAGGTTGTCGTAGTAACCGCTTACGATCAGGAAATCCGCACGCTTACCTTAGATGTATTTTTTTTTAAATGCCGTTTAGCAGTTTTATAAAGACTAGCGATCTCCCTAATGTCAATATTTTAGGGGGTCTACATTCAATGGCACTGGTCGGGTTAGGATTAGCAGTATTAATTTAATACAATAGTAACAGATATAGATAAATTTTAGCTTTCTGCACTCCTTCTCCATATAAACTAACCATGCCAAATCCGTGAACGCAATACGCTTAAAAAGGGGTAGAAAGCTTTTGCTTCACGTATTAATATATAGGTGTTATTTATTACAGATTAATATTTTTTAACGAATAATTGTATGCCATATTTCATGGTTTTATTATTTAAAAACAAATCGATTTTTAACTGACTTCAACAAAAGTCGCGGGGTTACTCAATTCGAATGTATATTTTTTTTTAATGGATGTTCAGCCATAACTCCTTTGTATATGGACCGATTTGGATGATTCTTTTTTTTTTTTGTTGGATAGGGGATACCTTAAAGGTGGTCCCATTTTAATTTTACGGGCATTGTACCTTCAACTTCGAAGATATGCCAGGGAACTCTTCCAAATCATTGATGTTGGTTTTCTTATTTGTTAAAAATTGTCTTGTTATATTTACAGTAATGTTAAGCCGATAATTACTCAAGTAAATCGATAGCTTTAAAAAATGTCTTCGTATTTATCAATATATAAATCTCTCTATTTTACATAAATTATTACCAGCGACCCACCCGGCTTCGCACGGATATCAGGGTAATACACATAACCCTATTGATTTACGCGTCGGCGTCGGCACGATTTTTTTCCGACATTTTCAACAATCAACGTCATATACCAGCTAGTTTTCACAAAACCTAATGAATTATAAACTTTCCTCACGAGTCACTCCGTCCATTGATGAAAATCGTATAAAAATCCTTTCGGTTATTTTTTGAGTTTCTCGCGTAAATTTTTATATTCTCGTATAATGTTTTCATAATATGCATTGTGTATTTCCGAACGAATAAAAAAAAATCGCACGGATATTAATCCGAGCTGCACGGAAGATAAGGTAACATTTTTACCCCCGAAGTATTCATGTAGTCCATAGTTCTAGCAGCTGTGCGAGCGAGCGCGCTATCTTGGTGAAAAAGAATGCCACGGACACTGCTCCTTGGTCGCTCGCTATTCAACTCCCCTATAAAGCTTGAAGCGGACAAACTTCACAATACCATTCACTAGAACTGTTCCACGATCTTGTAGTGTAATCACTGCTACTAGTCCACTACGTAGAAAAAAAAAACCGCTATAATTTGTCTATTAACGCTCCACCCGCGATCAACTTTTGTGCGCAACTCGTCTTCATGAAACCCCATTACGTGGGTTGTTTCTTCCTGAGAGGATCGCAGCTATAGATCCAAGTTTCGTCAGTTGTAAGGATGTAGGATTCAGTTAGAAAGTAAACAAGACAATTTTAACAAAAAAAAACCTAGTCAATGATTTTGAGCAGTTTCGTTATGTATCATCGAAGTCCAAGGTTCAATGCCAATGAAATTAAAATCGGACCCCCATCCTTGAGGTTTCCCCTTTCCAAGGAAAAAAAATCATCTGAATGGGTTCATAAACAATGAAGTTATGGCTAAACATGCATAAAAAATATATATACATTTGAACTGAGTAACTTCCGGACTTTTGCTGAAGTCGGTTAAAAATATGAAACATAACTCAATTATGACGCGAGCGAAACCGCAGAAAAAACAGCATGATATATTCTGTTGGTTATTTTAAATATTAATCAGGTTATGGAATTTTGTATTTTTATACAGATAATGTTTTGTTTCCCAAGTTTAACTAGATATATATTTTTTTTTTATTGCAAGAGACAGGGCGTAGCTCTGTCGCCCGGATATTATTGATTTCTATGTGAGTAATGTCAATAGCCGCGCGAAAACCTACCCAATCAACATAGACGAGATGGTTGGCATGTCAGACTGCAAGTTATGAATTATAAAAAATTAAATATGCATATAAATGCATGTGTAATTTCACCTAAAAGTAAGTAAGTAACATTTAGCTGAATATAATATTATTAGCAACACCAACATAAATTCTAGTATTAATTATTTTAATATACCTGTAACCTAAAATCTTAAACTAAAAAATCTCTCTTTCTCTCTGCGACATTGTGTGAAATCAATTGTGCTAAAATAAAATAAAAACGGTAATTCAACATCGACTGCTATTTATGGTAATAAAACGAACTAGTAATAAAAACGGCTGCTACAACCATCACGCCGAATCCTAGAAAGCTGTCGAAGCACACGGATATATGATTGCCGATAGATTATCTATGTATGTGTATAAGGAATCACAGCTCAAACCACTGAACGCACTGGGTTAAAATTTGGCACACGAGAGTTATTGTGACGTAGGCATGCACTAAGAATGGGAAATTCAGCTCCTAAAGGGGTATATATAACGTGGATTCAAAATTTGTATGGAGAATTCATATAAGAAATCACGTGCTTGATTATTATTTTGCTGCCGAGTTATTTTAAAACTGTGATATCTCCTAAGATATTCATTTATTAAATCAATTACTGTAAAGGGCCATTTAGTTCAAAATTAAATACTTGTGATGAATAACGTATTTATTACGATAAGGATTAATACCATGTATATAAAACAACTTCGCAAATAATTCATTATTTTAGAACAAATTTCATTACCATAAAAAAAGTTATATCGAGTAAACCTTAAAAGTTAGCCATATGCTAACGCGGACTTTTTTTTTAGAACTTTTTAAGAGAAACAATTCCATCACACACCATTGTTGCGAACTTTAAGTTTAAACATTTACGCAGGGAACGCAATGGAAGCTCTGAAAAGAAATAAAATTTGCCCGTTTTTCCAACATTTTTCATTGACGTTCCGCTCCTATTGATCATAGCGTGATGTTATATAGCCTATAAGCCTTCCTCGATAAATGGGCTATCCAACACTGAAACATATTTTCCATTCGATCCAGTAGTTATTGAGATTAGCTTGTTCAGCGCCAACGCACCCCGTGTAGCTTCTCCCGTACTTGCATATAACTGGCCAGATTGCATGATATTCATGGTACTTACATGGTATACCTTGCTCAATAAATAGGCTATAAAATGCAACAAAAAAAATTTTTTTCTACAGCTTCAGAGATTAATTAACACGTTCGAGTAAACAATGTCTTGAGTTCTATAACATTAGTATAGATTATATACTTACGACTTTGGCCCCTAGCAGTTGACATTCGATCGCGGCGCGAAGGCCGCACGGCCCAGCCCCGATGATTAGTACTTTGGTTGAAGGGCATATTCGTCCTCTCCCGTATACCTTTTGATTTGCACGGGCGTCGAACTTTTTGAATAGTGCTTGAGCCCTCCAGGAACTTGCTAACTTTTCCTGGGAACAAGGATATCGTATAATTCAATATTACCGTTACAAGACAATTTTTAACAAAAAAGAAACCCAACTTCTATGATTTTGAAGAATCTTCCCTAGTGAATCTTCGAAGTTCCAAGGGTCCATCCAACGAGAACAGGATCATCTAAATCGGTTCATAAACAACGCAATTACGGTTGAAGATCCATAAAAAAAAATCGAATTGAGAACCTCTTCATTTCTTTGAAGTCAGTTAAAAATTGCATATTGGCAAACGCTGTTGTTTGAATACAATTTCGCCGTGATTTAAATAATGTTGCTAAAAATGGCTTTGAAAGATTAAATGCGTGAACACACCGATAGGTTCTCGGTGATGAATTTTTAAACATGAGGTAGGCGAACACCAAAAAAGAAAATTTATAGGCCACTGCCATATTAGGGCTGCATCGACATGTTTCTCTCAATTCAAAGTAATATGAACGAGCTACCAAACGATTGTTTTAAATTTTTTACAGGTGAAAGTGTTTGGCCTTACGTTAAATGATATGTACCCGAGGATGTAATTAGGTTTGCCAACTGTTTTTTATATCTAATATAGTATTTTCGATGTTATTATTACCTGAACAAATATAAGTAGATGACAAAAAGACAAAAAAAATATCTTGAAATTGAAAATCTCGTTCAAAGAGCGTTCATACTGCGGTCTGCGTTCCGTTTAACTATTCAAAATTTTGGAATAAATTATGTTGCCTAATTTTTTTATCCAACAAAAATATTGGAATTTCGCTTACTATATATTTTTTTTATAGTAGTAAGAGGCCTAACATACATAGTAGGATACTATATTATATAATAGGACTGGCAATTCTAGTTGTATGTTGTATACCAAGAGGGAGTAACTCTCAAGTACAACAGCCGTAACATACATATATTTGACATGAACACAAACTTTCAACTTGAAAGTTATATCTACTAGCCAAGGGAGCATTAGAAAAACCCCTAACATCATGTTATGGTATCATCAATGTGTTTTTCTTCACGGAGAAATATCAGGTTCATTGTAGAGATTCGACTTTCCGTCAATCGAAGCTGTGTTCAAACCCATTACCACTAAACAAATAATATTAGTTACTAGCTGTGCCCGTGACTTCGCTCACTTGGACTACAGAATGCCCGCACGAATCTTGCTACCCCGCTCCATGCTTACTGTGAGTGTTCCTTAGAAGATAAATGTATACTCTCGCTGACTTTTTTGTAGGTCTTTTTAACGTATACAATTGTGTAGTATATTAATTTGTTATATCTCTTATGATTTACTCAGTGTAAGCCATTTAAGCGCCCGAATTGATTTACAATGACCATTTTTTTTGTGCGAAACCCTAATTCTTTTTATGAAATAAAAGAAGCCTAAGTTACTCCCTTTAATAACAGCTATTTATCAGTGAAAGTCCCGTCAAAATCGGTCTAACCGTTTCAGAGATTACCCGGAACAAACAAACAGACAGACAGACAATTTTAAAATGGGGTTTTTATTAAAGGCGTCGTTTATACTTTCATATGCATTTAGTAAAAAGCTATTATTTTGACATTACAAACAGAAACTTCAATTTTATTAATTGTATAGATTAACAAAAAATAGCAAACGGGCACGAAGTCTACCCTATTTCTGTTAATGTGCGTTACTAACCTCACCATAGCCGTAGTACAAACATTTATAACAAGGTAGTGAAAAATTAATTTTTAGTGTACTCGATACGATAAGGATTGAAGTGATAATGGCTCAGCGGTAGATACAAGAACCGTCGACGTGGGTTGGAATTTCACAGTGAGCTGAAGCTTTCCATCAAGAAAAATATGATGAAAAAACTCTATGGCGTAGTTGTGGGGCGTTTCCTAATGTCCATCTGGCTCATTACACTAGGTAAATTTCACCTTTAAGGTGGAAGTCCGTCACCAGGCAGGTGTGTTTCAAAACTGTACGTTAATACTTGAACGATAATGTCTTATCTAACCTCTCCTTTGCACAAAAGAAACACATGCGCGGGGTTTCAGAGTAACAGTTTTACGATTACCTTCATCTCAACTAAAACGTTTTCTGTGTCTTTGTCGTACCATGGAACAATGGAACCATCTCCCGACCGATGTTTACCTCGTTACAACATCGGGTCGATAGATTTCGATCTCTCGGTAGTCGTCGTTGTGTTTGGATTTTACTATGCTTAGAGTCAATTTGCTGTACCACTTTATAAAAATTTAAATACTAACTAAATAATTCTACACACGTCCTACCCAACTTTAAATTACTGTAATTTGTTAAATGTAATTAATTAGTGTAATTTGACCACTGTAATTTATAGTCATTTGCGTTGTTTTTGATTTGATGTGGGATTTCATAAACGTATTGTATCTTTTAACATATTAAACATTCTGGCTAGAATTTAAAAAAAATCGTTTATTTTATATCGTCTACGCATGGCGTCTAATCATAATAACGGGTGCCAAATTCTATATGTAACCAGGTAGCTGTAGGAAATGTATGTTCTTAATTTATAAAACAATTTCATATTTTCTTTGATATGAGGTTTCTTACTTGACATGTCTTAATTACCTTAAAACGTCGACATTTTATGGTATATAATTTTTTAATTACCGCTGTAATCGACAGTAATGACTTCCGCTTGCCATCGGCAGGGAGTTCATCCTCACACTTTGGAACCTAAGTGTTCATGGACAGTCTGGTTTCAGAGGAGTTCGGATGTAGATGTAGAATGCTAAGATTTTCCCAGGGGACTACAGTTTGGGGTTCTTCAAAAGGGGAATGAGCAATTTTTTAAAGGGTCAGCAACGCGCATGTGAATCTTCTAGTGTTGCAAGCGTCCAGAGGCTACAGTAACCGCTTACCATAAGACGAGCTGCAAGCTCTTTAACGCCATCGTGGTATGAAAAACATAAATGCCAGTGCAATTTGGGCAATAATTTAAACATAAAATTTATAAAAGTAAAATTATTTAATACCCAACATAATTCAACGACAAATATAATTATTTCGCTGAACACTCGTAATTTTTCCACGGAACATACTTTAGGAATTGCTGATGTAGTGATTAAAATGTTTAAAAAAAAATTCTAATACTACCGTATACCAATTAGTTATCTACCATCGCGCCATGTCCCTACTAAGTAATACTAGGTACGTAGGAAAAACGAAACGAAACTTCAGTATATTTACACAAGTAGCTTTCTAATATAATTAGAACGGGGTTAAAAAGGGGTAGAAAGTTATTTTGGCGGTGATTTACTTCGATGTTGATATCTAGATACTGCTTAGTGCTTTTGATTTAAATTACATTTTGTTTTGACACACTTTTGAAAACTCAATCCGATTTTATTCAAAAAAGGTTGAACTTAAAAACATAAGCAAATACTCTTTAAAATTGGAATGTCTCGAAAGTCACCGTACTATATTAGTACCTCATTTGAAGGTTTCTAAGCTGAAAGATGTTATGCACTTTTAGGACACGGCCTCATAGGGACGTAGAGTTCGAAATTTGAAATGTTAAGGACTAGAACATTTGGTTATAAATTTTAGGAATCATTTCATATAAAAAAAAAAGTAATATCTATTTTAATACTAATAATATAATAAAGCGGAAAAGTTTTTTGTTTGTTTGTTTAAACACACTAAATTCTGGAACTACCAGTCAGATTCGAAAAATTCTTGTTTTATATGATAGCCAGACTCACGAAAAATATTATAGATTATACTGTGATAACATTATGTTATATAACGAAAGACTACAGTTTCTAGCTAGCCTTAAATATTCATTTATGTTACGTAAATCGGAAGTCGAAGCCCTCGCGAACTGCTTTAGCCGCATGCGCTGGCTTAATGGTTAATGATAAGTTAAGATACATTGTTCTACAAAAATATTGGCCATTATATTAGTATATATAAAAAAGTCAAGGATACCATATATATATCTCTTATACATAAGCCAAAATAAGGTATTTTGCAATTTTTTTATTGAAGATTAAAAATTAATTTATGAGCATTATTTTTAAGCATGGCATATTTAATCCTTACGAACTAAAGTTACTTCATCATAAAGACAATTTATAATGAAGATAAACTTTGTCTTTTATAGCATGTTATTTGGACGCATAGTTTGAGAGATAATACAAAATTAAAATAATTCAACATTCGGCTCGGGTCTATGTATATAATAGCGATGCGAACGAGCCGTGCAATGCCGCGATATGACCATATTAAAAAAATTGTCTGTACTGAAGTATTATAAATCATTTATCAGTGATTTCTTCTAAATTATATGTGGGTGAAACCGCGGGGCACAGCTAGTATACATATAAAAAAATTGCTCACTTAATTAGCGACAATATGACAGACATTTAGGTGTAATTGATAGATATTTAAATACTTCGTCGAAAACTCCTACCATCGACTCCCGACTGGAGCCATAATTAAGTGAGCGATCTTTTTAATTTTTTTATTTTATCTCTGCAAACTAACTTTATGAGAAGTTTGGATGAGATAAGCTCTGCCTAGTTTAAGATTAACAGTTTCATTTTAATTAAATTATGCAAATCACACACGCTGCTTTCTAATGTAGAGATTTACTTGTACATGTGTGTAAAAGAGAAATGTATTTCAAGAGAGAAGAGGATCTGTCGTCAGTTTCTATGACGGCTTACAACACTAACACAATCAAAACAAGTAGTTGAAGATACACTGATTTTCCTCTAGAAAGTGAGTGTGAGCTACAACAGGCAAAATAAGAAACCTGTTATATTTTGTTCCTGATTCAAAGGAATAACTCTTTCAGTAACAATATTTTTCAATTTACAGATAACAGTTCCACACTGCTACTTGTAAATATCTTTTCTTTTAAACTGTTCCGACAAATACGTCTCACTCCTACAAGAAAGTCAGACGATCAGTTCCCACGTACAACTATGTAATTCAGCCCAGCTGTAAGTGAGACTGTCTTACGTATCACGGGATGTTAAACGGAAACATTGAACTTTGATAATGGTAGCATATAATAGACCAGCAAGCTACAGGCAATGTAAAAATAGGTACGTATACATAGCACATTCGCAATATTGTAATGCAAACATGGATTATATTGTTTACGATAAAAAGCTAAATCAATCACTGACTCACGGCGATATCTGAGCCGCAAAGATAATAAATACGGTGCGCGACAAAATGCTAATTATGATAAAATTATCTTGCAAAATTCCTCCATTGTTTAATAACTATGAATTCGAATAATCAAATGTATAAAAAGCAATTGCTAACGCTGAATGTGATAGCTGGAATTCGCGTTAGTGTGCTATGAAAAGGAATTGTTTACTTTAATTACATACCTACGTTGTTGGATAGTGCTTGTGAAATATCTTATCAAATTCTGGTGTGAGGAACAACAACATGAATTGGATACCACATTACAATTCGAACAATCTATAACATGAGACCTCGCGAATAACTACAAGTGTCATGAATATATTAACTTTGCACTCCTGACAAATTCTTGACAATAAACGTATGCTAGCAAAAACTCGATAAGCTTGATTTTATAAATGACCTTTAGAACGGACTACACAGTTAGTTTGAAGGGCCCTAAACAAATAGAGCCGCTGACGGATTTTACACCTTTACCGGGCTTGGGGGCGAGCGCTTAATGTACTCAGCCGCTAAAGCGTAGGCAACAAGCGCTCAAGGGTGCCAAAGTGGCTGGACCTTGGCTCGGGCTGTTGCCGCGATTGCAATAAATTCGCGATCTGACTAATTCCCTATCCGTACAATTCGAGCTAAACTAACATATACGTATATACATGTCCCTGCCTCCTGGGAGGAAGGAAGGAACATGTGTATATATATGTATTTAGTAATCTGAAAGTATGGTCTACACTAACTAGCGTAAAAAAAGAAAAAAGGTCCCTTACAGAATCTGTGTGGTGTGCACGTGTGTATCTTATTATATTAAGTGAGCAATTCTTGTATATATTTAAATGTAATTGGTTTCTCGGAAACGGCTCCAACAATTTCGATTAAACTTTGCATTTAGATAATGTTTTACATTCAAAATTTACCTCGATAGGGTTTTTTTTTTTTGTTTATAAGACACCGAGCATCGCTTGGTCGCCCAGATATTGAAGATTATGTGTGTAATGATGTATGTGGGTAGCTAAGTGATTGCAAGAGCAGTGACACTTGTATCACGTGGACGGCTGCCAAACTCGAGGGTTTATTATCGAGGAACGGACCTAGGCTTGAGTTGCCGCGAGAGAGGGAGGTCGCGTCGGTGGATGTGCGGGAGCGAAGTTAGCCGCCCGTTATAAATGACCGACACAGTTTTAACCATAGATGTAATATTAAATCTATGTTTTTAACACTATATTCCAAGAGACCAGGACCTCCAGACATTATTTATTTACTCATTAACAATATGTGTAAGATTAGAATAAGTACCGTTAGTATGTACTTTGAACGTACGCATACCTACGAGCTTGGGCCGACGCGAGCGACGGCCAATTTATAGATATCAGGTAACAAAAGTAAGTAAAAATATTACTCATTGTACTTATAATCTTAGTTTGGATTTTGATGTATGTTTTACAGAATATTTATAACTAACTGTGCTCCACGATTTCAGCCGTGTTTTTATCCGACAAACAGATAATCATACTAATATATAATGACAGATAATACTAATAACAGATAACAGGTAATAGAAATCAGAATAAAAATATTTTAGTAATATGCCGTTTGACCTCTTTATCCGCATGCGCCGATCAAACGGTTTGCAAATCAAAATAATCTTTATTCAATTTAGGCCCTAAGAAGGCACTTATGAACGTTAAAACACTACTGCCAGTTCGGAAAACGTCCCAGACATCGAGAAGAACCGGTAAGAAACTCGAACGGGTTTTTCTTTTCTTCTCAACTGTACAAATGTTAATATAACAGTTACAATAATAATAATTTTGTGGATGCACAGAGAGAGAGTCAATTCCAGACATCACTATCATTCACATAATGATCCACCCCATAATAACCTTTTGACAGTAAAGCCCACTTGACATGGTCCTTGAACTTGTTGTCCGGCAAATAAGTAATGTGCTTCGGGATCTTGTTATAGAACCTAACATTATTACCTAAAAAAAATTTATTAGTCTTACTAAGTCTAAAACACGGTGCAACAAATTTATCTATATTTCTAGTATTAACATTCTGCTGATCTTTGACAAAATCCAGTTTGTTTAAGTGTTTACGAACATACATTAAGTTATCAAAGATGTATTGGGAAGGCAAAGTTAAAATACTAAATTCGTGGAACTTGTTATTTAGTGATTCGCGGGGTCTCATATTGTAAATTGCAATAATTGTAAATAGTGTATTACAATTTTCTTCAACGATAAAGAGTTTACAAAGTCTGCCACAGTATAAATGTATGCGTACATATATATATTTTTTTATTTATTTATTTGGTACATATTGCTTCACAGCACATTTAACACAAAATATACATTTGTTATGTTTTGCAATCATGTGGTGCCAATTACGAAACAATTATTATTAAATTTTGTTTGTTATGCAGCGGTTAAATATTTATATACATAAAAAAATATCATTATGAAGTATTATGTGTTTCTATATCTCAATTTGAGTGGGAGTGTGAGTCTGCGTGTAGTGTGCGTGTGCGTGAGAGTGTATAGGTGTGGTGGGATCATATGCTCCTGAGTGAAAGCATATGATCATATATACATGTATATATTTTATAGATATCCTAATACATTTAGTTACCGTAATTTAAATGCTGCTTGGCTGCTTTG
Organism: Saturnia japonica; assembly: GCA_033032175.1. Lineage (NCBI taxonomy): Eukaryota > Metazoa > Arthropoda > Insecta > Lepidoptera > Saturniidae > Saturnia > Saturnia japonica. The sequence goes on along the minus strand of CM065304.1, from coordinate 2,628,243 downwards.
TCGGCGTGCATTGTCCAAACAGTTCAAAATTGATGAAAATAAAGTATAACATTATTGTTCTACAAAACAGTCTGTAACAGTATATATGTACATTTTATATAAATCCTGATAAAATCGATTTAAGTAATAAAAAACGATTTAATAACTAAATTCTCAACAGCTGTTTGTTAAAATTTTCTTATCAACTAATAATACTACACCTTAAGGGTTGCGCGTCACCTATTTATACGTTGATCGTACTATGCTAAAAATCTTTACACAGGGGCCAACTACAACTGTATAAGGTTTCAACTCAGTCAGACGAACTACGCACAAACGCGTGGGACATGAACACACAAATATAATTTTTATATATAAAACTGCTTAGCGCCTACAGAACCGCGTAATGATCGAAAGTCTAGATCTTTCTTCTAATTAAGTCCTGCAAACTTACATCAACATTGATTTTGAAAGTATCTATTTGGAAAACGATAACATGATACGAATGAAATTATATTTTCGCAGCGCACTTAAAATTACTTTTATTTTAAGCAAATTTTTAATATCTTGGGGTTACATTATTTCAATTTTCATAAAGGTTTCGTATTCTTTTGAAAGTAAAAAATAAAATTTATGTTATTCGCATATAAATAATGTAGCTTTGACAAAGAAGGTCTGAAATCATTTCAGTAGTTTTTGTGTTTATCCATTACTGAGTTTATCAATTATTGCAAACATGCCTAAAATATTTTTTTTAATAATACACTTTATAATATTAGTTTAGATAGTAGCATTTCTGTTTATCTAGCCAACATACATGCACTGTTCCATGCATCCATTGAGCGGTTTGCAATATCACGACAATTTTTATTTTGTTATACTCATCATAACTTTAAAACGAATGTACTGATTTGAATAATTCGAAAAGTAATTTACTCCTACGTAAACAGCATAAATGATTTGGATAAGGATTCATATGACGATACGGACATAATCACTTTTTGTTCGCCATCCGTGTTTTAGTTGACTAATTTGAACAAAAAACGGTTATTGTAACATAACTTCAATAATTACATGTATTGTCTTGCAGACTTTTTTGTTTACATTAGTGAGAACGTTCGATATATATATATATATAGTATTTTTTATATAATACCAATAATTTTTGCAGCACACGCGAAGTAAGCATATTTTAGGCAATTTTTTATACTTTGTGTAAAACTACCGACATTTGTATGAGAAATTAATTAATTTTTCAAATTAAAATATCGCCTATGTTACTGGCTGAAAATGTAGCTTTATATTGGTGAAAGAATTTTTAAAATCGGTCCCGTAGTTTTTAGTTTTTGTGTTTTTCCATTACAAACAAAAATCAAATCTTTCCTTTTTATAATATTAGTATTGATATACACCGATTGACCTCGGAACACGACATGCCAAAAGAAAATCATAGATGGCTATATCACTATATGTATGGTAGTTGCGATTCCTACCAACCCGCTAAATATACTGCATATATACAGACTGATCTTGGAATACGAAGAACCTAAAGAAAATCATACATTGGTTTATCAATATGCGTATAGTGGTCTCAATGCCTCCCACGGCGCTATATTACTGCATATACACCGACTGATCTCGGAACACGACAAAGCAAAAGAGTATCATACATGGGTTTATCACTGTTTGTATGGTAATGTCATTATATGCCAATATCAATCCAACACATTAACCGTCCCAATAAAACTTACAACAGTACAAACAACAAACATACAAACTTTAAATTTATTATATTTGTAGGATAACACTAGTTAAATTATGACTTTACCGGGATAAAAAGTACCTAATGTATTATTCCAGGTCATAGACTATCTGTCTGCCAAATTTCATTCAAATCCGTTCAGTCGTTTTTGCGTGATTGATTAACAAACATCCAAACATACACACTTTCACATTTATTATATTAGTAGGATTGTACTAACACAGAACCTTCGCGGATGTGCGCACAACAGCTAATCAAAGTTTCATAGCAATGGAATTAATATGGGTTTGAAACATATAGGAGGCAAACAAACAAAGAAGCATTAATTATTATTACATAACTAAGCTCCTTTCAATGTGTAGTTGAAAAGAGGCTTTCTTTCTTTAATCAATAAGAATGGGAATCGTAATCAATATAGTATGTACTGCCAATTTGCAGATATTTTTGTTGCACCATTCTTTTTTTACCCGACTGCGAAAAAGGAGGGTTATATTTTTCGAGCGTATGTATGTATGTATATCGAGTTCTTTGGCACGCTCTGTAGCCTAAACGGGTTGATGGATTTTAGCGTACGAGGTGTCGTTAGATTCGTCTTAATTATTGGAGTAACAAAAGCTATGTAATATTTAAGTACGAAGTCTGGGAATCAAAATAAAATATAAATATATAATATTTATAGTCAAATGTTTTTTGTTGCAGTCGGGTTTTGTGTTTCCTTTTTAATATATTTTTTTTTATCTAACTCAGATTGGTGAACACGCTCAGCCGTGAACAAAATCACGAATCATACAATTACCTAATGCCAGAACAAATAAACCAGGTGAAATTGTACATTTTTGATGTTTATTATATTATTATTGTTGCGAAGAGTTTACACAATCTCACTGGATGTTACATAATGACGAGGCCAAAGATAACATGCTAAGCCTACGAATTAATTAGCCTTATAAGAGCAGCCGCCAGAACATACAAACAAGACGTGATTATCGATAAATTTTCAGTGTGAAGCTGGTGGCCAGTCACTCCTACTAACACGTTATAGTTTCATAACTACAATTTCCTTAAGCAAAAGCTCAGATTTATTATAAAATTGGAATTAAACGCTTATTTATACGTAGCCAGTCGCTGCCACTACTAGTCTTGCTGGCATTCCAGTGCTGGCCGCTAGCAGCAAAAAGTGATTACACGGAGCCAGTAGATACCTTGCAAGCGCTGGCATGCCAGCGTGACTAACGCCAACGACTGGATACGCAAAAATCAACATTAAGTCGCGTCCGCTCACGCCGTGTCCGAACAAGCTATCACGCAACCTGCATCGCGTCTAAACTAAAATAAATACAACAACTTAGAAGAAAGACTAAACCCTAAAATAATTAAAAAAAAAACACGCCAGCCTAATAGTCTAAACATACAATACAATAAAAAAATCGCGAAATGTAAATAATTTTACGAAAATTAATAACTGAACCAATTGTTTACAGTATGCGCGGAGAGAAAGCAAAATGACCGGAGCTGAACCAAGCGCACTCGTTAACAACAATTTCTAGATCTAATCACTATAATAATTAACAAAAGATGCAAATACATAAACAGTGTCGTCCGTATGAAACGACTCACGGGAAAGTGCATCAATTAATATATTATTATAAGCATATGGAACCTCTCATAAGTGTTTCTAAATTAGATATAGAAGGTCGATGGATAAATATAATCTTTTCAAGTAAAATCAGGATGGTAACGAAGTATGGATTACAAGACGTTATAAGTAGGCATTGTACGGATATGAGATTTCGAACCTGGATATGCATATCTTAATAGAAAAAAACTAATTTCCGCACGCGTGTCATACAACGTTTTTCAACACATTTGCGAGAGAACAGTGCAGTAGAGCTCTACATCTTTCGTCTCATTTTCTCTTTAGTATTAAAGTGAGACTATATTGATCAAAATCGCTTCCGAGGTTCGATCATTCAGCTTATTTATCTTCGTAATGTGTGTAATTTCCTTGGTGAAATTTTTATATATTTTCAGATATCTCATAGTTTCGGATAATTTTAATTAGGGATATTACATTTTTAAAGAATTGTTTTTAGAAGGAAATTAGATATTATTTTAACATTTATAAGTAGATAAGTGTTAATTTTTTTAATATTTATTTTAGTAAATAATAAATTAAATTTTATATTGTTTTTGGTATTCGACCATGTCTCATGTGAGCTTCACCGGCCTCCCTATCCGAAATTATTAGAAACAATATGGGATAATGAGTACGGTTTCAGATTTTTTTTAAATCTATATGAATAACCTTCGTCGTTTTTTTATGTATTCTAGTATCTATCTGTTCATCGTTGTTAAAGATAATAAATCCCTAAAAATAAATTAAAATCTATACTTATATATTATAAATCTGAATAGATTTTTTGTTTGTTTTTTTGGTTGAACGTGCTAATCTCAGGAACTACTGGTTGGAATGGAAAAAATATTTTAGTTTTGAATAGCCCATTTATGTAAGAAATCTATATGCTATATAACATCACGCTACGACCAATAAGAGCGGAGCATCAATGAAACATGTTGCAAAAACGGGGAAAATATATTCCTTTTGAAAGCTTTCATTGCGTGCGCTGGTTAAATAATGGTTAAAGTAACGCAACAATAATGTGCGATGGAATTGTTTCTCTTAAAAAGTTCTAAAAAAACCGTGATGGCATATTAAGTCTATCTTTTAAGGTTGACTCATTGTGACGTCATAATGTTATACTTATTAATAACAGTACAGCGTTTACGGATATTACACCTGACTAGACAATAATATTAAAAAATTATTGCTAAAAACGAGTTGTTAGTTGTTTCCGATTAGCTATGTGTGATAAAGGATTTATTAAGGCAAAGTCTGATAATATTGTTGATGTTGATATATTTATGATGACTAATTTTTTTTTAAATGACGTTCGGTTTAATTCTGCTGAAGTTCGAGGTGCCAAGGCATCAAGTAAGTCTGTTAAAAAATAATACAATAAATGAAAATATTTAATTATTTATTCTCCATTATATTGAGAGAGAGTTACAGCGACAAAGCTATAGGTTATGTTCAACTATGAAAAAGACAGTTGCAAGAAACTTTCAATATGACTTAATGCTGCCATGATAACTTTAATCTTCCAATAATACTTATCTGCATTGCAAGAACATCCATTTAACAGGACTAGTTTAATGACACGTTAAAATTAATTTTTAACCCTTCAAAGACGTTTTGAAAACTCAGTTTTGCGTTACAAGAAACTTTAAACGTACTTTATTTTGACACTTCATTTGTTAAATTTTAATGACAGATAAATAGCCCATTAACACTCCATTACGAAAGTAAAAAGTATTTTTCGATGTGTTTTATATCCTTCTCACTTTTTTGATATGTCTTCAATATCACTTACATTTCTATCATCGTGAGATGAAAAGTTATCAACCGTAACATACCAGGTAAAATTGATATCCGGAATAATTATCATAATACAGAATTTGATTCTGGATTCCGGTCCGCTAAGAAAATTGTATGTACAATAATCATCTATACAAATAAAATTAAAGTGTCTGTTTGTAATGTCAAAATAACATCTTTTTACTAAATGCAAATGAAAGTAAATACGGTACCTATAAACTAATCAGTTTATAATATTTTTGTCTGTCTATTTCTTCCGGGCAATCTCTGAAACGGTTGGACCGATTTTGACGGAACTTTCACTGATAGATAGCTGATGATATAGGAAGTAACTTAAGCTACTTTTATTTTAGAAAAATAATTAGGGTTCCGCACATATAAAAAAAAACTGGTCATGGTGAATCAATTCAGGTGCTTAAATGGCTTATGCTGAGTAAACCATAAGAGATACAGCAAAAATTAATATACTACATAATTATAGGCATCAAAAAGACCTACAAAAAAGTCCGGGAGAGTATACATCTATCTTCTAAGGAAAACCCACAGTAAGCATTTTTGTCTTTAAAATACCCGGGAGCCGAGAAATAACATTCGCGCGGGCATTCTGTAGTACACGTGAGCGAAGCCGCGGGCACAGCTAGTAGGCTATATAACTTTACGCTACGACTCTAAGCAGCGGAGCAGTAAACCATGAACATCACCTGACAAACTGTTAGAAAGTACGACAAGTGAGAATAACGGCAGGCTACACGGGTGCTTTGGCGGCGCGGCGCCGCGGTGTGGTAGAGTTAATCGTATAAATTTATCACGAGTGAAACCCTGTATAACAGCCAGTAAATAAATAAAATAAAACAATTTCTTGATACTTGAGTAAACGTAGGTTTCAATAACACCCAGGCTGTAAAGCCGAAAATACTTACGTTGCAACGCGATACGGTCCGATTACGTCACGCTCTAATTAATTATACCTAGTTTTATATAGTCTTTATTCAAATCCACCATCTACAAATTACACATACCTACTTAGCGAAATTTGTAGAATGCGATGAAAAGTTTAATGGATGAGGTAGATTTCATTGAACTATTGTAGTAATTGACGGTGTTAGTTAAGCGGTTATTGCGCTCGAACGACGCGATCAAAAACATCAGTTCGTATGATATCATGAACCTGAATATTCTGTGTAAGATGGTGGCACTAGCGTGGTGGGTTGTTAGTAGTAGGATACCTTCGAGTTTTTACCTCACAATTCAAAAATCTATCATCAGGAACATCATAATTAAATTATTACGTGAAGCAAATACTTTATAGATTTATACCCCTTTTTAAGCGTAGGTATTGCTTGCACGGAAGACTGTGAGATTTGGCATGTTTAAAGTTTATATGGAGGAGTGCAGAAAGCTAAAATTTATCTATAATATCTGTTACTAATATATTCAATTAAATAAATTAATACTGCGAATCCTAATCCGACCAGTGCCATTGAACTTAGACCACCCAAAATATTCACATTGTCACTCTGTTGGCGACTGAATTATGTATTATTGTGTGTCTTGTGTTATATATTGGGTGTTTTATATATAAGAATAGATAGGTAACATTAATATAGAAAAACGAAATAGATTTATAGAGAAAATGTTAGCAACTACGCTACATTACGAATTACGGGTCATATATTATCTATATGAAAAATCATTAGTCATTGAAGTTAGTTCTATTTCTTGTTAAAAATTGTCTTGTTAAATTTGTGGATTTTACCCACGGATTATTTAACTTATGTGGGATTAGCACGAGTTGAAGATTTGTGTTCAACTGTCCATCTGTTATTCTCAAATCCCTAAATTCTAAGACTTTTAAATCTAGATAATTTATATTATGTTGTTTCAAATTAAAAATACTAGGTGTATGTATGCAATCCAGGGGCTGTCATTTTAAACCGACCGTTAATAAATGGCGACGGTTAATAATTTGTTCGACATATTATTTTGTAATTATCTGGACGACCGAGCTATCCTCGGTGTCTTTTAAACAAAAAAAAAGAAAAACATCTAACTGGGTAAATTTGAAATGTAAAACATGATCTAAATGCAAAGTTTCATTGAAATCCTTGGAGCCGTTTCCGAGAAACCAATTACATATACTTATATAAGTTGGAATTTCTTCTAAACAATTTTTTATACTATTGGCGGTGTGTGTTTCAGGGAAATGTTTTCATTTGCAATACTGCGTGATGATATTTGAAACTATTGTCAAACCAGTGAGCTGTAAAACTCAAAAAAACTTTCTTTATTATTTATGTTTGTCCACATGTCAGTAGTGACTGAATTTGCAGCTGCACTAATCACTCCTCTTCGTATTTCAGATATAGTCACTTCGTAAAGTTGAGGAATAATGTTCTCTGTGAAATATTTTCTGCCCGGTATCTTATATTTTGTTTTAATTTTTCTCATCATATTTCTAAAGCCAGTATTTTCAATAATTGACATCGGCTGATTATCAAGTACAATCATCTCACCTATCGCAATATTGATGTCTCTTGACTTGAGTCCTCACGTGACCATTGTACAACAAAACTACCTTCAATATTTTATTGGCTTTTCTAACAAAAACTGACCTGTGATGACACTGAAGTTGACGGAGTAGGCACTGTTGTAGGTAGTTCTGTTTAGATTTGCGACTGGGCGGAATCGTCTGTGGTCGAACATTTGTTCACAGAACCTAACTGAGGTATCAGGGTTGGAGGTCGGTATTTAATATGGTTGTTCATACTTGTAGTATTTGCTGTTTTTCTCTGTCCACCACGGGAAATTATCATTTGACATTGGTGACACTTGACTTTCTTTTACTTTAATGAATAATAACAGTATTATCTTTACACAAAAATATTTTTTTTACACAAAAACACCGCTCTGATTCGTACAAAAGCAAAAATCAAGAAACAATGCGAAGTAAACAAAACAGGTTCCACATTCAGTTGCAACTTGCGCGCGAAGCAGCTGTAAACGAAGCGTTACGGAAATCCCCGAAACCATGATCGGCTTAGCCGACTAGTCGGCCAAAGCCATAATCGGCACGACTCTATTATATATAAGAATTGCTCACTCAATATTTAATTTTGATAAAGAATTAACAAGGATATAGCGTCGCCAATAAATACACCTTTGAGAAATAATATTTATGGTTCAACTGACATAATATTTTTGTCATTGTTTTACGCGTAATGAAATACGACTTAGCTTTTTTCTTATACAGTCATGATGGTATTTAGAGGAATGCTATTTAAAGGTCGAGATATGTTATGCTTGTTAGGTGCCCCCGACTTGATAGCGACTATCATACACCATACATGCAAGTGTAAAACAACCCTATGTCATGCGTTGATCTAGATGTGTCGTGTTCCGTGCTAAACCGGTGTATAACCCATTATCGGGCATGGTGCTATGGATCTATTCCCGATAGGGTCACGACCACTATGCACATAGTCATGAGCACATAATGCATATACGCACATAATGATTCTCTTTTGGTTTGTCGCGTTTCGAGATCAGACAGTGTGATATCGAGTTATCGAGAAACTTGCAGGGGTGTTTTTAGTGCTTACTATAAGGGACAATGCAACCACTTTACCGTACTATAAGTACAATAAGTAAGTAGTATAAGTATAAGATATGCTCTGCCATAGGTATGATTTCAGAGGGGCCCCACGTTTTTATTTTAGTCTAATATGCCAAAAGCTATTCTGCCTAGTACTAAAATATTTCTGAACTAGAAGGTCAAAATACCTACGTGTTATAGTGTGGGCTGCTTAGTTTACCTACCAAGCAAACCCTGGTGTTAGTGTTCTTTCATGAACTGCCTTTCTGCCGCTGACATGGTTCATGTTATGACAACCACTACCATCAGAGATATTAATGACCGAGATCACCTACGTAGGTTGATAGATAAGTAACTATTTATTTATTTTGTAGTTTTCAGTGCACATAAAATAAAACCGTTTAACTTAAAAGTTTTTTTACCGATATTTATTTTCTTGTTTTTAGTATTTAGTGAAATTGTCTACCAAATATTCCTCATTCTATTTAATTCATTCAGTGCATCATTATTACATGGTTTCTTACCTGATAAATTAGTATTATTAAAAATTAATTAAATTAAATTAAAATTAATTAAGACGCTATTAGCTCTCTTCGTCTGTCACGTTGTGATGCTATAATTACCTTTTTTTTTATCTGCCCCTCTAACGTCACACAATCTTGGACGCAACTGTTCCCAACACGACTAATCATGCCCCCACCTAATACGCCATTTTGTAACAGGGTCCATCTTGAGTTTGAAATTTTGACATAATGACAGTATTCTGCTAGTGTAGTCCTATTATTTGATACCCATATTGTGGTGGTTGTGTAAAAATATGTACCTAGTCCGCCACATTGGAACGGCGTCCATCTTGAATTTTAAATTTTGACATAATCATCGTGTTTTATTGTGTAGCCCTTTCATTTGATACTCATATTGAGGGGGTTAAGGAAAAATATGTAATCCGCCATTTTGTATCGGCGGCCATCTTAGATTTATAATGTTATTGATTTTATTATATTGTATTGTCATCTAAATTAAATGTGTGTACCAAATTTCAGATCAATCTGACAACGGGAAGGTGCTTAAATTTCAATTTCTAATAATGACCCAAATAAATAAACAAATTCCGTTCGGGTCGAGCTAAATAAAACCGTTTAAAAAACACTTCAATTCATTTCACATTCGTAATTTTTGTTACAATTTTCTAGCGTGTGCATTAATTATATCCAATTCTTATTTGTAACAAAAAATTCATGGTAGTCGTTTTATTTACACGTAAGAGTAAAACTAAAGAGATAACACCGGATCTCAGCGTACCTCAGGTCACTAGAACTATAACTGTAATTAAACGTAATCGGTTTGAATTTAATTGAATTGGCTTAAGCATTGCGAGTTTCCAAATCTATAGTCTATCGTAGTTTTAGACGATACCAGAAGATGAAGAGTATACGAATGCAAGGACCGTCAATTTTGGTGACCAATGTTGTAACAAATCACATTTTGACTTCGGGGGTCAGAACTACGCTCCAGGAAATTTGGCAAATGGCATAATAGACGCAATAATAAAATAAAAACAAAGGGTGCAATTAATTAATGACATTTTCAAATGACATGAGTTAGTATTTGCTTTTCAATAAAATTTGTTTGTTTTGATTATTGGCGATCTAGATCTGCTTTTTTTTTAAAATCTGTGTTGTCGTAATTTCTTTTGAGATTTTCCCTTTTAAAATAAATCTTTAGTGCAATTTTATAATTAGTTATGGCATCTATAATATTATCTTTTTCTTTAAATTTTACAAAATCCCGACAGAATTGAAAGATTGAAACTCGTCAGTCATATCAACGTTCGTAATCGAACGAACGAAATAGAAAAATCCGTCATAGTGACTCGGTTTTGCGTGTCGTATTTCAGTATCAGCCTGTGCATATCCAGTTAATTTAGTGTAGGCCGACCTGACAACGGCGACCGTCGACAGAATAAGATCTCTCTGTGGTTATCGTAATGTTAGGATTGTACTGTGCTTACCCACACGGACAGTACCATGAATTTCCCGCGCTACTATAAAATATAAACAATACGAAATTCAAAATTTATCCTCATGAGAATACACGGTAGCAGCTACTGTAACATTAATTTCTAATCCAAAGAGCACATATATAATTAGTAACTAGGCATGGTCACTTTGTTCGAATTTACTAAATTATACTAATAAACTAGAGTAGGTGCGTGTGGCGACATCATTTTGGCTCGAGCAGGCATTTGATTCAGTGGAAACGCTATTCTTGATTTCCTACTGGCCCCTTGTCCCACATTCCAGACCGTTAGGTAAGTAAACAAATGCATTTTATTGGGACTGTGCACATTGAGCATTTACGGACGATGTTAATTTATTTAAGCGATTTCTTAAGACCTATTATGATCGAGAACAGTGTAACAGAACAATCAAACTTCACTAATTTAAATTACATTCGAACACGTACGGCATTTCGATGCACATTTATTTTTTCATCAAGCTTTTCAAAATCAATACACGACGGCAAACATGATGGTAATTAATAATTGTGTAGTTACCGCTGTCACTTCAGCTTGTAATCCTACCACTGTGAAAGTCACTGAGCAGCTAGTTAAGCATTAGCTGATCCCGAAGTGTGACGTTCTGAAGGAGTCTTGACGACCGATTTACCAATCTGAGTGTTCGTCTGAGGAATTTATTCAAGCCCTAGACCGCCATGAAATACAAACTCATTTGAGAATCCACAAGCCGTCAAACGCTGCGCTCCCTATAATGGTAAGAAACAATGTATTTGATATCACCTCGACATTCGCGGCACGTTTGGCATCACTGTATGCTCGACTCAACCTTGTTGAGCGCTTGGCTTACGCGCGTAAAATACTCAGCTTAAGCAGACAATCAAATGGTGCGCTAAGAGTTCGTGAAATATAAAATAATGGAGTTTAAATTGAGCATGTCTCAGGCGTACTTCTACGTCTAGTTCTATAAGTTTTATTCGTATTATCAAATATATGTGTACTATATGCGATGTGTGACATAAGGTAGCTGTTGTCTATGCCTCACGATTAATATTGCTTTACACTAATATAAAACATAAACAAATACATGGCCAACAATGCAATAACAATGCTCATTGTGCTACACATATAGTCATGAGCGACAATAACAACTTTCAGAAATCAAACGTATTGATAACTATATTTTTAATATGTATGTCTTAGATAATAAATGCTTAAAAATTATTATTTACACATATAGTCTGATAACTTTGTCTAACGTTTTTTGCTATGCCAGGACTTGTTTTGTATTATTTTATGTACATATTCTATTCATATCTTCTTCTATCAAACTTTTTCGTCAACACTAATCGCTTTCCGTTTACTGGCCATGTTAACAGTTTCAAAGTAGTTTTACGACTGATAATACGATAGTTACCCAGTATGCTTGGTCGAAGACCATCACTTCCGAGAAAACAATGCGTCATACTGCACGTGTTCAAGGCAATTAAGGATAACAAAAGCTAGACCGACTTTGGATGTTTCGGAGCTTCAAAGTCTTTTGTTACCTGATAACATAACACAAACAATAATACCGATAATAAATATTTACTGTCTAAAAATATGAACACATTTCTTCGTAATAGAGAATGGCGTATCGCTATAGAGTGTTTCAATATGTGGGTTTTAACGCAAACCAACCAAGTTGGGCTCACTTCAACGTTATCGGGAGTTTGTCGTTATAAAGAGTTTACACTGTATGTTTATTTAGTGTTTTTTATTTTCTAGTTATAAGAATTGGCAAGTTATGTCTAGAAATGTCGCTGTGTAAAACGACCCCCGCAGAACTGTACCCACAACTAGTTCGTAGTGCACGAAAAGAAATGTTAAGAAATATGTATAAGGGAATTTTAAAGGTCTCCAAAATTTTATGTAAATAAGGTATAAGAAAATAAATAAGAACACTTTGGAAGTAAGACAGGAACTATTATGTAGAAATAATATATAATGCGAGTCGATTGACGACTCGGTGGTCATTCAGTTTTAGAACTTTACCATTCTATTATGGAATTCGACCATATTGTAACCACTTGGAAGAGTTCTGCCTCGCCTCCAGCGGCCCTACCGTGAAACTAAGACTGCATTTTTATTTGAAACGGATTCGAATGTGGATTTGATGCCCTAGGAAAGTTAAACGTGTGCAACCCACAAAGTGACTAAAAAATACATCTATTTAATAAAAATTCTAAGGCTTACTAATGGACATCGCACATTTTAAATCCAATGAGACTTGTGGCAAGAAATATTGTCCAGAAGGTCCTTATATGTATAACGTAAGTGAACACTAGATGGGAGTTAATAATGATTCCTAAGATATTGCTCGTTTCGAACGAACAAGGGCGAAATTCCGCTAGGAATTATTGCAAAGCGTAAATTTTGTTGTGTTTTCTTAGTATAATAACACTGCGTATACTCTTATGCACAGTTGCGAACTAGGGATCGGTTTAATCTTAAACCAATATTGAGAACGCCGTGAGACGAAAGTACAGGGTTTTATTTAAAAAAGATCAATGGTTGCCTGTATCCTACCATTGTAAACTTCGAGCTGTCGTGAATGAAAACAGTCCGTTGAAACCATAGGATGGTTCTCATTTTCTTGTGATAATTTGTTTAGCTAGCTACCCTCAACATGGAAATCTCTCATCAAACACTTATTTGCGCATTCCGGTGAATTGTGACTAAGGCCCATTTGTAGACTAGCATATCACCACTATCAGGTACATGGTACTTAACATCAGTTGACATTAAAGTCAAATATAAAAATAGCACTTATTTAACAAAAGTTTAGCGCCACATTATACTGCTGAGTTAGGTGTGGCACGGTTTTATGTCATCGCACGAAAGTTTGGCACAAAGCCAGGATACACTAATGTTGCAGATTTGTCGTTATAAAGAAAGATATCTGAAATTCACACGATGATTGCACGGATAACGGAGTGCGTATTAGATTAGTTACTGTCAAACTTCAATGAAAAAGATAGCAGTCATTAGAATCGTTCTGAGTATACACGTAACTCGAGTTATACTATACACGAGTAAGGACATAGCGAAATTTTCACCTACAGTATAACAACTAAAATGTGAATTGTGTGGAGTATATTTAGGAACGATTCCGAAATAAATATATTTGTGCATAATACGGCATATAAGTCAATTCCCGTAGCCTGCGCTTACAGTTGAAACATTCCATTGATTTTTGACGAGACCTTGGCTTGTCATTTTTTGGTTTTTGCATATTTGGTCCTATGTAACATCGATGGCATTCTGCTTGTTATAAATAATAGTTTAGGTATTGTGGCCAAGTGATTAAAAAAGAATAACTAGAAGTATGATTCTTAAGTTGCAACAAAAACTCCCTGGACAGTTTTAACAAGAGAGCGACCATTCTTGTTAAAGCATTGCTTGAATTCTTGGAGCTTAGAAAAATAATACATTCACGTGCCTTTGGCATAATTGTGTATGTATAAACAAATGTTGTCATTAAATAAGAAGGAGAAGAATATTAAATTGTTAATACCTAATCCGGGATTACATTAGTTAAGAATTGTAACAGATTGTTTAGCGTAATTCAAACAACTAATCACGACGCGCCTTTGCTTCCGGCATACCTCTTTTTATGTAAACCTAGCTGTGCCCGTGGCTTCGCTCACGTGGACTACAGAATGCCCGCGCGAATCTTATTCCCCCGCTCCCGGCTATTTTAAAGACAAAAATGCTTATTGTCGGTGTTTCTTATAAGATAGATGTACCTTTCCAGACTTTTTTGTAGGTCTTTTTAATATCTACAATTGTTTAGTACATGAATTTGCTATATCTTTTATGGTTTACTCAGCGTAAACCATTTAAGCGCCCGAATTGATTCACCATGACCAATTTTGTTTACATTTGTGCGGAACCCTAATTCTTTTTCTAAAGTAAAAGTAGCCTAAAGAACTCCCTATAAATTCAGCTATCTACCAGTGAAAGTCCCGTCAAAATCGGTCCAACCGTTTCGGGGATTAGCCGGAATAAACAGACAGACAAAAATTAAAAAAAAAATGGTGTTTTGTTATAGGTATCGTATATACTTTCGTATGCATTTAGTGAAAAGCTGTTATTTTGACATTACAAACAGACACTTCAATTTTATTTTTGTATAGATTAAACATTTCATTGGTTATCGTTCGCATTATTAACGACGACATAGCATCGTGCAAAGGAAAACGAAAGAAAGGTCCCTTTCTTCCTTAACCATTAATTTTTTACCACAGATACCTACCTACCAACTGTAAACAGTAATCATTGATTTACTTCAAAATTTACAAAACCCTATTTTTATAATTAATTGAATATTGTTTATTACTCCATAAATCTTTAAGGATAAACTATGTAATCACAAATTAAGTTACAAATAAAATAAAAACTTCGCTCTGTATAATTGTATCGCCAGTCGAAGAAGTTAGGCAAGAGAGTGTCATTAAGCAACTGAACGCGTTTAATATAAGAATGTTCATGTGGGATGACTATTAGATAAACTACCCATTCTACCACCTTAATCAAAATATAAGTGAATCTATAAGTTAGCCAAACCGATATCAATGAGCTAGCTGTTTACGAATTATAAATCATAATTTACGATGATGGTAATACTCGAAGATTGAAAACTTCATATTTATTAGGTTGATGATAAAACGTAATCTCAAGAACTTTATTAATTAACAAGTTAAAAAGTAAGCGATGCTATAATGGATTCTGAGAACAATTACGAAGGCGCCGCAGCTTTCTTAAATGGTATATCCAATCACCAAGCTTTTGCCGCGGAATTCGTCTTGTATTACTTATTTAGTCACAGTTTTACGGAACCTCCATCTTGGTACAAACTAAAAAGGTCTCTATGACTTATCTTTCTCGTACCGTGAAATTATGAAACCTCCCGGTTTGTGTGTTCCCTCCTTCTTACGACATTTGGTATCGGGTCCTTTAAGCGTAACACGTAGAGATATTTATGTAGGCTAGCACGTTAGCGGCGATCGCCGGTGTATTAAGATCTCTCGGTGGTCACCGTGGTGTTAGAACTTTACTGTGATCACCGTCGGGGAGAGTACGGTCAATGTGGCGAGCTATTATTTAAAATATTTACACAAATATTTCACCTAGCTGCTTCATTACGTAGGCCATTGATATACACAAATTAAAAACAATAAAGTGCGAACATACCTTAAGTTTAGGGTAAAATTCGGGCAGCTTGTTACACCTAAGTGTGAGTTTGGTACAAATTTCCCTGTGTAAGGAGAGTATCTGCTTCATTGTTCCGGCAGAGCAGAAGTGGTTGAACATTTCGGCGGCCAGCGCGCACTCCGGCGGCGTGGGTTCAACGCGGTCCATTTTTTTAGAGGCTGGAAAATACAACTATTTTAATATATTCGTCCTCAAAATAGATATACTTATATAACATAAGTTTATTAAGACATCCAATTAGCTGATAAAATGTAAATTATGGCTCCTATGAGGTGTTTTGATGCCTTTACTAATCATATCACCAATTTCTATATTAGGTAATACATTAAACTATTTGGATTTGTAATGCAAATTTTTACTTTATTGAAGTTATTATTTGCAAAATTTCATGTTCTGATATCGTATATAAAAGTCTGAAATTCAAAATAGGCTTTAATTTAAAATAATCTTATAAAAATCTTGTGTGCGTCTTGTGCTCATATTTACTTAATGTATTTGTTTTATCGACACGATGGTCGAGCCATTAATTGCCGGAAAGGGCATATATAACAAACAATACAAATTCTGTATTTTTTTAAACAACTTCAAAAAGGGAGGAGTTTCTCAATTCGATTATATACTTTTTATGGATGTTCAGCCATAACACCTTTGTTTATGAACCGATTTAGATGATTCTTCTTTTCGTTGGAAAGGGGATATATACCCTAAGGGTAGGTCCCATCTTAATTTCATTGGCATTGGACTTTCGACTTCGATGATATACCAGGGAAATCCTCAAAATAATTGAAGTTGATTTTCTTTTTAGTTAAAAATTTTCTTATTAATTTTTTTTTAAACCCGATCGACTTTCTTGCCGGCTCGATAACTGGGATGTTTTTCGTACCAGAGGTAGTGTTGAAATTCATAGAATCTTAATTGAATAAAATATTTTAATTTTCATTTTTGGTTCTTGTTACTAAGCACAAAAACAAAAATATACCTAAAACTTTTTACATATATTCGAATATATTATATATATATATTATATTCGCAACTACCGAGCCATTATCACTTTAATATTTCATTTAGAATACTCTAAATTAGAAATGTATATAATATATCTATATAATATACATTAATTATTAATTAATAATTAACTCTAGAGCAATTATGATCTCATGCAGTAACAAAATAGAGAGCAGTAAAATGCAACATAACGTTCAAGTCGAGGTGTTTATAACTGTTCGCAAACATACTGCGATACTTTTACTAATTAATAAGTGAGACGGTTGAATTTTGGGATATAATTTCACAATAGAAATGCAGACACCGTATGCTTGTAAAGATGTATCGTTAAATCCCCGGAAGTAAACTTTGTTTGGTATGTTTGTGAAGCAGTCCCTTGAGATAGTTAAAAGGCTGTATTAAAATATTAACTATGTACTTGTAAAGCAGGTGATTAATAAAAGATAAAGTTGGTTCATATTAGTGTGTCGTGAGGCATCAGGGGGACGAGTTGTGTTCATACTTATGTATCCTTTCGTGTTGCAGTGTGGCGGAATTGAAATCAATTAAATAGTTTATCTATTACGGTGTGAATACCTACGTGTAGAATGTCTTTCTCAGAATCATCCAATACCGACAACGATTTTGAAGAAGACATTCGACTTCTTATATTATTGAAAATAAGACTGGGTGCTTTCATCCAGAAAATAGATCAATAGAGACTGGAGGTGCATTTCACTGTCTCTTTCAATAACCAAAACTTTCATTTATTTAATGTTTCTGCGAATATACATTACAATTTACAGGCCCGGTTTCCGAGGTTCCTAATTAACTGCTCATTAACTATTGATTCCATAAAGATAAATGTAGCTTAAACCAAGTTTATCTCATTATGTGTTTCTGAATACATTTGTGACTGTTCGAAAACTATCTATGCAATAAGTTGTTCAATAAGCTGCCACTAGACGGAACCTTTACGAAACTCATAGTAAATGTATTATTTATTATGGTTTTACTAATAAACAAAATAAATCGCACGTAGTATAAATATAATGTAATTGTTTAATTATAATATTTAGAAGTAATATATATTAAAATTAATAAGCGTAGGAAAAAAAACTTATTTCAATTTTATAGAAATAAAAACTTCGATAATTTTTGTTGATTTGTCACTTGGATACATCAGATGTCTACTGTATGTATTTGTCAGATCAGACGTCAACCAACTATGGAATAGATAAACGCTCCCTTTTTTTTTAGTTAAGTTGAACCAAGTTTAACTGAAATTTATCGTATGATGGTGTTTTCAGAGACGCAATTTGATGAGTTATTGCACCAATAGCGCTATTGAACAGATAAAAGTACCTCTTAAACCAGGCATAAGTCAATTATCTATATAATAATACGTGAAGCAAAAGCTTTCTGCCTCTTTTTAAGCATATTGCGTCCACGGAAGACTGAGATTTGGCATGGTTAATGTTTATATGGAGAAGGAATGCAGAAAACTAAAATTTATATATAATACCTATTACTAATATATTAAATAAAATAAATTAATACTGTGAATTCTATCCCGACCAATGCCGTTGAACTTAGACTCCCCCAAAATATTAACATTGTCACTCAACGAAAAGTGACAGCAAGTGATGTAGATAATACTCAATGTTTAGGATAATGAATACTGCAAATGTCAAATTTCAAAAAGTCGCCGGTCGAATTTGTACCTTAGGGCGATCGCTAGTAACAGAAAATCGGATATTTATATATGGTACAAAATATTTATATAATGCAAATGGGTATGGTATAAGACATTAGGAGACTGCATTTACCGCAGTATCCCGTCGTACTGTGAGATTCACATTGGTGTGGCGTATTGTGCTGTGCCAGATCCTCCTACACCTCTGTGGAGCGACAGTGTGTCTAATGATTGTCATCACTACAGATGCGGCCCCAACAAAATTGCCCAGGTTATGTGAATCAAACCATACTAAATTAACGAAACCGATGGCATTCTATCGAATCACTACACACCCTGACACTTGAACCTATCAAGTTATTTATTTCCAAATCGGTTGCATAAAGCGATTCGCTGTGATGGTGCTGAAATTATTGGGTCAGAGATTTTAGCTATGTCTGTTTTGTTGTAGAACAAAAAAATTGTGCAATTGGAATATTTTTCTTATAAATATCTGTCGCAGAGTCCCACTTGAGATCCAGTGTTCTTGTTCCATCAACAATGATTAAACTGTTATATAATATGGTGAATATTTATTATTTTTATTAAACAGTGTTTGAGGGAGTTCTTTCTTTTTCTTTTCTATGAACTTTTATTCTGTCAAATATATCAGTCTAACCGTAACTTCTTCTTTCTAGGATCAAATCAGGAGAGTCGCTAATGAGATAGCGCTGCAATGTCATGGCCTCATCCGAACAATATTCTGCCAAAATACTGTGACAAACACCTATAATTTGAAGGTTTCAATTCATGCTATTCACAACGTCTCCCTTTTTGTTCTGTTGCTGCAAACTATTTGAGGATTATTTGATAACCATTAACACAACTGAAAACCACTACTTTTAAATCATAATATTAATTGGTTTCAAAACTGTATAACTCGAATATGTTTGTTTATTACGCAGTGAACATCATCAATGAACGTTTTCTGTTGAATGCGTTTGGATGCGAGTGGAAATCGTTGCCCATCTTGGTTAGCAAGCTGATCATTATTATCCAATGAGAATCCGATCAAAATCGTCATGTTTGTTTTTATGTATTGCGCATATCTATCAAGATATAATAACATACTTTTCAAAAATGACTAACGTATCGTTTTTTGCGAAGTGTTGTCTATAATTATGCGGGATAACAATGGTTTATTCTCGGATTTGTTATTTTTAATTAATCCTATTAAATAGTTCAAACTTACACTCACGTGGGGTCTTCAGTTGCCTATAAAATTATGTTTATGTTCGTTACTAAATTTGAACCACTTTACAAACTCCTTATATTATTAGTAACTAGCTATGTCCGCGGCTGCGCTCACGTGGATTACAGAATACCGTCGATTGGACATACGTGCGAATCATGCAAGCCTCACTCCCGGTTTTTTTTCAAGTAAAAAATGCTTACTGTGGATTATGGGTGACCCTTAGAAAATATACATATGCTCTCGCTGACGTTTTTGTAAGTATTTTTAAGATCTACAATTATGTACCTACCTATAACATTAGCTATTTACCAGTGAAAGTCCAGTCAAAATCGGTCGAACAGTTTCCGAGATTGTCCGAATCAAACAGACAAAAAATATATAAAATGTTTTTTTATACCTACTTTTACATGCATTTGGTAAAAACCTATTCTTTTGACATTGCAAACAGATACTTCAATTTTATTTATTTGTATAGATAACATATTTATCATTATTATGCAGAGGCTTCCTATTTTCAAATAAACGAATATGAAATTAATTATTATCGAACCAAAACCTAGACAAAGCCAAGTGGCAAAGCGGTACTTTCTACTTTCTTACGTGTTATAGTTTTATATACTTTAAAAGTGCAGACTTGTTTGGATATTTACGGGGCTTGTAAATTTATCGTTTTTTTAAATACATTATTTTACCATGGCAAAGTGAAAAAAAACTATTAGGGTAAGCGCTTCAGTCCTCGCTGTCCTCCGACCTCTTTATGTTTCACTTGAAGGAACCGATGTCATAGGAAAAAGGGAACAGGTACACTGGCTCGGAGCGAGACTGTTCCACAGCTTCACGATATGGGATAGGTTTTTGACACTTCAAACTTTCTAAATTGTTGTTAGGTTTAGCGTTTGGCCACAAACTCGTTTGATGTGAAATGACGATTTGTCATATAATTAAATTAAATAAAATTCGTTTTACATCCCTCACTCTTTTACCAACTTAAGATTTTTCTGTCCAGCTAATAGAACTTCTAAGACATATAATAAATTACACAAAAACTTTAGATATCTTTTCTAATAAAATAACGAATTAAAAAAAAAATTGAAATATCAGTCATTTAACTCTGAAGAACAATATTAATATGTTATTCTTTTAATTAGTTTTAATTTCTTTAATTATTATTCCTTTAACAAATTCTTATTGTAGTTTTTATTTACAGCCTATAATGCTGTTATGGGGGTGTACCAAAATAAATAAAATAAAATAAAAATAAAATGTGCCCTAATATGGTATGTGTTAACACGCTAAGCCTAGTGAGGAACCCAGCGCGTTTGGTTCTGTTATGGAAATTAGAGAAAGGGAATAAGGTATCTAATAATATTTCAAAACGTCAAATGATACACTTTGTTGAACAAAAAAACGAGAATATATCGAGAGCAAGATGGTAAGGCACTTCTGCGGACTGAGTCGCAGCCATCATACATGAAGTCGAAAATATGGTAAAGTGGTAGCGTACACGGACACCGCGGCGATCAACATGAGTTTGAATACTTGCAACGAGCCTGAGCTTCCGTTGAAGGAAAACATAGTTATGAAATCATATCGTTGCGGTAGGGTGTTTAACGAAATTATGAGGACATGTATCCACCACTCATCCGCATATGTAATAAGATTATTATTACACTAAGTTTGATACTTTACCAAAAACGCGGCTCAAAGGCGGCGAAGTAATCACAAAACCTCCTACAAATTTAAAATATGTCGAATATGTCTCAATAATACTAACGGGTCCAACTGTTTTGATAAAAAGAAACGAATATATAACTACAAACTTAATAACATTTTGTTATATTAGGTCTATGTAGTCCGCTTCTACTTATCTTAATACTCTTATTTACCTTGTATTTACTGTATTATTTTCGTGTATATTATGTAATTGTTTATTGTTTAATTTCCAGGGCATCGGTTAGATTAATATATTCGTCCGTTCAGATATCATTTATAACGATCCCTTTAGTTTAATATACAATGTTGCATATAATTTTATCATATTTAATTATAATACATTGTTTGTTTACTTTTGATCTGTCAACATGCCAATTTCTGTTACGTCTGATAGTTTTAGGACATGTATGTGTATGTATTTATATAAATAAATAAAACCTATGATTCTACTGTTCAAAAATATATTGATAATTTGAAACTGTTATTGATATTTTTAAAAGATAGAGAAATAGTATAATCATTGATATTTTTATATTTATTTGGTAAAGTTAATACCAATAATAACAAGTTTAATAGTACCAAACGAATATAGGAGTCGGAAGTCTCAATCCGAGCTATTTATTAAATACATTACTAAATTCTATTTTCATGGAATCAATCTCACTTGTGAGAATTATTGATCCTGGGTTGCGTTGATTGCACTGGTTGATATACCTGACGTCGCAGCTAAGGCGTTGGATCTTGGTTTATATCCTTTAAATCAAATAATGTCTCGAGAGGTGTTAATGTTTTATGTGAGATCTTCAATATTGGACTGTAAGGTTTTATAAAATTATTTATTAAGGTAACATGGGTGGATCATTATGTGAATGATATTGATATCTGGAAGTGACTACCTCTCTGTGCATTCACTAATTTATTATTATTGTATCTGTTGTATTAAAATTTGTACAGTTGAAAAAAAAAACGATCGAGTTTCTTGCCGGTTCTTCTCGATGTCTGGGATATTTTCCGAACCGGCAGTAGTGTTTTGACGTTCATAAGTGCCTTCTTAGAGCCTAAATTGAATAAAGATTATTTTGATTTTGATGACATTCAATCTTGTACGGTGTAGTTTTGATTGCCATTTATTTATATTACACCGACGGTATCTAGGTGAAGCTGCGCGGAAATCATTAATCTATGTATGCATTATAATTTAATTATTAAAATGTATTAATTCCCATGTATAAAACGTAGAATTGTCACGAAGTTATAATATTATGTACCTATACGAAAAAAGTAATGTCTATTTATGAACTTCAAAAAATATTAACTTTTCATTTGCATTATTAATTATACCTAAGAGCAAAATACGGTTATATTATGGTTCTTTAAAATTGGCAACACTATCTATACCGAGGTTGTCCAATTCATTCTGGAAGTGGGCTTATAATTTTGATTCTATATTACCCGGCGCGGCGAGCCACCAGTGCTTACGATCATGATAAATTTAAACACAAATAGTTCGATATTTCAAACAAATAAATCTGTAACTCACACGTGACTAATTTAATAAGAAATAAAAAATAGGGCACCAAATTCAAATACGTTGGGGAGGCCAACATTTGGCCCGAGTGTCTGAGTTTGGGCAAGAATACGCAGATGGAACCGTGGTAAAACTTATGAGCTCTAAATACTACGTGATAACATTAGCACTTTCGTTCCGGATATGAGACCATTGAGATCAGATTAATAAAGCATAAAATGATTATCGTAGAACGTAAACAAACATTTCAAGACCGAGTCATATCAGAAGACAGAACATGAAATTTTGAGCATGCCAAGACGTCTCGTCAATTATTATTATTATGTATTTTATATGAGTTTAATGACATGTAGTGAATGAATCGCGCACCGACCAGGGTTTACCACACGCATTGTAAAAAATTATGTTTTCAATTTTATTTCCAAAATTTACTAAAATTTCGAAATGCCCTCAAATGTAGCAAGTACACTGTTAATAAAGACAATTTTATTGTAAAAAAAAAGAGCGCGGCGGGGGACTACCCCTCAGGGAAAAAGTTTCTAACAAGACAATTTTAACAAAAAAGAAAACCAACTTCAATGATCTTCAACTTCGAAGTTGAAGGTTCAATGCCAATGAAATTAAAATGGGACAAATCAGTTCATAAACTAATAAATTATGGCTAATAAATAAAACATACATTCGACTTTTGTTGATGTCAGTTATAAAATAAATGTGCTACAACATTATTTTTAAGTTTGACATTTGTGATTGTCAATTCACTCCGTGGGAATAAAGAACGCAGTATAGTTACTGACCTGTAAATTACAGTGCTATAGTTTAGACGTCATCATAGATTTTTTTTCCTCGATCTCACCTGATAGATCGTGCCTACCCAGCATATTACGTCTGTACACCCTTTGAAAAGATTCCCAAACTATGTATAGACAATAAGACAGACGTAGTTCCTATCCATTTAACGAACGGCTTTTGTGTTTGTGTTCTACTCAAAGTTCAGACCACTATTTTTATTTTTCATTCACGAAATATTATAATTCGTATTCGAAAATTGTGTTGTACTTTTTAGAACAGTCTGTACGATCCAGTCTCAATGTTTAAGTGATAATCGAATTATCGATGTCGAACGGCTCCATGACAATTTTTTGCAATGGCCGTTCTTACGTATATACGTAAGGACTATAAAATAAAGAATATATGCAAAAGCTACGATGCGATGCGAAAGCGTATGTCTAAATAATCTATCATACTTTATTTTCCAAAAAATCAAAACTAAAGTATCGACTTTCTTATTTATGTAACCTATTTTTTCAAGTAATTTGAATACTGTAGTAAATATATTTTATGTAATACTAGGTAGCAACCCAAGTATCAAGTGTTAAAGGTCGATCAACATGCAGCAAATTCATCTACCGGCTAGCGTAGACTCTTCTTCCTATGATATGAAGTTCATTAAACGCAGAGTAAATAGCCATTTATCAAAACTTCATAACGATGACGAATATTAATAGTCAGTAACTCTTATCTTAGTCGTTATGTTTCGATAGTTTGACATTATAATACAGGGATTGTTAATACAAATTTCAACATTGACGCTTTAAATATATTAGCAAATAATACCAAAAATACGTCTTCACTTTTATTTCCTAAGCAAAGCTAACCTTTCAACATGTACTTACTATGCTTGATACATTTTTTCCGTAGATCAAACTATGCACAGATAGCGAGCAAATTAACTTACGTTTTCAAATACAATTTTATACCTACGTCCGCTACACACAGGCACCAGATAAATTTATTCTGAAGTCTCCAGTTTGTCCTTGCCGATATATTCTAATCAGCACCGGAAGCCAACAGTTTGTTTACAAAGTTGCAAAAGAGACCGCATTGTCTATTAAAATTCACCAGAAGTCACTTGTATTTAATATTTTAAAACATAAATGAACAACTTATTCACAAACATGTAACTAGTTTATTTAGTCTACACAAATAAATATAATTGAAGAGACTATTTGTAATGTCAAAATAAAAGGTTTTTAGTTTTTACTAAATTGCTTTATGAAAGTATATACAGTAACTTGATCAAAAAATAATTTTAAAAAAAAATTTGCTTCTTTTTCTGTCTGTTTGTTCCGGTAAATCTCCGAAACGGTTAGACCGATTTTGACGCGACTTTCACAAGCAGATAGCAGATTTTATAAGGAGCAACTTAGGCCAAGTTTATTGTACAAACATGATTAGGGTATTCAAGCAGATACAATAATAAACATTTTTATATTTAAAATAACAAGCGACTGCTGAGGTTGGCAGCGGGGTTCACTACGCAATCTGTAGCCCACGCGAGTGGAGCCGCGGACACAGCTAGTCTATAATAAATATGTAATGCAGTTCACTTCAGAACGAGTGGGCCAATTCAGCTAATTCTTTTTTTGATGTTAGTGATAGTCCGAATAAGATTTTTAGGGAAAGAAAAAATTTAAAAGTTACTCGAAATATTGGAAAATTTTAAATAACTGAAATTGCTTTTATTTGTTGAATTTTTTATAAACTCCAGACTATAGCTCACGCTGACCCTTGATAAGCTAACAGAAAAAAAAAATCGGGATAGATGGCGCTGTGGTCGATTTATTGACTATTGGAAAGAACAGAACAGCGTATGCCGGACCAGCTAGTATGATATCGGGTTGACGTCCATATGTGTCTTCTTAAATAAAACTTTTTTTATTTTAATTTAGTAATAAATATGAAGCTAACTTTAATATTTATTATTTTACACTATAATCCCTGAAAATTTTTCACGAACATGTAACTAGATTAGTATAAAATTTATATGAAGCTAACCAGTATAGGAATTTTAAAAAATCGCAAATAAGTTCATTAATTGTTCGTAAAGTAGATGACTATTAAAAGGAGCAAAGGGCGTCGGTAACTATTGTCGCAATGACAATTTCCGGGCAGGATCTCTCAATTCTCAACTTATCTCAGCTGCGGTCAATGAACGTCGTATAAAAGGATTATTATGTACAGGTCGGAAAATATGTACAATGCGATTTTATGTGGAATTACACGCCGATGGCAACATATATTGAAATATCACTTTACTACAAAAACCTATAGGGAAAGAAAAGGTTACATGTTTTTTTTTTTGGGTAATTTCGCACTGTTGCCTCCTAGATAAATAAAATATTGGGAAAAAGAGGGGTGTTATGATGAAGACAGATTCTGATTCTTGACCGATTGACTGAATGGTTCCATGATCACTTAGTACTTTTCAGAAACCGCTTACAGTATTTCCACTATTGGTAAAATCGTCACTTAACATCAGGTGTGAATTGTAATCATCAGACGCAAAAAACCTATAAAGATTTGTTATATACAGTTCGTTCAACTCATTCGTGCGCGTGGCCCTATGTGTGCGTAAAGCGTGTATAGATACACTGACTATGTGTGCGTGTCAAGAGTTACAATCAAGTACACAAGAGAAGAAGAAGAGTTATTTTACTTTAAAATAAATCAACAGCTCAACTAGGTGATGCATGATGCATTAGGTCAATGCATGTTTATTGAACATTTTATTCCGTATAACTACCACTAGAAATACCATTTATTGTACTTTTTATAAATTTTCTGTTCAATGTTATGTAAAGCAAAATAAACCCTTTTAATAAAATATTGAAAATATTGGTCCTTAGTACCTATATCTAAAAAGAAGTCCGCGATAACATAATATGCTTATCTCTTAAACTTATGTCACAATAAGTTATTTTGTGACAAAAATTTGTTGTTATTAATAAGTGATTTATGAGCATTACTTTTTATGCATGGTATATTAATCCTTACGAACAAAGGTTACTTCATAATAAAGACAATTTTATCAAGTAAAACTTTGCCCTTTATAGCATGTTATTTCGACACATAGTTTAGAAGGTAATGGAAAATTAAAATAATTTGTACTTGCAGGACCTGAAAACAATTATTATGATAGAGGTAAAACGGGTGTGTTGGCGACGTGGCCCGTGTTTGTCGGACAAAATTAACACAGGTGAAACCGTGGGACACAGCTAGCATTATAATATTATTTTTAACTTTTCCATTGTAACCTTTGTTACACGACTGATATTCAGAACAGGCGATAGATATTGCTAGACTCGCTGATATATTTATACAATGCTGAAATCTATACAACACATAAAATTGAAGTGTCTGTTTGTAATGTCAAAATAACTGCTTATTACTAAATTCATATGAAAGTATATAGGGTACCTATAACAAAAAACAACTTTTAAAATTTTTGTCTATCTGTCTGTTTGTTCCGAGTAATCTCCGAAACGCTTGGACCTATTTTGACGGGACCTTCACCGGTAGATAGCTGATGTTATAAGGAGTAACAACTTAGGTTTTTATTTTAGAAAAAGAATTAGGGTTCCGCGTAAAAATAACCGGCGGTCGACCTCTATGAGTAGAAGCGGGGTCTGTGGTCCACGCGAGCGGAACCGCGCGCACAGATATTATAGTATAAAATTGTTTTTAAGTAGTAAACAGGCGTGAAATCCAGCTGAGTTTAAATGGCCACTGACTATAGTTATTTATATTCAACATCAAAAAGGACCAAAAGTTTTATAAAAGGTCGGCAACACGTAGTGATGTTTCTAGTTTTGCAAATTTTATAAGCTGAGATGCCCGCTTACCATCAAACAAACTGCATGCATAAATAAAAGGATCGCGATCCTGGAGGCTGAATTGGAAAGGCTCGTGTACTTACTTACCAATGCGTGTTACAAACCAGAATATTCGGAGCGGAACTTAGCAGCGTAAGTGTTACTACTTTGTATCAGATACCTACACGTAAGTATGGCGTTTATTCTACAGGTGAACGTTTGCTCAGGTTCTAAAACTACTGTGGTAAATGAAGGAGATTAGTTTTAATGTCATTGGATTAGTGAAATTGCTACGTTTGCTTAATTAACAGTGTTTGATGGTTTCATATAATGTATATATATCTCATGAAAAGTTAGAGTGGGGCTATTATAAGTTATTGGAGAATAGTTACAATCAATGTTTCTTACGGATATAATTATATGTTCAGAACTAAATATTGTATTAAAATATGTCAATTAATTAAATACAGAAAGAGAAATCAATAACTCTAGTAACATTACCGGATTAAATAAATAAATATCGTATTAATGTATTTTTTGATTCCGCCGATTGAGAGGGTTTACCCATGATACTTGGGTTCCGCCGCGTTAAAAAAAGCGAGTTTGATTTTCATTGCCTTACGTTTGGTGTGTACACCATCAATTAGCTTTAAAACTATATTGCGAACAGATGAAAACAAGGTTGACTTTGTAACAACAAAGTCAACCGTAATATTTATCATACTCCAATTTCCATGTTACGTATCACTCACATAAAAATAGGATTCAAATGGGGAAGTTTCAAAACTGTTATTATTATGACGCGTACTTGATGTGAACACGAAAACGGTTGCGTAATAGTCGGCCATATGCTGAAACGCGATGAATGTAATTAATTTCACTTTCGATTTTGTAATCGGTTAAAGAAAGTCTACATAATATTATTTGCAGCTCGTGATCGAGAGTCGAGGCAAAGTAAAAGATATGAGTGAGGCGTGTTTATCGTAACAGTTTAGAAGAACAGATATTAACAAGTAACAGCTTGGAACTGTTATCTGTTCCTACGTACCAGTTCCACATACATCTGAGTGACACAAGAATAAACTATTTCAGTTTGTAATATACTCTTGTCTATTAAAACTTAAGGATCTTTACTTTGTTAGAGAAAATGCAAACAAATATGTCTTGCACCAAGTCTTTACTTTTTTTAATTATAATATTAGAAAGAGATAGCATCATTTAACAGGTTATTATTTCGGAAAAGGGTTTTGGAAGAGTTATTTCATTGTAACATGAGCAGGTGTATGAAAATACAGAACTATATCACAATCGCAAGGAGCGACTTAAACACAGTTAGTATCACGCTAAGCCTTCAAAACGAAGTTCGTTCTCAAATGAGGCTGCCGCTACTCACCGACAGATTTTTAAATTCAAACGGTATAGCCAGCAATGAAAATGCCCTACCATTACGCAATAGCGTAAAGCGCAAAACCAATAGGTTTCAGCAAGTTGTTTTCCTTCACCAAGTTCAGGCTAACAGGATTCGGTATATCGGTCGAAGCACTCGACCTCCAAGTACGTTACCACTAAATATATGTATATCGCTTGGAATGACGGCTCTTGCAGGCATAAATATAACCTCCAAAAAGTTATATTTATCTACAGTCTACACTATTACTTTAAAAAAAGGTAAAGTGTAAGCACAAATTATGTTTGTAAGAGGTAATCTCTGGAACTACTAATCCGATTCTAAAAATTTTTTCACTGATAGAAAAGTATGTTCGGGTTAATTACTATGCTTTATTTCATTACAAGCTTTTATTAACCTTAGAATTTTAAAACCGTTATTGAATTGAAATTTTGCATACACGTTAAGATTGGATGACAATGCATGGTCAGCTAAGTGACGTCATTCTAAATTAAATATGGCGGACCGGTTATTTTTATGCACCCTCGTGATATGGGTATCAAATGAAAGGGTTTGCTGAGAAGAATAGGAAAAAAATAAGAATAAAAAAAGCTTTCCAAAACAAACTTTTGTTCAGTAATCAATCATTTTAAAAACCTGTAACAAAAAAAATAGAAAAAGAGGAATTTAAAATTAAAAATCTTATTGTGCGTTAAAAGCTTTTGATTTTATTGAAATATTGAATAAAACCTTATCTTTAAAAAGATTTTTTATTATAATTTTTTGTTATTACGTTTTATATTGTAATGTTTACAAAGTCTCGGACGGTTATTAGACATTGATACAGATTTTATAACGGACGGAAAAGCGGAAAAAAAGTATTTATGCAGTTATAGTGCATCTAAATTTATTTATACGGTCAATGTCTTGCTGTCATGTTCTAGTGACCACAGATCACCAGTCACTTTACAAGGTCGGATTGATATCAAATGCCGTCATAGTTTTTAATCCTGCGTTCGAATTTACGCCTACAATACCGTTTTAGTGTAGGTAGAGATATCTAAAGGTTTATCTATACTTAATATAATACAGCGGATAAGTTTTTTTGTTTGTATGTTTAATCACGCTAATCTCTGGAACTATCAGTCGGATTAAAAAAAATATTTTTGTACCTATATCATTATAGCCTGGACTCACGAGGAATAGTATAGACTACCTAAAATTAGGCTATAACTCTCAGCTAGCTTCAAATATTGATTTTTGTTAAGTGATTCCGAGGCGGAAGCCCTCGCGAGTTGTTTTATCCAGTGCGCTGGAGTATTGTATTGGTTAAAGCCACGCCACAATAAGCTATTTTGTGACAAACAATCGTTAAAAATTTAAAAGTGATTATAAACATTTATTATTAGATATGGCATATTAATCCTTACGAATAAAAGTTACTTCATCATAAATACAATTTTATGAAGTTAAATTTTGCTCTTTATGGCATATTATTTAGACACATAGTTTAGGAGATAATGAAACATTAAAATAATTTGTACTTGCGAGAAAAACAATTAGGATAGGCTACATGGGTGCGTTGACGTTGCGGTGTTTGTCAGATAAAAATAACACGAGAGAAGTCTTTTATGTTTGTTGTCTTCAAACTATCTAAGGTTAATAGTTTTCTTTTTATCCTTTTCTTATCTCTTCTTTATTCTTTTTTCGTGGGGTGCATAAAACAAACTTATCCGTCATATTTGGGAGTCCGTCATGTTGGATTTAGAATTAGCAAACAATACATTGGTCATCCAGACTAAACGTGTATGCAAAATTTCAGCTCAATCAGTTGGGGATAACTGTTTTAAAATTCAGTCGCTAAATTGACTCATACTAACAAGCCATGTAAAATAAAAGCTTGTTTATACACACGAAAGCCTTGGTAGTAGAATTATCGTATCGTATGAAATTGACAAATCGATATACACTACCAAGTCTCAACCAACATGTTCCAATGAACATTACAGAATTAACGCATTTAATTGGTAACACTAACGGATGACGGTGAATGAAAACATCGTAAAATTACTTGAGGGATAACGTGAATTCTGTTACGAATTAATAATAATTTATTTTTTACCAATTTTACAGTAAAATGTAAAAGAATTATTTTTATATGTTTAATAAATTATTTACATAGATACATAACCGTAAAAAATTACACATGGATAAAAATATTAAAATTTAATATCAAAATAATTATGTATTTTAAAACTACAATGAGATAAAGACAATTTAAACGCATACATATTGGCGTGTGTCACCAGGTGTCAGTGACGTGTCGGCGTTCGCGACAAAATATCTTATAATAAGAGTATTTTATTTGTTTTATCTCAAGTTTTTTTTTTCAGGGTAAGATATAGATGGAAGTGGAAACCCATTATATAAATACTGAATTGCACCTATGCGTGAAAATACGATACAAAATGACCTGATAAAGTGTTTTACATGTACCGCGAGATGCAATTTAGGCTGTTTAAAAAAGTCTAAAAAAAAGACTAATAAATTTCTATAATTTCTAATACCGAACATGACGGAGTACATTATTGTAGGCGTTCAGACGTGAACAATCAAATATTTTAACAGGTTTATTTCTAACTAGCTTTGCCCGTGGCTTCGCTCACATGGACTACAGAATGCCCGCGCGAATTTTGCTCCCCCGCTCCCGGTTATTTTAAAGACAAAAATGCTTATTATGGGTGTTCCTTAGAAGATACGTGTATACTCTCCCGGACTTATTTGTAGGTATTTTTAACGCCTATAATTATACAGTACATTTATTTGCTATATCTCTTATGGTTTACTCAGCATAAGCCATTTAAGCGCCCGAATTGATTCACCATTAACATTTTTTTTTTATTTGTGCGGACCCGTAATTCTTTTTCTAAAATAAAAGTAGCCTAAGTTACTCCCTATATAGTCAGCTATCTATCAGTGAAAGTCTCGTCAAAGTCGGTCCAACCGTTTCGGAGAATTCCAGGAACAAATGGACAGACAAAAAATTTAAATATAATTTTTTTGTATAGGTACCGTATATACTTTCATATGCATTTAGTAATTACAAACAGACACTTCAATTGTATTCATTGTATAGATGATAGCGCCAATATTTGTTATATATGTTTGCTCAATAAAGATAAAAATTGGTTACCTACACTATCACGAATAGAGTTTAACAATTAAAGCATTAAAATAACGAATTTAATTTTTTTTCTATTTTTCTACTAACAGAATATACCTATATTATAACAGTCATAGTGACTCACTAATGCACGGTTCTAAGGATCCTAATTAACTACTCATTAGCTATTCATTAAATAAAGATAACTGTAGCATCCTGCTATAGTGCCGTAGTACTGTGTGTTGCCGGCTGTTGTTAACTGCCTCGTTAGCCTAGTGGTCTTAAGCGCGACTGCTATGAGCGAGATCCTGGTTTCGAATCCCAGGTCGAGCAAAGTGTTATTGAGTTTTTCCTATGAAATTCTCAGTAGCAGCTCGGGAGTTTGGTTTCGTGCCCGATTAATGGCAATAGGCTCGCTCCCTATTACATGGGACCTAAAAACATACTCGGCGAACTATGGGTGTACAAACGTACACCTCTGCCTAACCCTTCGGGGAATATAGGCGTGATGGTATGTATGATAGTACCTATGTAGCTTAAATTAAGTTTATCTCATCATGTCTTTCTGAATAAATTTGTAACTGTTCGATAACTATATATCCAACTAGCTGACCCGCGCAACTTCGCCTGCATCATCTAAGAGAAAGAGAGAGAAAGAAAGGGTTAGAGAGAGTGGGTCGTAGGCACTGTATTATATTATTAGGTGCCGCCTGCCTTCCACATTATTCTGCAAAATGAAAATGCACTTGCGGTACATACTTGATTATTATTTTGCTGCGACGTTATTTTAAAACTGTGATATCTCCTGAGATATTCATTTAAATCAATTATTGTAAAGGGCAATTTTGTACAAAATTAAATACTAAATGAATAACGTATTTATTTCGATAAGGATTAATACCATGTATATAAAAACACCTTCGCAAATAATTCATTATTCTAGAACAAATGTTATTACCATAAAAAAGATTATATTATATTGAGAACTTTTTAAGAGAAACATTTCCATCACACACGATTTTTTTTTTGCCTGTTTTTTCAACATTTTTCATCAATAGATCATAATGTGATGTTATATAGTCTATAGCGTTTCTCGATAAATGGGCTATCCAACACTGAAACATTTTTTCCATTCGAACCAGTAGTTCCTGAGATTATCGTGTTCAACCAAACAAACAAACTCTTCAGCTTTATAATATTAGTATAGATAAGAAATTCAACAAGCTGCCAATAGATGGAACCTTCACTAAACTCATAGTAAATGTATATATTCTGTTATACTACTGAAAAAAAAAAATTGTTCGTAGTATAAAATTTAGTGTAATTATTTACTTATAATAGAAGTATAATATATTAAAATTAATATGCATATCAAAGAAATGTAACTAAAACCTTATTTAAAATTTTACAGAAATAAAAACTTTGACAATTTTTGTTGTCTGTCAGTCGAATATCACACCCTCCGATGTACAAAAGTACTCTGTGATCACACCTACCGAAAATAAAATAGGACCGACTATGTATTATGAGATTATTTTGAATTTCAATATAATGACGAGACGAGTATTCCAACAAAGAGTTCTTTGTACGCTGTTAGCCGCGGTATGAGGAAGGGCATTAATTCTATTGGCGCCCTTATGTGGTACGTTGAGGTCATACGTACACGACTCGTGATATGAACCTTGCACACAATGTAAGATTTGTATTTTTAATTAATTGTACTTTTTAAATTATTTTACATGATTGTACATTATAACCTAGGAATAAAGAAAGGTGCATAATACCGAACTGAGACGCTTTACGTAATTTTATGTAAGTATATTGGCTGATTCCAAAACTTAATGTTTTTGCATTTTACATATAATGATGCAGAATAGTGTTTCTGGAGTTTCCGACGAATTGAGGTTGAATTTCTAGAAAGTGTGTTACTTGACTTCTCTTACGTTAACAGGTATTATGATTTTAAAAGTACTTATAGAGGCCTGCCCGAATTCAAATTCGTTTCATTTCAACCGAATTTAGCTACATTAATTTATACATTAATAAGTTGAGAAAACTTCGGGCTCCCTTTTAAGCATATTGCGCGCACGGAGGGGCGTGAGATTTGGAACGGTTAAAATTTATATAGAGGAGTGGAGAAAACTAAAATGTATATATAATATGTGTTACAAATACATTAATTTAAATAATACTGCGTATATTACGTCAACCAGTGCCATTAATCTTAGACCCCAAAATATTAAAATTAACACCAACATTATTTTACGTTCATACTGCAGATGTGAAACAGGTAATAAATAAATAGTCTATGATAAAAAATTCATTGGTCGAATTACCTGTAAATGTCCAAGCACTGGGGAAAAAAGCGATGGACGCTACGAGCTTAATTACATTATAAATTGTTTAATGTAATCACATATGTTGAGACAATGATAGTTCAGCAGTAGAATGTACAGAAACTGCGTCGGTGGACGTCAGTTGGGATCCCTACAATGAGCATGAGTTATTCGTGAAGGAAAACATGGTGGTGAAATCATAGGATAGTGGTAGGGCATTTTCTAATACCCTTCAGGTTAGCTACCACTCGCAAATTGAAAATCTGTTTCGGCAAATGCACTTGAGAGCAAATCCTTTCCACTTAACATCAAGTGAGACTAGGACCAAACGCTAAACCTATAAAGTATAATTAAATATACTTGAACTCTTTAAATGGCAAGTAAAAATAAAATACATTTATCTGGATAAAAAATGTCATTCTGAACCTTCGGATCCAGCAAAGTGGCCAAAGAATAAATTTAATTTTTATCTTCTAAATTTTAAAAGCGGATTTTACTTCCATCTTTGATTTATTATTTCGTTTCTGTTATGTTTGAGTAGACTTGAAGGACAAAACTAAATATCTCGATCGAATAATGCTAGATTCGGCAAAAACAAAACCGAATAAATGTCTGTATTTATTGTCTCGGCAAAACATGTACTTCGGTACATCTCTAGTATTTAGTTATTTACCAATGGTCATTGATTATAATATCAGTAACATTTCAATAGACAAGCAATTGGAAACTAAAATTCTGTTATAATTTCGAAGGACTTGGTTGCAGTGCGGGTCGCGAGGGGCGCGGATTTCATAATGCAAAGTATCTAATTGTGGGCACTACTCCCAGTAATACAATTCCATATGCTATCACTGTATGATGTCTAGACTATTTTTAGTTACCTAGTAACTACTACATAAACCATATTCAGCACGGAGCGGCGATTCTAAACTAAAATAGATTTAAATGTTTGTTAAAACCAACACATTCTATTTTGCATTCCAACGCACCTAAACTAAAGCAAAAAAGTAGATGTTTGCAAAATAAATTACTGTATGTTTGGAATGCATCAGTTTGGTTCAAGCTATGAACGTATAAAATTAAATTCATGATTATTATGCAAAAATATTTTGTGATTTTTTCAAGCGTTGATAAATCTTGCTTCTGTTAGTGATCGTGTAACTTCTAAATGAGTTGGCCGATTGAGCTTAGGTATATTCAAACAGTAATACTATTAAGTGAGCAATTCTTATATATTTGAATATAAATATACTAGCTGTGCCTCACGGTTTCACCTGTGTTAATTTTATCCGACAAACACCGCACTCCAATTGTTCTCACTTCCCGCAAATACAAATTATTTTAATTTTTCATTATCTCCTAAATTATTTGTCCAAATAACATACTATAAAGGGCCAAATTTAACTTAATAAAATTGTTTTTATGATGAAGTAACTTTTGTTTGTAAGGATTAATAGGCCATGCCTAAAAATAATGCCCGTAAATCCATTTTTAATATTGAACAAGATGCCGAGCGCAGCTCGTTCGCCCTGACATTATACATTTAAGCAGGAAATATTATACAAAATATGTCCCGGGTAGAGTATGGATACAAAGATAAAAAAAAATTGAAATCATCCACTACTGTACCGCCTTCAGAGATGGTTTTTCAAAAACGCGGAACGTTCTTTATCTCTTAGCAAAAACATAAATATTAATTTTCATATCCCTAATTTGAGAAATGATGGGTTCTACAAACAACTTACATCGACTATATCACCCCTTCAAGTTTCATTTTCGTGATATTAGGGATCCTATGTCTAGGGTTGCCACCTTTTTTTGGAAAAAATATAGTATATTAAAAAAAAATATCAAAAAATATAGTACACATTTATTTTTAATCATTATTGAGTAACTGTCCAAAAAAGGAGTGAAAATTTTTCAGGATTCATGTATGTGAGTTTTTTATTCCACTATAATATTTAAATGCCTGAACAGATTTGGATGTTTAGGATGTCGTAGAATTCTTACATCATCCCGAGTAACACTGTCTTTTTGAAAAAACTTAATATGGTGGTAGTACGGCCCCAATTTTTTCCCATTTCTCTTGATTTATTACAGTATGATTATCAAATTGAAATACTTGATGAGAACATTTCAACAATATATCATTTACAATAAAATGCATAATTTAAAAACAACGAGTAAATGAATGCTCATTCGCTTTGTATGTACTGATTTTAAATATATAATAAATTTACTAAAATGTTTTAGACCACCATGGTGGCCAACAAGCATACAACTTGTTTAATTGTAAGCGGCTACCGTAGCTTATTGATGCTTGAAATACCATAGGTATCACTAGCGTGTTACCGACTTTCAACCCTCCTACCCCAAGAAGTTCTGGAAACCCTACACACCATAGAAACAAGGTTATTTGGATGCGATCGTTTATAGGGTGGAGGTATTCCATCAATCGGACTGCCCCAAGTAGAGAGAAGAGAAATCTCCAAAGTAATATCTCTGTGCCCTGTAAAATATATTACATAAATTTGTATATGTGCTTTTGAATAACATATATGTACCATTTTTCAGCAATAGTTTTAGATTCGAACACATGTTCTTTGCTTTGTTGTTGTACAAATTGTTGTCGTTAATAAAATTTTAATTTATTAATTTAATTTAATTTTCATGTAAAAATTCAGAAATTGGCATTGGTTAAGTCGTTAACAAGAGGTTTCTATTAATCCTACTTGAAAATTAGGCAGATTTTTCTTTTATTTTATTCATTTTTCTTTTAGTGTCATATGCAATTATGTGATCCACTTTGCGCTGTTCTAATTCATACTTTCAATTTTTTCATAATATTGTAGACATCTAAAATGTTGATATTATTTCCTTCTAGAAATTACAAACAAAATGAAAATAAATTTCAAGGATAATTTGCCTTTCTTTCTTCTTCTAATATATAGTACAATTGACTAGAATATAGTACGATACTAAGTAATATAGTACGGGTGGCAACCCTACCTATGTCCTTCACCGTTCAATCTATCTACATACCAAAATTCAACGAAATTGGTTCAGCGGATTAGGCGTGGAAATGTAACAGACAGACAGATAGACCAAGTTACTTTCGCATTTATAATATTAATTTGGATTTGGATAAAAAAATCGAAATAAATCAAAGCATTGAATAGCAAATCAAAACGAAAATCATACGCCACATACATACGATACATACATACGTATATCATATAGGCAGCTACACGTCTTGTTCGTTTTAAAACGTATCCATTGGTTACGTGGCTGGAGCGATACAGCTAACTTTAGTTTTGTTTACGTAGATCACGTGAAATACATGTTTATTTTAATAATCTGTAAACATTGCAATATAATATTTAATTCATTTGTAAATGAAGTAATATATTATGTTATCAAAAAGGTTATTCAATGTTAAAAGTAACTCCCGGGTAGTGACGCTGTTTAGGTATAATAAAATTTGATATAATGGGAATTCAGGTTTTTTTAAAATTCATTGTAGGTTTCAGTGTTATGACCACAATTGCACCAGCTGGTCGTAAATGCCGATATGAATCAAGATGGTGATATGCTAAGCCTAGTGAAGGAACACAACTATAAATAATGGCCACCTACCACCTCTACCACTTTGTTACGGTTTCATCACGATGTTTTGACGCTTGAATGGAACAGGCTGATTTTTAAAGTAGCAGTCGCCCAATGATCGAAATTCGACTAGCGACTTTTTAATCATAGACTATTTCTGTTTGACATTTGCAGTATGAACCTAAACAATGAATATTATATCACTTGCTGTCACTTTTCATTGAGTAACAATGTCAATATTTTGGGAGGTCTAAGTTCAATGGAACTGGTCAGGTTAGGATTCGCAGTATTAATTTATTTAATGTAACATATTAGTAACAGATATTATACATAAATTTTAGCTTTCTGCACTCCATCTCCATATAAACTTTAATATGCCAAATATCACGTTCTTCCGTGCACGCAATACGCTTAAAAAGGTGTCCGAAGTATTATTCTCACGTATTAATATTATGATGTTCTAGTAGGACACTTAAATTTAATTTTAACCATTCCGCTAACCAACGCGTGTGATTAATATTTGCACCATAGGCAGTGCGTAGGCAATCGAAATCTGTTTTGCATCAGACGAATCTCTGACGTATCCATTATAAATGAACATACATCGAATAGCGATCGAACAAACACTGTGTAAGTGTACATTACTGAAACAAAACTATTGATTTTATTTTATCGTGATTTTCTACACAAAGCCGAGCCGTGCCGGGGGAAAGGAGGGTGCATATCAACCTGGCAGCAATTTACTAGGGTACAAAAATTAAAAAAGAATAAAGGCAAGTGTTTGATGACCTGTACAACCTAATTTCCTTCTCTCCCTTTCTAACAGAACCACACGCGCTGAGCTCCGAAGCCAGTGTTAAAGTCACCTCCATCTCGAGTAAATCGAGATACTTGAATAAAGAGTTGAAAATGCTATTAATAAAATTGTCTTTATCCATTCTCTGTTGTTATGAAATTACCTAAGTTGTGAAAAAATTGCTTGCATTACCTTTGTAGGTATCTAGGTAAATTTTAATTCATAATATAACGCGTCTCTGAAATTTTCAGGTAACTTAATACAAATATTTTTGCATTATTTTAAAATGAGCAAAGTGGACTTGACAAAAGCTTAAATTATTTTGAAGAGTTCCCTTGTTTAACTTCAAAGTTGACCAGTTGAAGAAGAAGAAGGTTGAAAAAATATCCAACAAAAAAATAATCATCGAACTCGGTTCATAAACAAAGAAGGTATGGCTGAACATCCATAAATATATATACACTAGCTGTGCCCGTGGCTTCGCTCACATGGACTACAGAATGCCCGCGCGAATCTTGCTTCCTCGTTCCCGGTTATTTTAAAGACAAAAATACTTATTGTGGGTGTTCCTTAGAAGATACGATATATACTCTCCCGAACTTTTTTTTTTAGGTCTTTTTAATGCCTATAATTATGTAGTACATTAATTTGCTATATCTCTTATAGTTTACTCAGCTTAAGCCATTTAAGCGCCCGAATTTATTTACATGACCGGTTTTTTTTATTTGTGCGGAACCCTAATTCTTTTTCTGAAATAAAAGTAGCCTAAGTTACTCCGTATATCATCAGCTATCTATCAGTGAAAGTCCCGTCAAAATCGGTCCAACATTTAGGAGAATTCCGGGAACAAATAGACCAAAATTTTAATTATTGTATTTTGTATAAGTACCGTATATACTTTCATATACATTTAGTAGAAAGCTGCTATTTTGACCTTACAAACAGACAATTTAGTTTTATTAATTGTATAGATTAATAAATCTGTAGTTCTGTTTGTACATGTAAATTTTTTTCTAAGTCCTCAATAGACTTTCTCGATAAAGGATGACGAATATGCCATCACTTTTTTTTTGGCTTTTGTATTTCCGATTTTAAATCAAAAACGGATTGACCTAGCTTTATAAAATTTTGTACACGGAAAGCTTATAATATGATATTTTCTCAATTGATATACTATAATAAAAAAATCAATAATACTTTATAAATTATTTAAAAAAACATTTAATAACCAATTTTGATTCAATTTTGTACACGGGAAGTTTAATATGTATGACATACCCGAATTGATAAGCTTATAAGAATTGTTATTAATAACGAGTACAAATGAAATTAATTACTGCGTAATAAACGCGTGAGTAGCCGAAGGGCAGTACTAGTGAAAAAATAAAACTAAGCAAAACGTCTACTATATTATATATTTATGATTCATTACATTTATATCACAAGGTAGGTAACCTATTATTTGAGGTCAATTCAATGAGCCAAAACGCGATATCTCTGCTGTATGTTGGGGAGGAGTTAG
This sequence comes from Saturnia japonica, assembly GCA_033032175.1. Classification (NCBI taxonomy): domain Eukaryota; kingdom Metazoa; phylum Arthropoda; class Insecta; order Lepidoptera; family Saturniidae; genus Saturnia; species Saturnia japonica. The sequence goes on along the minus strand of CM065304.1, from coordinate 2,587,581 downwards.
GTATCCTACAGATACGAAATGACGCTGCAGTATCAGGTTAAGGTTTTTCTAATGTCTTTGAAGTAACAGAATACCAAATCCCGACTCAATCAGGTCTGTTGAAGATGCTCACATCTATTTTCAACCAGAAAACAACTGATAATCTTCAAACGGTTGAACAGATTTTCTTGAATTATAACTAATAAATTGGTTCAGCTGTTTATTACCTACGATGCCACAGACAGACACACACACAGCAACACACATTAAACTCATAACACGCCTCTTTTTCTGTCGGGGGTTAAAAATAGTAAAATCTATAATCGTATTTCCCGCGCCATTGTGTTTTTTATCGCGTTATCTATACTAATATTAAAAAGCTGATGAGTTTGTTTGTTTGGTTAAACACGCTATGATCAATAGGAGCGGAGCATCAACGAAAAAGGTTGGAAAAACGGGCAAATTTTATTTCTAATGAGAGCTTCCATTGCGTTCGCTGCGTAAATGGTTAAAGTTGTGAAAAAATCTTGTGTGATGGAATTATTTCTCTTAAAAAGTTGTAAAAAAAAGTCTGCGATAGCATACGGTTATCTTTTAAGGTTTACTCAATATAACCTTTATTATGGTAATAACATTTGGTCTAAAATAATGAATTATTTGCGAAGGTATTTTGATATACATGGTATTAATCCTTATCGAAATAAATACGTTATTCATCACAAGTATTTAATTTTAAACAAAATTGCCCATTACGGTAATTGGTTTAAATGAATACATTAGGAGATATCAGTTTTAAAATAACTCGGCTGCAAAATAATGGTCGAGTACCGCGAGCGATTTTTATTATGCAGAATAATGTGGGAGGCGGGCGGCACCAAATAATATAATACAGTGCCTACGACCCACTCTCTTTAACTCTTTCTCTCTCTGTCTCTCTTACATGATGCAGACGATGTTGCGCGGGTCATTTAGTTATATAATAAGTTTCAACTGAAGGGTAACACGTTAAGCCTAGTGGAGGACTAACTCTCAAGTCTCAATTTCGTCCGTTTAAACACTCCTATAGATGCTTGACAACAAGCTCTACACGTTCATTATACACAATAACGCATGCTCTGTGATCCGAGGTTATCAATGTATAAATTACATTATATAATATCATTAAATTTAATTTAATTTAAAAAATACGAGATTATCTCATAAGCCTTTGCCTTGGTACGACCAAGATGGCAACAGGTTTTTTAAAATAAACTCATTAACTAACAGTCAGTTCTGGTCTAAACAGAGGACTCATGACTGTCAGTCTTTAAGATATAGAGATCGAAAATTATACTAAAACGTGTTACTAATTACACTTTTAAAATCAGAACAAACTTTTTGATGTTAATCATCTAATGCGGCGGGTCAGGCCGGCTGTTGACTTGAGAGCGCTTTGCTTTGGCGACGCACAGTGGTTCAGAATTTGAAAAATACGGGGACATAGGCATCGAAAGTCGTAATTTCAATCTGATTGTTGTTTTATAGGGTAAAGGATAATAATTCAAATATATCCAGTAATCAGGCGGAGTGATAGGGATCGCGACCACCATACATATAGTAATAACCTAAACCCTCACAGTGTTTTTTTTTTTGTTTCGTCGCGTGTTAGGATCACCCGGTTTATATCCAGTATTTTTTTTTTTTTGACATATTTATTTCCTTTAATCAAATCACCCTTTCGCGCTTTTCTATATAAAACAGTTTCGATGTTACACATCTGCCAGGTTTCCCGCGACGGCTAATTTTTTTTAATACTAACCCGGTTAAATGACTATATGTACACACAAACAACGGCAAACGTCGGTGACACAAAGAAGACGGGTATTTCTGGGCCCAGAATGTAATTAGTTGAAATATAGTTTATGAAATCGAATATTTTTGTTTTTAAAATTGTACAATATCATAAAAATTCACAATCAACAAAATAAGTAAACTAATCATTTTAAAGGGTAATAATAAACATAACCCTTTTTTAATATTAATCCTACTTCAAAAATAGTTTAATTGAAATTTATTACATGTCTTCGCTTTTACGAAATATTCTAAATCACTGTTTTTAGATTGCAAAAAATCCGCTTTGACAGTGACAGTGACTGTTTGATAATGCATTAGCTATTAATTTACACCGTTTTCATATTTTTACATCTCTTTTTTTACTCAGGCCATGTCTGTACCGAAGAGTATCCGTCTCCTTTCCATCTAACTTTCAAGGAACAGATACCTGGCCTGGGGCCCATGTCTGTATGAAAGAGTATCCGTCTTCTTTCATCAGTAGTCGTCGTCATTCCGGCTTATTTAAATGCTTCTGCACGCCTACTCTGAAAGACCCAATATCACAGTCCGGAGGGAAAACGTTGGTTGGGGGACTATTCCTCGTCTACACGGTACAACAAAGGTAAGAATTCGCAAACTTCTTTGTTCGTGTCATGATGGGCGCTATTGTGTAGTTGTGACTTCGTGGATCAGACCGTTTGGTTATGTAATGGAAGCCCTTCCATCGCCCGATGACGGGATAAGATCAAACGATTCTTTTATATGTATAGTATATATTAGTATATTTTATTCAGTAGATTAAAAACGTATGTCTATAGCCGATTTACAGAAAACCCTGGCATTAGATTAATTTGTTAACATCACTAAAAAGTTAAAATCTACAATGATATCCTCGTTGTTAATAGAGTGCATAGATAGATTGTATTTATAAATGCATGACGGGAACTACTTAGTATCAAAATAAATTATTAGTCAGCGCATCCAAAATAAAATATGAAACGAGCAATAGGAACCAGTCATCGATGTGAAATGGGATACTGGCATCACGCCAATATCACCTGACGCCTGCGAACTGCCACACCAATAAAACAAACATAAAACCTATATAGTACCTACATAAATAAAGTGCATTAGAGCAAGGTCATAGTTACTTTTTTTTTAAGTTTAGCAGGTCTTCCGATCGCTCATATTTAAAAAAATGCGCATATACGTGCCCCTAGGCACAAGTGCTTTTCCAGCGCGCATTAAATACAGTAGAACGAAAATTGCAACCCGTATATCTAATCAGAATTAAACGCTTTTTTAACACAAGGCTTATTTCGCTCTGATTTAGGCGTGCCCGTGCTTATAGGCGTTTAAAATGCACCTACTCCCAGTTTTAATGTCTTTACAATTATTATCCAATATTATAGGAAACGTTGGAAGAGGAAGGCCTAAACGAACGTTCCTCGATCAAATCGGGCGATCTAAACCGACGAGCATGAATAAAAAGATTGATGAATGTTAAAAAAGCGATAGATGTATGCCAAGATCGTAGTAGGTGGAAAGACGTGGCCTCTGCCTACCCCGTTCGGAAATAGGTGTGAATTTTTTACTCTTAGCTCTGTCTTAAATAAAGACCTATTTTAATTCATAGAACAGTGATGGTTCGTTTAGAAGTACATATGTATATGTATTAATAAATATAAAAATACACGACATATTTAATGTTTATATATATATTCGAATATTTTCTTTAAAATTATAAGGAAATTTACATAACATGTTTACAAAACAAACCATTAATTGCATATTTTCAAAACAGAACAAATTAAGTCGCAAAATACAAATATTTTTATAAAGGGTTTTATTTAATCCAATTACTCATATGGTTTTTCATTTTTTTTTCAATAGTGATATGGATGGGAATTAGTTTCGCAACGGCTCTTGCTAATGTTGTATTTTTGTATACGTTATTTAAAGGCTTACATTTGACCACAATTAACACGTTAAGCCTAGAGGGTTTCTGGTTCTCAAGTTTATACATATTAAAAAGATAGCTAACTATACGCACATTAGAAAAAGCTGTACTACCTTGCACTGCCTTGGACATTTCATAAACTAAAGAAATCTTTAACACAATTGAAGGAATATTGTAAAGTACATCGAATATTTCTTCAAAACTTGATCCCGTAACGTAATTCAACTGTCTACTCTAGATTCTAAACCAAAAAATATCTAAATTGGTCTATATGGTGCACTCGTAAGGTTAATTTTGTTCTGACTTTTTTTTTATAATTAGAAAATATCAGGGCGATATTTATTATTATAATTGATCATACATATATTGGAATGTGTGTCGAATCAGAAACCAGGGTTAATCGTGTTCAAACTGCGGTTGTTAAATAATAAATATAGAAAAAATAAGAAATATTTGTATAACTAGCGAAAAAACGATAGAATGTTGTTAGGACAGAGAAAAATAGTGCTCAATCCTTGCTGTCTAACCCAATGGGGGCATAGTGTAATGAGATGATATGTATAGAAATGTGATACTGTAACAGACATTTTCTGTAATAAGCATGCATGAAGAGAAAAAAAACACTAACAAAACTATACATATAATTACGGGAATGTATAGTTATATAGAGGTAGGTCAATAATCGGTCAAACACTTCAGATCACTGATGACTGTTGTGGACAGCGAGCGGGGCGAGCGAATAACGATAGTCTAATAGTATAAAATGAACAAGTAAATGAAATAATACGTGTTAGGAATAAGGTTTATAAATACGTGTTAGGAATAGATATAATAATATGAACTGAATATGTGTGAATATGTGTATTTTAAAAGATTAGAATAAGAATATAGCTAGTTGTAAGTTTAAATGTATAAATTTCACTAGTTGTAAGGATGAACCATGCCAGACTCGGAACATCTGGCATGGTGACTCATGGTACTGCCGAGAGCGCGCACACAGGGCGTGCGCGCTCATTGGCTGAGCGACGCCCCGCATGGAATCCATCGCACTACCGGTTGCGAGGCAAAGGGCGAGGTTAAATATAGCGGAGAGGGCGGCAGTACTGCGATCAGTTCGAGAAACACCACAACACCGGCAACAGCAAGCAGCGAATCTACAAGCAAACTACAGTCAAGAACGTTATTAAGAAACCACATTGTTACTACGAACTACTGTAACTTTGTAAGAAACAAGAATAAAACAAGCGCTATTAATTTAGCACACATTAAAATATTGTGGACGTCTTTTATTCACAATAGATGACCTTAACAGAAATCTTCCTGATTCATGGAAGAGCTAGATTAGTTAGCAGAATCAAAGCCATTTTTTTTTTTTAACGTAGAGAAACCTATCATAGGTACATTCTCCGCGCAAGAGGGTTATCCGAGTTTCCTACTCACTAAAATCCCAGGTTGTACCATTGGGGTGCGTGTCAGGAACCTCCTCGTGGTGCACCCCGGGCTACGTCGACCAGTCTGGTCGGCGGCTGATACCTGACAAACTCCTCCCGGTATCCCTCTGATTATCAGAGGGGACTGTGGAGGGGTATTGGCTGGAGGGCCATTAAAAGCTCCTGGGTGTGGCATGTGCGCGGCGCACCCAGTACCGGACTGGGGCCGATGAGGGCTCAATTTGAGCCCCAAGGGCCCAGTTCCGGACAGCGGCTGGCGGGATCGGTAGCTTTTTTACCGGTCCCGGCAGGCGTACCGCAAACAGACGTTTAAGAAAATAGCGATGGATAAGGCAAAATTTAAGAGTAAACTACCCCAGGAGGGTACCCGAAAGGGAGAATCCCTCCCCGAGCATGGCTCGGGCTGCCCCGCGTCTTCTGGGGGGGGGGGGGCGGCAAAATTTTGCAAGATTCGAGAAAAAACACGACGACACTGGCTAGTAAACTGACGACTGATTCTGCTATAACGACGACCTTGGCTACGGACAAACGATTAATTGATAGACCCATTGTGGTCCTGGAGCGAGATCAGTCGCTTTCCCGATTTACGGTGAAGCACTGGTCTGACAGCAACAGTAGCTTAACGGCATTGGCGGCTGAAAGGAGAAAGCGGTTGCATTTGGACGATGCATACGATCGTGATGTTGTGGAAGTCTCTCCCTGTAAAATCACAACGGCTCGGCGGGGTAAGGCACGCGACCTGGGCAGCTCGTCCAGGGCGAAGAGCGTCCCTGCTGCAGTAGACGGGTTATCAGGTCCCATTCCCTTTGGAAGCACCTTGACCCACCCTTGATCCAGAGCGACTGAGGGCTCTGGCTACCAGCAGAGTTAAAAATATCCTTGAGGTTTGCAAGACATCTGGCAACCTCAAGGGTACTTCTATTAAAAAACTAAAGGAGGCGGCCAGGGCTCCTGGAGGAGGTCACAGCTACAGCGCTCAAGCGCACGGTAGAGCAGGAAACGCTTATCCTCCGGCGCGAGATGCGTAAGCTACGCGAATAGGCGACCGAGATGAGAGTGGAACTCGCCGCTCTGCGTGGCCAGGTAAAGGCTGCGCCAGTGCAGGTGGTGCCGGAGGTCCCTCACCGGGAGCAGGAAATCGTTCCTCAGGCGTTGCTGGATGCGATGATGGTCCGTATGGACAACATGGAACATTCCCTTCGGGTATCTCTAGGTGAGATGATTACCGCCCGCTTGGATGATCGTCTTCCCCCTGCAGAGGTGGTTCGTCCATCCTTGGCCGTGGATAGGAAGCTGGAAAAACCTGGGCCTGTAGGGGGGCCAAAGTCTAAGCCCGCTGGTGCCAAGAAGAAGCCGGCTAAGCCCGCGCCTGCACCTTGTGCTGCGACCTCTGGGGCAGCGCCATTCCAAGAGTCGGTCCCTAGAGTGGTCCTGGATACGACTCCAACCACGGCGCAAAATGCCGAAGCGACGTGGACCGAAGTATCCCGTCGCAAAAAGAAAAGGAATAAGAAGAGGAAGGCGGTACCGTCTGCGAAGGCAGCTTTCACTCCTCAGAAGGGTGCACCTCGGAAGTCCAAGGTGAAGCTCCCCCCGAGCCCGCGTGCGGCTGCAGTGGTCATGACACTGCAGCCCCAGGCAGTGGCTCAGGGGATGAGCTACAAAACGGCTCTACTGATGGCTAGAGAGGCTGTCAATCTGACGTCGATGGGAATTGATAGGCTCTCGTTCCGTCAGACTAAAACGGGAGCAAGAATCTTCGAAATTCCTGGCTCCCAAGGCCCGGAGCAAGCCGACAGACTGGCGCAGAGTCTCCAGGCGGCGTTGGCGGACGTTGCCTTGATCAACCGGCCTGTCAAGAGGGTTAGCGTCCGCATCGTCGGCTTGGATGACTCTGTGACCAGAGATGAGGTTGTTGCCGCCACGGCGTTAAAGGGCGGATGCCAGCCAGCCCATATAAGGGCTGGCGAAATTCGCAATTTTAGAGGAGGCCTGGGTGCGATACATTTATCTGTGCCCGTAGCCGCGGCTAGGACCCTGGCGGAGGCTGGGCGCCTCCTTGTCGGTTGGAGCGCGGCCCGGGTTCATGTGCTTGAATACAAGCCAATGCGCTGTTTCAAGTGCATGGGTCTGGGCCACACTCGGCCCTTGTGCCCGTCAGCAGTTGACAGGGGAGTGCTCTGCTTCCGCTGCGGTAAACCTGGTCACAGGGCACGAGATTGTGAGGCAGAGGCACTGCATTGCGCCGTTTGTGCTGACGCAAGAAAGTCGGCGGCACATTACATAGGGGGAGCCGGGTGCAGGCCAAACTCTTCAGGTAAAGGGAAGGCACCATCCGCACCAGAACCTCCTTGAGGTTTTAGCGCAGACGAATAGGTAAAGGGAAGGAGGGCGTTTTCTGCCTTCTCCTCTTACTTTGCTGGACCAAGGGGAGACGGGTCGGGGGGCCCGTCTTCCCATTGCACTGGTCCAGCCGTCTGAGAGACAGTCGGGGTTGTACCAGACTGTCTCTCTTTAGCGCCGGGGCCCGACTTGGGCCGACTGCCGGGGCGACGCGGCAGATTGCAACCGCATTGCCCGCGGCGTCCCACTATGGCGGCCGATGGTACACCGTGGAGTTTTAGTGAGTAGGAGTCTCACATAACCACTCGTCCCCCCGGGCGGGTGTGTACCCAAGAAAAAAAAAGTTTGTACCATTCACCGCCTTTGATCGAGCGACACGGGATCGCGCGAGAATGGACCGAATCATCCCAGCGGCTGACCAAGCTAAATGTCAGTCTCCTGAGACTGTTCGGTACAACCCTGTCACCCCATCCGAAACGACTGAACCAATGCAATGGGAAGATTGACTCGCTGACTCATCTCCCCTGGTTTGGCTAGGGCGGAGAAAAGTGGCGAATGAAGCGCCCTTTCCTGCCACCCATTCATCTACCACGGAGAGGGCCGCCAAGAGATTCTCTTTGTAAGCTCTCTCCGCGGTTTCCTTCTGCGCCATCACGTCCTCGCAGAATGAGACTATAACCATCCATGTCTTCTTACTGTCATGCATGATGCTAACCACACTCGACAGTGACAAGTTCACAAGTTCAGCACTACCACCGCAGTCAGAACTCAGTCGAGTTGCTCCCCTCACGCAGCACACTACCCCAGAGTGTCGTATCTTTCACAGCACCGCATTCATGACACGCAGTGGTAGGCTACCTACGAGCTATACGGTGCAGGTACATTACATTCGAATTAAGTAAACTCGAAGTTATTTTAAAAAAACTTTACGGGTTTCATATAGACCATTTTAGATATTTTTTGGTTTAGAAAACTAATGAGCAAATATTCGATATACGAAATCAAATGTTCAAGAAGATGCATGGTGGTACAGCTTTTTCTAATGCCTGCATTGCTAGCTATCTTTTTCCATCATATGCACTTGAGAACCAGAACTCCTGTAGGATTAACACAAGTTACCATCTTAGGCTACATCGTCACTTAATATCAGGTGGGATTGTGGTCAAAAGTACAGGCATTAACAAAGGCCCTTACGAAATCGATTCCAAATCACTTTGAGAAAAAATCCATACAGGATAATTGGATTGCAACCCATTTTCATTCAATTTTTTTATTTTATATTCATTTAATGTTTTGTTTTGTAAATATCAGAAGCTAGATAACCCACTGTTATATTATTAAAAATAAAGTTAAAATTCAGAACACATAAGCAAAAGGAATATTCCAGCAAAATTTTAAACTTAACAGTACCTAATTAGAAGTTAAATTTAAAATCAGTGAACTGCAAATGAAGATTTCTAAACAAAAATGAAATTTCCAACTCCTAGAAAGTTATTAGACTATTACAAATTAAATTAAGAAATTACTCTACTATGAGCTGGTTTTTTAATATTCTTTTAAAATAAGCTTATTCTAATTGAATTCTTCTTTCCATTATTAGAAATACTATAACTAACATAGGCAGAGCTTTATATTTTGTGATTAATTGTTCAGTGAGTTTATAGTGACCTAAATTACTTACTCTCCAACTGTTTTACTATAAAATGGTTACTGTTAAATATTGTTTTAAGCATGTTACACTTTGTGTATGTGTAAAGTGATGAAGGCTCAGTTGTAGAGTTAGCATACAGTATCTATTGATGTGGGTTCATCGGTAAAGAAAAAGTCTTGATGAAACCCTAACATGGTGGTATGGAATTTTCTCATGTTTTTTCACTAGCAACCACATTTCAGTTGAAAGTCTATCCCTAAAAACCTGTAAATTCTAGGAGCTGCACTCGATTTTTAGTTACATTGATTATTTATTTAAGTTCATATTATGTGAAACTTGTTTAAAATTCCATTACTAAATCGATAATGTAAAAGTTATATATCATGTATTAAATGATAGACTATTTTCTGTTTGACATATGCAGTATGAACCTAAACAATGAATATTATATCACTTGCTGTCACTTTTCATTGATTGACAATGTCAATAATTTGGGGAGTCTAAGTTTAATGGCAAAGGTCATGTTAGGAACACAAGCCTTTTTAAATTAAAGAGGTTTTATGTAGAGAGGCGCCGAATGTTCGGCCGAATATTCTTATTCGGTATGTGCGGCGTATTCTTTTGTTCGTATTCGGCCGAATAATTATCGAATATTTAAATAATATTATTTTAAGATTTACATGTTATATTAAAGAGGCTTTATGTTGAGAAATGTTCATAGATTGTATTTGTAAATGAAACCATAATTTACTAACAAAAATGAAAGAATTATTCACTAGCAAGAAAACATTATTAAAGTTTTATTTAAAACTAGCCTTGTACCCGCGGCTCCGCACGCGATGTTATGCAGTAATTATTTACACACCATAATTTTATTTTTACTGGATTGCGAAAAAGGAGGGTTATGTTTTTGAATGTTTTATAAGTCTATTTCTTTGGCATGCTCTGTAGGCTAAACAGTTTAATGGATTTTAGAATATGAAGTGTCCTTCGATTCGTCTTAATTGTAAGAGTGACATAGTCTATATAATATTTAAGTGACATCTGGGATACAATTTAGCTTGTTACTCTCATATTATTGGCAATTTATATAGGTATGAAGATTTCATAAAAGTCTTGATAAATAAGGAAATTATATTTTTACATATTTTTTATGTATTATACACTAATGTACAGTGAATTATTATTTTTATTTAGGTGATCCTGTACAATTAATCAATGACTTATAGTCTAAGATGTATTCATGTAAAATGTCAAATTTTTAAGTCAATATCTTAATGAAGTTTTAAAAATAGATGTGATTCACTATATTGATGCTTAATATTACTAATATGACTAATAACTATCCATAATACTATTTAATATATATATTAGGTCCTTACATATGAAATTAGCGTTTTATATGGAAAAAGTAAAACAAATAAATTTTTATGAAATTATATATTTCATTAATCAATCAAAGTATACACCATTATTATCTATGCACTTTCGCCATTTTCTAGGTAGTTCAGTAACCCCATTGCTGAAAATATTGTGGGAGCGAGAATCAATAAAATCTTTGAAGGCGGTTTGGACAGCCTCATCGGAATTGAAATTTTTTCCTTGCATGAAATTGTTCAAGTTTCGAAAAAATGTTAATCTGTTGGAGCAAGGTCTGGGGAGGATGGTGGGTGTCGAAGACATTCCAACCACAGTTCCTCTAATTTAGCTACCGTTTGTTGTGAAGTATGGGGCCTAGCATTGTCCTGAAGTACCAGTGGGCTAGAGAGATTGACCAGTCTCGGTTGTTTAACGGCTAGCTTTTCCATCATGGTTTGCAATTGTTGACAATATAGATCTACCATTATCGTCTCGCCAGATCTTAGGATGCTATAGTGTATGACATCAGCATTGGTCTACCAAACACTCACCAGTACCTTTTTCTGAGTCAACTTTTGCTTGGAACAAGATTTGACCAGGTTCTCCTGGGTTCTACCACTATGATGAGTGTTTTTGATTGTCGTAAAGAATCCATTTTTCAATACAAATAACAATTTGATTCAAAATTCTCTTGTTATTGTGACAGTTGAGTAATGTAACGCAGCACTCAATGCATGTTTATTGGTGTGCTTCAGTCAATTCATACAGTACCCATTTCTCAATCTTTTTCATTTTCCAATTTGTTTCAAGTGAATTAAAATTGTTTTAGCACTCATACTGAAGCCTGCCACTAACTCTGATGTGGTTTGCGATGGATCCACTTCCATGATCACTCTTAATTCTTCATCAGTCCACAGGGTTTATTTCGTAGGTCAAAATTTCCAGAATGTAAATGTTGGAACCAAGAAAATACCGTGCTCTCTCTTACAGTAGCTTTCAAGTATATATCATTAATTCTTCTATATCTTTCTGCAGCTCTGATACCATGGTGGAACTCATAATCGTAAATAACGCGATATTCTAATTTTTCCATTTTGTGATAAGAATAATGTCAAAGAAAAAACAAATGGAATCAGTTAATTCGAAACACAAATATATAAGCCTAAATTTGAAATAAATTTGAATTTTTAGGTCATTTCACAAATATAAACATCTTTTAACCATGTTGAATACATTAATACAATTTTATGAGAGAATCTTCATAAAATATCTGTTTTTTGAGTTCACTGCACAATTTTGTCACACTCTTGTACTTGTAATATAAAACTAACCCCGCAGCAACTTGTTGGTAGCTAATTGTAGGAATAGATGTTTTATTCCATATTTTTTCGATGTCAGTAGCTATTATTTCACATAAGTCTTTGCCTGAAGGGCCTTTTCCATTATTAACAATAAACAAATGGCACTGCAAATTTTTCTGTTTATGTATTATTTTTTAGGTATCATAAACATGTAGACTTTTGTTTTTGTGTGGATGATGATTTGTCGATTTTTAACAATACAAAAAATAAAATAAAAAATTAAACTTGCCGTTTTCACTTCACTCTATATTATATTATGAAATGGAACTGATGTATAAATTTTATTGTCAATATAACAGACAAGGGTATGTTAAAGTACTGATACAGTTAAAAGATTATCTGCTCAGTCATTACTAATCATTACAAGTTGAGTTTCAAACAAAAACAAATTTTATTTATAAATACCTACATACATGACATCAATCCAATACATAACACTAATGTTATAAAATTAAATTGATATTGTTTAAAATTAGCAAAGATATTTTTTTTAATTCTATAATGATTTAATTTTGGTACAATTTATTATTGACTTCTATTGCATTTTACATGAAACATAATTATCCAATTTTCCTTTACTAAACAAGCACCATCATGTAAAGATATTTACAATAAGCCATTTGTATTCAAAATATACTTCTAGCAGTGCAATATGGAGCTTCTTTCCTCTTCAGAATCAACTTCATGTATGTTGACCATTATCCAATGAGTAGATAAAAAAGAACACTCACCTAATCCACTTGTAGAGAATATACACTGCAATAGTATTTAGTCGGTAATATACGACGTTCAGCGAATTTTATCAAAATTAAATAGCTAAATTGGTATTCAGCACACTCGTACGGTCAGAAAGTGTTACACTTATAGGTAGGTGAACGTACTCAGTGTAATTTTAGACAAATATACCCACATAAACCGCGGACGTTTGGCAAACAGTAGCGCGATTTTGACAATAGAATGATCGGTTGTTCGCTCGTTAATGATCAGAAAGACTGCCGAAGCCTCTGCTCGCGTTTTCTATCAATTCTTTATAAATTTACAAGCATAATAAAACTGTTTTAGATCGCATTAGGACATTAAAAACTGTCTTCACCAAATTCGATTTGTTTTAATCGTATTACGTACGTAATTTAAAGCGTGTTACGTCACATCTAAATATATTTATCTTATTATAATATACATTATTTTAAACAGGTGATATATTAGGCAATATACTGACCTTATAATCACATCAAAATTAAACACTCCCCGATTTATCGCACTTTTAACGCAATAGCAAACGCAACTATACACCCATTGCCAGGTAACTGTTTAACTCTTACGTTCCCCCTAAATTAACTTAGAATCCCCCTAATGTAACTTATGACCTTTGATTACATTTACACAAATAAATAAAATTTAAGTGTCTGTTTATAATATCATAATAACAGCTTTGTACTAAATTTACATGTACTTACACAAAAAAAAAATTTGTCTGTCTGTCTGTTTGTTCCAGCTAATCTCCGAAACGGTTGAACCGATTTTGACGGAACTGTTACTGGCAGATAGCTGTTATTATAAGAAGTAAATAATTAGGCTCCTTTTATTTTACGTACAAATAAAATAAATAAATACGAAATAAGTAGTGGGTAAATCAATTCGAGCGCCTAAATGATTTACACTAAGTAAACTATAATGTAAAAATGTTTTTTGCTATCCCTTAAACAGCACACAAAAATAGCTGACGCGCATATACGACGACACCTTCTTCTTCTTCTTCCTAACTTGGCAACTAGTTCTCTTTATTGAAGATGATTACTGCCATTTTAAAGTTAAAAACGTGTCCTGTCTTATCACGACTTCAGTCGTTTTACGATATGGCTAGCGAAGCCGTGCCTCAAAAATGTCATCGGTTTCATAGTGACACGGTATCTAGAGGTTTCTAATCAAAGAGTATGTATATACGATTGTTAAATGTAGTTTGACGCCTTAGTATGTAGTATGAGTATCACACTATCGCTCGCCTTCGAACTGCTTTTGGCAATGAAGCACAATCAATCCTACAGTTGGGTATGATAAAACTGTATTCCCGATGGATCCCTTAAAATTTCGTTGAGGCTGAAAAAACGTCACTTGATGCAATGCGAATGCCATGCTTACCAGATTTAATAAAAAAACGACAAATTTGGTGTGGGGCATAGTGACAGGTGACAAAATATGGATCTATAGCTACTATCCCAAAACAAAGCACCAATCGACTATTTGGGTGTTTCCAGGTGAGCCGAAATCAACCAAAGTATCAAGTGTGTGGTCTGCCGTTAAGTGGATGATCGCTGCTTTTTTAAATAAGACTGGATACGTGGTTACTGTCGCTTTACCATTTTTTGCCAGAGGGTTTTAAAGAATTCCGGAAAAATATCCAAAATCGTCGTACATCTAGGAGGAGGCAAGTTCTCACAGGACCACACAGACAAACGAATTTTGAAAGGAAAAAATTGGTTGCCTGTAAAGTCGGTATACGGGCGAAAGTTTTACGTGACAACGACTTTATGTCTGTCTCTCTCGCTCTTAGGCGGGCTAACCATGCCCGAGTGGAAGGGACGCGTGCCTCTCACTCGCTCTCATTGTGAGCGCATAACGTGAGCGGAGCGTAACGCAGTTTCTTGAAGTGTCACCCGGCAAACCAATTTATAAGACGTTGTCACGTCAAAAACGTTGGTATTATTGGTCATCCTGCATACAGTCGCCACCGGTATGCACGTTGCCGGTACCATGCGACTTCTTGCTGTTTTAAAAAATCAAGATTTATTTACGTGTTCAATGGTTTTCAACACCATAAGAGGGGGCCAATAACGAAGTTGCAACTGAAAAGTGGAATAATCGCATAAATGTTTTCAAAATTGGTATATTCGTACGAAAAGGTGCATTGAATCTAAAGGAGAATATTTTGAAACGCAATAAATTGATTTTTCATTGAAAGTAGGTTTTTTTTATTGGTCAGAGAAATTTTGAATGCGCTCCATGTAGGTATATTTTAGTAGATATCGCCGGTAAAATTACACCCTTAAAACTACCATGTTCTTATCAGGGTTGGTAGGTTGAATTTTTAAATTTTCCCCATATTCATATTCTGTTTTCCCCAAAATTATATGTATTGCAACTTTTCCCCCATTGTTTTATTTCAGACAGAAAATAAAACAAGTGAAAAGTCAAACAAATAAATTTATTCAAAAAAAATTATTTTTAAATGTGTATTACGTTTACGGAGATAAAACTACAAACCAACGCACCACCTGTTAATGGTTTGCTCGCTTCCGTTCTGGAAATTTCGACCTGAAAAATGAACCTCGCGGTCGTCCGAAGACTTTGGTCGACAATGGCGAATTAAAGGCGATTGTGGAAGCTGATGATACACAATCTAAGGCTGAATTAGCAGCAGCTTTCGACGTTAGCGTCAAAACAATATTGGTCCATTTGCGTCAAATTGGCAAGGTAAAAAAGCTTGACAAATGGGTGCCCCACGAACTCAATGACCGCCAGCGCGATGTACGCGTCGAGACGTACCTTGCACTGATCAACAGACACACAAATGAAGGAATTTTGAACCGCGTTGTTACCTGCGATGAAAAATGGATTCTGTTTGATAACCGCAAGCGCTCAGCAAGTTGGTTGGATCCTGGTTCAGCACCTAAACAATGCCCTAAACGAAAACTTACCCCTAGAAAAGTGATGGTCACTGTTTGGTGGTCTAGCGCCGGTGTGATTCATCACAGCTTCTTACCAAACGGGGTGAGCATTATTACTGCAGATGTGTACTGTGAAGAACTGAACACAATGATGGAGAAGCTGGCACATTTCCAACCAGCATTGGTCAATCGCTCGTCTTCGCTGCTCCTGCACGACAACGCGCGACCTCATAATGCACAGCAGACGGTCTCCAAGTTGCAAGAACTGGGGTTGGAAGTTCTCCGTCATCCGCCCTACTCACCACACCTTGCGCCTGCAGACTACTACTTTTTCCAGAATTTGGATAACTCCTTGGCGGGAAAAAATTTCAATACCCGAGAGGCAGTACAAAATGCCTTTGAAGAATTTATTGCCTCCCGTCCAGCTGATTTCTTTAAGAAGGGCATCAAAATAAACTGCCATTGCGCTGGCAAAGATGCATTGAATGCATGGGTGATTACTTCGATTAATACAAATTAAAAATACATGAAAAAAAATCGTTTCAATTTTTTCATACGAAACGGCAATTTCATAGGTAAAGACCTAATAGTTATAGGTGCCTGGAACAATTCAAGTGTATTTACTTATAGATTTTCGTTAAATATTAGTTATCAATAATAAATTAAAATATACAATTGAAAAAGGAAAAATTACAGTAACTCAATAATAATAACAATAATATATAATTATAATTAATAATAATATAATTTCTCAAATTTATTATTTTAATTCTGATAGTATAGTAGGAATAAAACCTTTCCTGTATATTTTAATTAAGAATTTATATTTCGTGTCTTTTATATTTTTATCTCTTGTATTTTATTATTTTTTCTTTCTATTATAATATTTGTGTTTCTCTTTTTTCCCTTTGTGTATGTATTTTATTTTTTTCATATTTTGTGATAATGCGTTATTAAAAATTGGAACCATTAGATTTATCCCAAAGGAAATGTAGAAACTGATACCACAGATAAACGCCATCTAAATATATTTTTAAGAAAATGTAAATAAAAACTTATAAGTGTGGCACGCATTAACAAGTAGGTTGAAGAACTTAGACTTAATCTCAACACTTTGGTGATCTTACAAGTGAAGATTGTATTGCGATAGAGTTAAAAATATAAAAATAAAACAGTGAAAATTATACATACTTTGTAATCGTATCAACCAATTAGACCATTAAGGGATATCAAAAGTAAATCAGTTATCAAATACAGCCCGTCTAAAACAGTAGACAAAAAATGAGGGGCCACCGCCCTTTACATAGCAACACCGTAAACTACGAACTAACCAGTTTATAAAGTATAATAGGAAAGTAATATAGCTTAGATCTATAGTAGATACGTAATTATCTTTGTAATCTGAATGAGAAATAAAAACACTTTATTTATATAACCCACAAATTATACTAGTATACAACTATATTGCACTAACTATAAATAATAACATTAACTGTTAAGTCTTGAAACAGTCATAATAAAGCATTTTTATGTTTATTACAATTAAAAGTAACAAATATTTCGATAACACTCTTCTTCTTCTTTCTAACTTGGCAACCGGTCCTTCTATAATGAAATCATTACTGCTATTATCGGGTGAATTATAGTGTCATGTGTTATGACGATACTGTATCTTCATGTCTCGTATGTGTCGTATGAGTATACTGTCCTAACAAGGTTGTGGCTCCCTTGTTAGAACTTTTTAGGAGGATTTTGTGTGACCTCAGAATGAATGTTTTCAGCTTATATTTATAATATACTTCAATTAAGCACAAAAACCAAACTATATCACACAAAACGCCACCAATATTTCATAATACAGGGTCAAAAACCTAAGTTAATGAATTAAAAATAAAAACCACAACATGTCACTTCAAGATCCCGCCAAAAACCCCTCGATAACACTCACAAAGTTTTTCATTGACAGTGACAACTGATATTGACTAAGGATGGATCGTGTAAATACACGTCCATACTAGATACTTTTATTTCGATACCATGTATTTTGGGATAACCTGTGACCGAGTATAGAATAAGAATCGGTGAAAAGTACTTGGATCGGTACTCGCTCATAGCAGATTTGAATTTAAATTAATTGTGAATAATTTTCAATTGTTGAAGGATTTTATATTATGCAGCGAAAGCACAATTAGAAGTCTAAATAACCTCTGGTTTAAATTAAAAGTTTATATTACAGTATGTGACGTTATATTGCATTAGTTCATTATAACTGAACCTATTAGAAAGATGGGAATAGGATGGAATATATTAAAATCATTTTCCCACTATGGAGAAATAGGCGCCAGTATTCTATACATAGCTGCCACCTTTGTACTTAATAAGAGGTTGTTTTGAAATGCTACGATAATTATTTGTTGAGAAAATATTTTTTATGTAATTGTTTTTGAAAATCACTATCTACTAAATCAGATTTTTTTAAAAAAAGTACAATTATGTAAGTAATGTTGCTCTTGCTCTAAACCCTAAAAAAAAACTATAGAAGTAAGTATAGTGGTATTTTAAGTAATAAATTATCTTGAAAAGTAATTGTTTTTGTAAAGCAGACTGGAAATCAGAATTTTCATAAACATAAAATGTATGAGAAAGTATTGTAAGTGTTACTTGTCTTTAATTTTTAGAAAAAATAAATTACTTACTACCACGGTATCAAATCAAAGTACTATACTTGACTGCTATCGTTTCATCCCTAATATCGACATATTTTCAAGTCATGTTTTTTGTTAATTTTATGTTGTGATTTATGTGTTTATATAACATTAATAATTACTATATAAATAGCTGTTTATTATTTCGCTTATAGCCGGTATATATTTCCTGACAAAAATTCAAATGTTTTAGTGTAACTTATCTTTTAAACAGGGTCTGACCGTGCTATAACATTGCAGCAATAAAAAACTGGTCAATTAAACACTTGGACACGGACAAAAAAAAATTTAAGTGTAAAGATTATCTTTTTGTATCATAAAATATGTTAATGTGCAAGTTTTGTAAATATGTCAAATTTTTATTGCTCAGAGATATCATAGTCAGATTCATTTCTTTTATAGATAAATATTTATATAAGTGACCCTATCTCTACATCCGTTTAATAATGTTGCTAGTTTATAAAACTTAGGTCGGAAGTATATTTTCGAATGGTATCATTTAAAAATGGCGTTGGTTAGTGTATCAGTTCTGCCCCTCGTACTTCATTCCTAATGTTAAACCGCTCGCCTTTAAGTTTCCCGTCTGTACTTGTACATCTATTAGTCTGTGGTATAATCGATTCCGTCGTGCCATCTTGTGAGTAAAATTATTAATATTTGATGCATTATTAGGAACAGAACTATGAGATGGCGAGATCAAAAAGTTGATCTAAACGAAGTACTAACTATCCTGATTCCTCCCCCTGTCTTTATTAAAAATGTTCCTAATTATTTTTATAAATTAATGTTTCGTTGTAAGAAAGGTGAAAACTTTATTCATTATTGTATATTTGGTATATATACGTTATTCAGTGTGACATTTTTATTTATTGTGCTAATATGAATAATGTTAGTTTACCGGACGATTGTTCGAAGCAGTGGGAGATTTTACTTTTGCTTATATCTTCGGAAGAGAAGAAAATCGACAGGACTAGTGACAACGAGATTGATACTATGAATTATTTTCTAAGCAACGAAGGAATCAGGTACTACTTTTTATAATGTACAGAACGTACATACTTAAAAAAATTAAGTTATCTATGTAAATGTTTTTGTTTTTCGTCTTTTCTCAAAAGTTCCACTAAATTCCATAAAAATATGATACCGTTGAATTGAGTTGCGTTAGATCACTATATAATTTGACTAAATATAAAATTTTATTACCTTACAAAAATAGTTTTTGAAAAAAAGACTTTAAAATCATATTTATTAATTATTAGTACATTTGAGAAAGTTTTGAACATTTGTTTACTTTTTACGTTACTGTCGTAAATTACATACATGCTGTTATTAAATTTATTTATCATCAAAAACAGAAATACAGTCCCATCTGAAATCTATCACTAATAAGTCTCAATCCCTGTGGATGTTTTTTCTTTAGATATCAAAGTTAGCAATAAAACATACAGCTCACCTGATGGTAAGCGCCTACTGGAGTCTATGGACACTTGTAATACTATAGGTCGAGCGTGTTGCTGATATTGAACCCCCCTCATCCCCCCTACCACAAAAGAGCTCTGGAAACCCTACGGGTTATTTGATTGTATTCATCTTTCAAGTAGAAAAAAATCTACAAAAATTTTCTCTGTGCCTACCTGAGGTACCTGAGGTGGGTTCCGCTCTTCAATTGGAATGTCTTGTGTGCCATAGTATGGGGCTAAATTGCACACTTCATGAAAGTACAAGTATTGCTACACTTATTTGCAGTAAATATGGCAGTGATGTGATTTTACTGTAATTAAAAGTTTGTACAGGAATTACATTTAAACACATATTTGACTTTATATATATATGTGTATATAGATTATAAGCTGTTATTTGTTTTCTTCTTACTACTGTCTGTGAGATCGCTTAGTGCTGTATTGAAAAATGTTACTATAGTTTATGTAATTTTTTTAGTATTATTCACTCTTTATTGAAACCATCTATATAGGATATATATAATTTTTATAATTATATAATTTAAAAAATATATATAATTTTTAAAGAATATAATAATTTTATCTGTAATTTTAGAGAATTTAATATGAGTTAATTTTGATACCTTCAAGTATGATTAAAATATTTTGTTTTATTGCATTCATATATGGTCCTTGGTGATAATGCTTAGTATTTAATTAGTACTTAGTATAATAAAAGAAAAAATATTTTATTCTATTGCAAAACTATCAAAACTCATATTATGTAATAAATATCTCTTTTTTAACAATTAACCCATGTAAAATGTATGTGAAGCTGGCATATATGCCAACACTGGAGCAGAGGTATTTAAAAAATATTTTATAATGTACAGACACATACTTACGCAATGGTTGAAGCAGATGAAGGAATCATATTCTAAGAAGACAAAAGACACAGACACCGCATTAAAATGTGATGATATTTCATTACAATGGAGGCAAAGAGGAAATGATAAATTCCGAGCTAATCTTGTTGATGAGAGCTACAGATGTTATACAAAAAGTATTTTATATGCATACCAAAATGGACCGATGTATCCACTGGCTTTAGCAAACAGGTCTGCTGCATTGCTGCGAATGAAACGTTTTCAGGTAAATTAACATTTTTGTACACATATTCATATAGATTTATGGCACGAATGTTGCTCAAATGGTTCCTAGATAAAATAAATAAACTTTCAGCTCCTTTAGAATTGTATTATAGGTGCCTCTCTCTCTCTCTCTTATGAGACATAGACGAAGTTGCGTGGGTCAGCTAGTAGACTATAAAACGGAAAAAGAGTTTTTCAAATTTGACTGGTAATTCCACAGATAAACGCGTTCAAATAAACAAACAAAAATATATTTCTGGTTCTTTCATAATATTAGTGTAAACTTTTTCTAAACCGGTTTTCTACACTATATAGATTATTATACAAAAAAATAAATTGAAAACAAGTGGATTATTATAAACCTATATTCTGTTTTCAGGAGTGTTTGTCAGATATTAAATTGGCAATTGCATATGGGTATCCCGAAGAACAGCGACATAAGCTGCTGCTACGCCAAGCTGACTGTCACATAGCTTTGTGTCAGCGGAAGGAATCAATAGACATGCTTACAGCTGCAATCAATCACTCTGCTAAGCTTCAGCACTCAGCAGCTTATAATGGTATTATTGCTTATTATAGCTATTGCCATTTTATCCGAACAGAGAAATTCATATGGAACATAGTATTAGCCTTGATATTATTGTCAAGATAATGTTTCAAAAATTATACATCTCTATAAAGTTCTGATGTCTAACATTATGTAAAGGAATAGTAATAATATTGTAACTATAAAATAGCTCCAGCCTGGATCTGATACCTTTATATTTTTTAATTGGTGTTATTTCTCGTAATATTATTTTTAATCAACTTAAAAAAAAGACGAGATTACTCATTTCGAATGTATATATGTGGGATGATGGCAAAAGTTTAGATGCCGAATTTAAAAAAAAGAAAGAGAAACTCGCGTCGATAATAAGATAGGTGGCGACACGAGAGATTGAAGAATGACGTTTGGGTGAAGACGGTGTGTTTTGTAACTGTTGTAAGATTGTGATTTGATTAAGAATTGTTTGTGTATTCCTGTAGTAAAGACGTTTTCCAGTTAATTAGTGTTTTTCTTTGTCTACGTCCCACATATATATATCATTTATATATTTTTATGGATGTTAAGTCATACCTTTTTTTTATGAATCTATTTGGATGATTCTTTATTTGTTTGATAGGGGATATCTCAAGGGTGGTCCCATTTTAATTTCATTGCCATTGGACCTTCGACTTCGAAGATACACCAGGGAACTCTTCAAAATCCTTGAAAGTTCTTTTTTGTTAAAAATTGTCTTGTTATCATCTATATTCAATTCAGTTTCCTAACATAGATACTACCTACTTGTTACTCTTGTTTAAGACTGAATAGCTGGATCAATTTTGATGGAATTTAGACTCTGAATATGATTGGATGATGAAAATGGACCTAATAATTGAAATTAATAAAAGGACCTGTCTAGCTAAGTAGGGACATTGGCTCATTGAGCATGTTTTATCATCTGTATCATGGTTTATGTTTCTAAGAGTTCTTTGCCCTTATCTTATTACTACACCATGAGATACACCATCAGGGTACAAACAAAGAAATTTCCAAATTTATTTAACCTTTGCCATACCGTTGTATCTTTTTTTTAATACAATAAAGGTGGCAAACAAGCGTACGGCTCGCATGATGGTAAGCGGCCACCGTAGCCTATGGACGTCTGTAATACTATAGGTATTACTAGCGCGTTGCCGATCTTGAACCCCCCCACCCCAAAGAGCTCTGGAAACCCTACTCACCGCAAGAACACAATACAAGGTTATTTGGCTGCGATCTTCTTTAGGATGTAAGTATTCCACAAGTCGGTCTGCCGCAAGTAGAGAGAAATCTCCAAAGAAATTCTTCTGAGTCCTATCTCTCATCTTCCTACCTACCTTCCTTCTTAACTACTTCTCTTCTACTGTACTTCCAACATGCTAAGCCAGCCAGCCAACGTTGTCTCTTCTTCATATGATAATGGGTCTTTTAAATGAGGTGGGCAGAGGCATTTTAACAAGAGGATATGGTGATGATAAATGCCGAATAAATGTGTTATCAACGGTATTTTGTTCATTGCTCCGCGCAGTTAATTGTCTGTATACAGTTGTTAATTCAGTATATACATACTGACATTTTGACGAGCTACATCTTTTTTCAATACAGCTGACTTCGAACGTTATGTGCACGATCTAGAGAAGAAATTGGAGGTGACGACTGAGGGAGACGCGCCTGAAAAGGACGTACTACCCGAGCTGTATCTGGGAGAGAACAAGAACTTTTGTTCGGCTTCGAATGCTATTAAGTTGAGGTTCGATTTTACTATTTAGTACATAACTTATATTTGGAAAATATTTCAATTTTAATGAACGCAACACACAGAAAAGAAAATACAATTATATAGGTACGTTTGGCATTGGCATAGCTAAAGAATTTTTCAGGGGAGGGGGTCGCAGTCAGCTATCTGATTAGCTGTAATAGGCGAAAACGTTTTTCCCTCAACATGAAAAGAATAGAAACATTATATTCCTTGCCGATTTTTTGGGGTGGACATTGAGTTTTGTATAATGGGCAGCACTGGGCTCCTTAGTGCCGTTGTGTGAAGCTCTATAGCTTATATAACCTTCTTTCAAAAAGATCATT
Organism: Saturnia japonica; assembly: GCA_033032175.1. Lineage (NCBI taxonomy): Eukaryota > Metazoa > Arthropoda > Insecta > Lepidoptera > Saturniidae > Saturnia > Saturnia japonica. The sequence goes on along the minus strand of CM065304.1, from coordinate 2,564,058 downwards.
CCATATACGACTTGTAGTTGGAGAGATTAGCGTGTTTGAACAATGAAACAAACAAACTCGTTACCTTTAAGTATAGATAACAGCCCTAGAAAATATGTTGTTTACTTGCGTTAATATGTAATTGAATGAAATTTTAAATTAAACAATTAAGTATAAAAATCGCGTCATATGTGCCTGATAGGATAATTTTTAAGCGTTCATTATCAAGTAAAACGCATTTATTGGAGTTTACTCTTTATGAATCGATGTTTTAACTGATTACAACAAAAGACGGGAGGTTACTAAATTCGAATGTATTTTTTTAAGGATGTTTGGCCATATCTTCGTTGTTTATGAACAGATTTGGACGATTCTTTTTTGTTGGATAGGGGATACCTCAAGAGTAGCTCCATTTGAATTTCATTGACATGGGGCTCTCAACTTCGAAGATACACCAAAGAGAACTCTTCAAAATCATTGAAGTTGGTTTTCTTTTTTTGTTGAAAATTGTCTTGTTATATAATCATCTCGGTATGGATATTTTACGAGGAGTGAAATTAATAAAAGCGTTAACATAAAATCGTTACGTCCTCTTCGCAACGTATCTTGCGCACCATTCACTTTGAAATCATGTATGTGTATCAATCAATTAATCAATCTGAATATGTTAATGTACTATAAGTAATATATACTTAAATACCATGATTGCTGTATAATACTTTACTAAATCAATATGAAAAATGTAAATAGAAAAAAATATACATACATGCTTTCAGTATTATCAGAGATACGTTTATTTATACTCTTTGCCTATTGCATATTCAAAGACAATCGTGCTTCTGGAGAAACTACAGTCATACAAACATACAATTTTTCTTTGAAGACAAAATGATGCAGTTGGGCGCCATGTTGTCGTATGCGAGCCTACGAGACGCGGTGACGTACTCTTTACCGAGGAACCGTACGCTTGCGTCAGTTTACCGAGCCACGAGGAAAGTGCGATTTGCGAGAACTGCTGTCGGCCCGCCTTTAACATTGTACCGTGAGTATGTGAATTTTGCTCTTGCATGAATAACCTCACGCCTTTGATAATTATAGCACAGTAGTAGTGTGTAGGAATACCGTGTCGATCGGCCGGACTTCGAACCCTACAATGAGCCCGAGGTGAAGGAAGACATCATGATGAAACAATAGCATGATGGTAGCGCATTTTCTAATGCCTGTCTGGCTTACTACCACCCTCAAGTTGAAAATCTGTCGCCAAACATCAATATGTGTGTACTGGCAGCTGCGCTTGAGAGTACTGACTCTGAACTGCCTTAAAATGAGCAATTTATGCTTCAAAACACGACTTAAGCTTAATTTTTAGTGAAGTCAAAGAACAAAAAAAAAACAATAAGGTGCCTTATACTGTTATATCCAGTGAACATTCGGTACAACGGAGAGTGTTGTCCTACATTAGTCCTGCAATGAGGAGTCATGAAAGTTTTCCTGTTAGTTAAGCGACTGCCCGGACGTGGTACAACAAAATCAATATGATCAACTACATTCTCGCAGTCAACCAAACCGTGGATCAATTTGTACAGCAAAGCAATATCTGCTGCCTTCCGTCTACCACGTAACGTTTGCATTTTAAAATATATAAGTCTAGACTCAAGATAAATGATATATAATAAACAGCTGGAGTAATTATATCTCAACTTTGCCATCCCAATAGATCCCAATTTAATATATGTTCTCAAAAACTCGATAAACTAGATTTTGTAAATGACTGGCTTGACTAAATACCAGAAATAAACATAAATTAGTCGTCAAACCGCATTTCACACTAAGTAAAGGTTACCGATTCGCCGGACAATAACTTAAGTATGTTTTACTGATGGTATGGTTGATTACTGATGATAAAAAAGTTAAACAAACAAATTGCATTTTAGCTTTAATAGTTCGCGAAACAGCCCAGGTTATAACCCCGGGCGACGAAGCCCGTTCTTTAAAGGGAATATAAAGTTTTAATGGCTTTTATGTTACTAACAGTAACGATTGCTCTGCGTTTCTATTAACCGCTCTGATAGTATTAAATATACGAATAAAGACGTATCGTTCGATTGTTGTTTATTATAAGCTTTTATTAAACTTCCTTGTTAGTATGGGAAAATTCTTTCAACTAAATTTTAAAGCAGTTATCCTCGACCAATTGAGCTAAAATTTTACATACAGGTTTAATTTGGATGACGATGCATGTAACATGACGTCGTTCTAAATCCAATATGGCGGACTAAAATAACGGCGGGCCTATTATTTTTATGTACTCCCACGACATGGGTATCAAATGAAAGAGCTTGCCGGGAAAAATACGGAAAAAAAATTAAGAACTTTTTAAAAATACGTTTTTACTTAATACTTCAGTTGTACTAAAATGAAAATAATACTTTTATATAAGGACTGTACTGAATATGATTTATATAACTGTTACATCAAATGAATTTAAACAATGTAGCGGATATAAAAAGGGAGAAATAGGAATTGAAACAAAACACATTTCTCTAATGTATAATTTATACTCATCTATATAAATAACATTCAGCACAGCACTTGCATAAAATTATTATTATGATTTTAGTACAACTAAAGTATTAAACAAGAGATTATTAAAAAAAAAAAAAATCTATATAAATAGTAATAATACATTTTTGATTTAATTGCAGTTGCTGCGTATGTTCACGCAGTTGGTATTGTGGGGAGATATGCAGAGTGAAAGCATCGCATACCTTTCACCGTTGGGAGTGCGATGGCACCCAAGCGGAGTTGTTCAAAACTATCGGAATCGCTCATTTAGCTTTAAGGTACGAGTATTTTTTTTTTGTTTACTACAAAATGTCTATCAAGAGTTGCCTTCGTCGTGTTGGTCTCAAATTCGTCAGCAAATTAAAATTTAATAGGATTTATTTTGAAATAAGAAGGTAGTACATTCAAAATTAGTTAAAATACCTATTGTTTTAAACCTGTTCAGAACAATACAATACAATACCTGTATTGTTACGATTTTAGTGGCTATTAGAGTTCGTAATGGATTTTCTTAAGCTGCTATATAGCTGATGCTATAGGGAGTAACTTAGGCTACTTTTATTTTAGAAAAAGTATTAGGGTTCGGCACAAATAAAAAAAGACTGGTCATGTAAATAAATTCGGGCGCTTAAATGGCTTATGCTGAGTAAACCATAAGAGATGTAGCAAACAAATGTATTACATGATTTTAGGTATTAAAAAGACCTACAAAAAAGTCACGGAAAGTATACGTCTATCTTCTAAGAAAAACCCACAATAAGCATTTCTGTATTTATAATAGCCAGACGCGGGGGAGTAAGATTCTCGCGGGTATTCTGTAGTCCACGTGAGCGAAGCCACGGGCAAAGCTAGTATTCAAATAATAACAAACTTTGAATATTTTACAATTAACAATAAGAAATTTGAAATTTCGAAAGAATGAGTATGATGACGTTAAAAACAAATATGCTGAAAATATAGAGAATATCAAACAGTCAACACTGTAGTATGAAGATTTGGCGGCTAGATGGCGTTTAAAACAAATTTGACGGTTATGTGACGTCATGTACAGACCGTTCCATTAGATGTTTCTCATCAAAAACTAATTAAAATTTATTGAACAGGGTGTTACTCATGAGTGCAAGTGAAGGCTTCCCAAAATACAGTCTGGATCTAAAAACGGCTGACGAACTTTTTCGAAACTATGCGAACGTCGACAAGGTGCAGATATACGCGCGCGACACGCCCCCTTTCTACAGGATGTTCAATTTGGTCACCAATTTCGACAAGATGAACAATACGGATTATATACAGTATGCTTTGGTAAGTATCAATGTTTTTGTTTAAATGATTTTTTTAATAATATTTAATTGCTTATGCCGATGTCTAAAGACACACAGACAGTTGCAAGAAACTTCTATGATAACTTTAATCCTCCAATAACACTTATCTGCATTGCAAGAACATCCATTTAACAGGACTAGTTTAATGACACGTTAAAATTAATTTTTAACCCTTCAAAGACGTCATTAATTCAGTTTTGCGTTGCAAGAAACTTTAAACGTACTTTATTTTGACACTTCATTTGTTAAATTTTAATGACGGATAAATAGCCCATTAGCACTCCATTACGAAAGTAAAAAGCATTTTTCGATGTGTTTAGTATCCTTCTCACTTTTTTGATATTATGTCTTCAATATCACTTACATTTCTATCATCGTGAGATGAAAAGATATCAACTGTAACATACCAGGTAAAATTGATATCCGGAATAATTATCATAATACAGAATTTGTTTCTAGATTCAGGTCCGCTAAGAAAATTGTAGGTACAATAATCATCTATACAAATAAAATTGAAGTGTCTGTTTCTAATGTCAAAATAACATCTTTTTACTAAATGCAAATGAAAGTAAATACGGTACCTATAAAAAAATCAATTTATAAAATTTTTCTCTGTCCATTTCTTCCGGGCAATCTCTGAAACGGTTGGACCGATTTTGACGGGACTTTCAACTGGCAAATAGCTGATGTTATAAGGAGTGAGATATGCTACTCTTATTTTAAAAATAGTTAAAGGGTTCTGCGTGTATAATATAAAACTGGTCATTGGAATCAATTCGGGCGCTTAAATGGCTTACGTTGATTAAACCATAAGAAATATATCATATTAATGTACTACATAATTATAAAGATTAAAAAGATACCCGTAGGCCTGATCGAAGGCATTCTGTAGTCAACGCGAGCGCCGCCGCGGGCACAGCTAGTTCTAAATAACATTGAACGTCTTCAGGAGCCCGCGCTGCGACACTTCGTACAAAACATATATGAAAGAATACAGCTTTTAACATCGTAACAGTATAATAATTTCCTTTTTTTATGTAATTGATACCTAATATTTCATATTCAACGTTTTCTACGCAACGCGCTGACAATACAAAACGAAATGCGTTTTGTTTCAATAATTCAACGACAAACACTTGCAAAAGTTACAGAACAAAACGCAATCCGTTCATTCATTTTAAAAAACAATCACTCTTTCTTCGTAATGATTTCAATTGTTAATGAAAAGTTATCTCATATAAACATTACGCAACAACCATTAAACTAATGGAGACTTTAATTTTAACGGAACAAAATGGAGAGCTAATGATGACTTTTTTGCAACTGACTGACAGTCTCATAGACATGAAGGGGCTCTTGCTGGTAAAACGAAATTGTTTATTGTTTATTTATGCTCAATAATACTAGTAAAAGTTTCTTAACTGTTAATTTAATAGTTTTAGTTTCTGAACAATAAGGCTTATAAAGTACATTATCAGTTTTCAGGAGAATATGTCCAAAGATATTAATGATAGTAATATCTGTTACAATTATGTTACAACAAAATAAAATTTGAAAATATTATAAACCTGATTTAGTTTCTTGCTAGTTGTTTTAGATGACTGGAGTACTTTCCGAACTGATTATAGTGTTTTATCTTCATATGACCTAACTTTTAATAAAATGTTTTATTTTTATATGAAATCGTTGGATTATTTAATAAAATCAGTGTTACAAATAATATATTAATAAAATAAATAAATAGCGCAATAAATCTAAGAAAGGTTTTTAGGTACTCTTTATTTCAAACTTCGCTATCTTTCATGTATTTACTATTAAATGTAGCGTTTCATGCAATAAAAGAGGTCTGTTGAATGTTCCGTAACTATAAAAGCTTAGGAACCGTTGCACTAAGTGACGTCTTATGACGAAAACATCAGTTTCACAGTGTATTGAATGAAAAAAAACACGTTAAATTCCAGACAGCGACAATGCTGATTCTTTATTTGGAGAATTCTACGTCGTTCTTCGAATATCTGCCGAGCAGACTTCCCACCACGCTGGTGACGCACGAGGTGCGATTGTTTGCGGCTGCTCTTGTGTTACGCAGCTTGGGGCAGCTAGTTTGCAACGGCCACGCAGCTCTAAGTCTTGCAGCTATCGAGGAAGATGACGGTGAGAATAACTTGCTAATTTTTTAAAATAATTATTGTTTATAATTCTGCGAATCGTTAGTATACAGGCAATCTATACTTATACTTTTTTAAATATAATAAAGCAGAAAAGATTTTTTGTTTGTTTGTTTAAACACGCTTAATCTCCGGAAATTCCAGAACTATCAGTGGGATTCGAAAAATTATTTTTGTATATGATAGACAGATTCACGAGGAATAGCTAACATAGTGATGCAACTCGACTAGGAATTTGTGACTCGGTCACTCAAGTAAACTACATACACTCCTTACAACTCGAGTAAGAATTTATCATTCGAACTGAATTTCGATTAATAATTTTGAAATACCTTTATTAAATTAGTAATGTTTGGTAATATGAAATAAAATACAAAATATTGTTTACCTTATTTATCCTCATTAATCAACAAAGAAAATAAAATGACTTTTTACGACTAATTAAGTTGCCATGTAAAAATGAATTTAAATTACAAATAACAATTTATCAGTTTTATCACTTTTGATGCTATACGCTAGGTACTATAATAACCAAAATTAAACTTTTAATCACACTTTCATATAACAGTAACAAAACTATAAAACGACGCACGTGAATTCAACTAATGTTTGTTTACATTCAACATGCAAGTTTGATCTTGTAAAAGTCCCGACGTAAACTAGTGACGTAGTGACATCTTGCATAGCGCTTATCGAATCTACTCGGCGCGCCGAGTTGACTCAGTAACTCGAGTGCAAACGAACTCGAATCAAATTTATTTTCACTCGAATATGAGTTTAACAAATTCACTCGAGTCGCTCGAGCGGCATTACTAACTGCTAACATTAAACGCACCTCTCAACACGACTTAAAACACAACACGGGTTTCGTGAAGTAAGTCGGAAATCAAAGCGCTCCCGAACAACAGTATCCGCGTGGGCAGGCATGGTTAATTAATAATAATGATACAAAGTTTTACAAAACGATTGGTCATTATACCATTTCCATTTCATTATTTTCTCGATGACAGCTCCTGTGAAAACTTGAACGAGCGCCTTTTTTACATTATGTATGCATTATTTTATAAAAATATGACGTTTACACACGTACAAGGTCATACCAGAGTCGGAGAAACTGATAGGGATGGAGCTATATCGATAAACGTAACACGATAACAGACCCGATATTTATTTACAAAATGTAAGAAACTAAACTACTGCTGGATACTTTTGTACAATTTATTAACTAATATTATATTTCATTACAAGATGTAACATGTATTATTTCTTGATGGATAATGCCAACTTCTTAAAAAATTTCGAAGCTGTTGTAAAATAAGTAGGTATAGGTAGGTACTCGACAATGAAACGAAATAATTATAACGACAGGTAATCTTTATTTATTTATTTTAATCAAAATCTGATGAATCGTCACTGTCACTCGACTCGATGAAATATATGCGATTGATATCATTATTTATTTGGTCACAACACTAAAACTATCAAATTAGAACTGTCATCGAGAAAATAAAGAAATGGAAATAATATAGTGTATATATTAAAAATGTCCGCCATATGCGTATTCTCTTATACATCGGCCACAACAAGGCATTCTGTAACAAAAATTTGTTGTAAATTAAAAATTGATTTTGAAGCATTATTTTTAGGCATCGTATATTAATCCTTATGAGCAAAAGTTACAAAATCATAAAGACAATTTTATGAAGTTAAACTTTGCCCTTTATAGCGTTTTATGTGGACGCATAGTTTTGGAGATAATGGAAAATTTAAACAATTTAACACTCGGCTCGGGTCTATGACTATAGTACTATAGTAGTAGTGGCGCGAATGAGCCGTCTGACTCATAACCCTGGCCGCTCGACGAAAATCGAACAAAAATTTTTTTTATTATTTTAGCCTATTCACCGAGGAAGGATATATGCTATATAAATCCACAGTATGACTCTAAGAAGCTGTAGGCAAGTACGAGTGAAACCGTGGTGCACAGCTAGTCTCTTATAAAGTACTTAGATAATGTTTTATTTTCTAGATTTACCTAGATAAGTGTTTGTCTTTTCTTGCAATAAACCGAGCAAAGCTCAGTTGCATCGGGTACTGATAATTTTAATCTTACAATTAAAATCGAGTAAAGAATTATGTTTTCATTACAAATTATTTTCAGGTCGTACCATAACAGAGAGGGAGATACGACGAGCAACTGCAATATACCCTTCCGCGGCAATGATGAACCATTCCTGTGATCCAAACATCATAAACACGTAAGCCAATGATATTTATAAATAGATTAGGTGTCGATGTTGCTAGTGACCAAAATCCACCATTTCTAATGAGGAACTTTACAAAAATATTTTCTTGAAATAAATCTTATTATTCCTATACCATATTAGATATAGACAACCTCACAAATGATCCTTGTGAAATAGGGGCTCATATTCACGAGCTGCACGTTGCTAACAGCAGAGACAACTGCAGCCGTCGAATATCTGTGGTAGGTAGCTGACTCTCTTTGTACAGAAGACAGTTGCAAAATTAATTTCTTCTTCACATACAACCGCTTTCCTATTTTTTATTATTTTGTTACTGTACTCTTGTAATTTATAATTCCAAATACATACAAGCAGTTTTCTTTACTGCCACAATTAGCAATTCAACATCAATTATTTCATTGCACTCCTGTGCTATTTGCACTGTAATGATAAAATGGCGGACGCAGCACGCTACATCTCCAAGCGTCGATATAGGTCGACGGTTGTAGTTGCCTCTGTCGTTGGCAACGTGCCGCTCGTATATATTAGCCCTAATACGTTTTGTGATTAAAGCGCCTATTAGTGGAGAAATTATACTTGAAAGGTTATAATTATCATTAACCTATTAACTAATTAATTTATTGTTACACCCGTGGATAATGAAAGTACCATTTAGCAATAAGTAGAATAAATTCACTATTCGGGTGTTCTCGGTCCTTGCTCAGAGAAACAAACTTATCTGTAACTCAGTGCTTCCTGGTTCTAATAGTATATTCCATATTAAACGAAAAAATGATATTTCTAGATTGATCTTGAAATGATATATTTAGAAATTAATGCTTGCTTACGTAATCTGACCGATAAAGTTTCAATATGTGCGTGTTCCGCGATGTCTTCTCTTACCTAAGAATTTATACTGAATGTTCGTAGCGAATTCTATGCTTCTCCAGGTATTTCTTTAATGTTTGATAATAGTGTTTTTATACATATCGTATCAATATTAATGCTTCATAGACTAAACGGTAATAAAAAATATGTCTGTTAGCACATCGTTAGTTCGATAACTTTATATCTTTGACTTCATCTCCTTCTAAGGGATATCCGAAATGTCTTCCTCGCTTCTAATGTTTGCTAGATTCCGTGGCGTAATACTAATATGCATATTATTGAGCAGAGCCTTCGCTTATTCGATCCTCGTATGTGACGTAATCAGACCTGAGCGAACTATGGCTCGATAGAAGTTATCATAACACAATATGATACCACACGGCACGACACAGTAGTCTGTTTCTACCGTTCATCGTTTGTATCTCAGTAAACAAATGACGTTAATATGACGTCACGCATAGACCATTGTGTGACGTCACATTAAGATCATCTGTTTACTGGGATATAGCGTTTGGTTTACGTTTTTTAAATAGTAACTCGACAAAAATGGTTGCGCCTTGCCTAACAGTCGGGCTGCTCCAAGAGGAGAGAAATACCCAAGGGAATTTCTCTGTGCCCTGCCTCTCTACTATATATTTATTTATTTGCAGCTTTTATAATAGCAAGCTGATAGTGCGTTCTTCCCGCGAACTTTCAATCGGGGCTGAAGTGTTGAACTGTTACGGGCCTCATCGTTCCCGGGAGATGACGTCACACCGGCGTACACAACTACGGGCCCAGTACATGTTCAACTGCAGGTGTTCTGCGTGCACCGATAAAGAAAGACGGGATTTCGTGGTAAACACAAAACTTTATTCTATTTCATGATTCTATACTACATACTGTTAAAAAAAAATGGAAATTCTAGGTTTTTTACCACCTTAAAAAAAAAAGACTGAGTTTGCTCAATTCGAATGTATATTTTTTTATGGATGTTCAGTCATAACTTCTTTGTGTATTAACCGATTTGGGTGGTTCCTTTTTTGTTGGATAGGGGATACCTCAAGGATAGTCCCATTTTGGTTTCATTGGCATGGTTGTTCAATTTCGAAGATACAGCAGGGAACTCTAAAAAAGCCTTGAAGTTGGTATTGTTTTTCGTTAAAAATTGTCTTGATAACGGAATAGGTTTAGCGTTGTGGCCACAATCTCAGCCGATCTTAAGTGACGATGTGGTCCAAGATAGTGGCACGCTAAGCCTGGTGGAACGGACTGGCTCTCAAGTGCAGCTGCCGGAACACATATATCGGAGCTTGGTGACAGATTTTCAACTTGAGGGTGGTAGCTAGCCAGGCTGGCGTCAGAAAAAACCCTACCACCATGATATGGTTTCATCACGATGTTTTCCTTCACCGGGCGACCAGGCTCATTGCAAGGAATCGAACTCACACCGATCGACGCAGAGTCCGTACATGCTACCAACTGAGTCATCATTGCTTATTGGTTAACGCAATAAAGAGATACAACTCATAATAAAAGTTTAAAAGTACTCAGTAACTCATAATAATCAAACTTGTAGGGTACTTCCAAGCTACATACAGTTTTAAAAGCCATACAACTTAAGGATGTATATAATGTTATCTATATTATAAACTAAAAACAGAGTTGCCTTTTTGAGCATAAACATAAAATAATATACCATCACGCCTGTATCCTCGCAGAGTTAGGCAGAGGTGTAATAATGTACACCCACAGTTTCTCGAATATGTTTTTAGGTCCCATGTAATAGGGGGCGATCCTATTGCTCCATTAATCTATTAATCGGGCTTAAAGTCAAACTCCGAGCTGCTACTGAGAATTTCATAGAAAACCCCAATAACACTTTGTTCGACCTCGGAATCGAACCCAGAACCTGAGTTTAGCAGTCGCGCTTAGGACCACTGGGCTAATGAGGCAAATTCATGAGCATACAATTTATATTATGTTATATAAAATGTAACGGACTTTTTCGTAGATCTTTCTAGTGTACACAAATTTCTAGAAGATTTCTTTTTCACTTAATTGTATTGTGTTTCTATTGTCCTATATTTAACGGTTTTTGACAGCATATTCAAAGAAGACGTGCTCGTTTTTCATTTTCTATTATCATTACTGGTTTTTGCTTAACAATGTAATGTAATCAAGGAAAATTGATAGAATAGGCTATTTGACTGATTTCTGGAAACAATCTAAGATTATTTTAGGTAGTTACTTTTAATTAGCTTATGTATTTGTATAAAAAATAGTAAACAAAAATACTTTAAAAAGCCGCCAAAATGCTATTGAGAAATGTTATATACTATTTCAAATTATATTGAACAATATGATGTCAAATTATATTCACTGACGTCATATGTTAGTCACTAACGTAGATGGAGAAACTAATAGAGCCAGCCATGTTACATTCTCTTACATTACTAACAGAAACTAAGTGATATAGAAAAAAAATTAAGAACAAACGAAAGCCGTCTTGTCGCTGGTGACTCTATAGCTGTCTGTATTATGTAGCAAATAGAAATTTTTACTTTTAGTAGATTTGATTGGAAACCTGTCTCATCAGAATCTAATTATCGTAAAAAGCTAACGATAGACAATACAATTGGGATAAGCCTGGAGAAGGATGTATGTTAACAATATCAATCACTAATAGAGGATGGATGCGATGTGACATGTCTCATCTCTTATAATTTAAAACCAGTTTCATTAATCAGTGCATTAGTGCATTAGGGAGCTTTCAAGTATTCCGTAACGTAATTTTTGAAGATTTTTGGGCCTTTTCTTTCCATGTAACGCGCCGTATAAATTTTTCTGTACCCCTCCCCCTCCTTAAACGTTACGTAACACCGAAGTCAGCAAATGAGCATGAGAGCTTTTATAGGTCAAGAACAGCTGATGATGCAAGTCACCCTGTTTTTTGGACATTACAATATGATGTCACCTTAACATAATTGACTACAGTAATACAATCCAGGGATTCCCCGTAAAACAAACGAAAAAGGTTGCCAACTTGGGAGAACAAAATAAAAATGACGTACAATACAATCGAGGGATTCCCCGCAAAACATAAACGAAAAGGAACAATGTTACGTAACTCGTTGTTCGAACCCCCTCCCGCTCTTGTAACGCATCATAACGTTTTACAAGATCCCCTCCCTCCAAATTGCGTTACTTAATATTTGAACGACCCCTTACCTCTAATAAATATACTATCAAAATTATTTTTCTATAAGAAATGAAAGGGTATTTTAGCTTATAATTATTAATACGATTATTATACGCTAATAATATACATTTAACACGTGCCCAAATTTAGGTAGTTTACTATACTTCGTCCTAAATTGCAGTACTTTTAATAAAACGATAGCACTACCCGAAAATGTTAGTTTGTTTGTTTCTCTGTCTACAGTCAATAATTATATAAATCTCAAATTCAGTCTGTACAGTGATTTGAAAAAGGTAATTAGTTACAAATGGTGTGGAGAACCAGCGTACACAAAACCCAATAAAGACACTAGAAAAACTATTCGTATGTATTGTTACAATCTGTTACAACCCGATTAAAAAGATAGAAAAATCCTGTTCCCGAAATATCTCGAAGCAACTACAAACTTATCAGGACTTCGAAATAATGTTCGCGTCGTAAACAACCGCGGTGCATGTTTATGTAAACATCGCAGTTTACACACACATGTATTAAGCTTATCGCCTCGATTACGTCATCGAGTAGGTATTGAAAGTAAACGTCAAGAAAAGTCGCGACGCCTCACGATGTTTCTGCGGTCGTTTAGTATAGGTATATAAGCGAAACAGGCGCGGCGTCGAGCAGTACAGTTCAATTTTGAATTATAAAGCGATAAAAGGAAGCGAAACCACAGTGAAATAAATAACAGTGTTGTGAGTTCGTGTAATTTGTAACTGTGTGGAATTGAAATAAATCTTCTTCACGTCAAACATCGGCATTTTTAATACCCACTGGTGTAACAGTATTAAAAGAAATGCGTTAAAAGATACGATTTATGAATATTTGCTGAAGATAATAAATACTAACCTACTAATCAATATCTAAATAGTGATCCTAAAATATCACATTTATATGTGTATCTCTCCATATTCCGAGGACATCATGGAGCGCAATGGTACGGCAGCCAATGACAAACGTGTGACGTCATGATGTATTCAGACAATCCAGTCTGTTTATGACCAGTTGTCGCGCAAGCTCCAAAAATAACATTTTCCTTCTGTTTTTTTTTTTTAAATCTATGCGGGATACATATAAATATAATATTATTTTTGACGTTGTCAAATAACCTATTGTGCCTGATTGTAAGAATAGTACAATCCAAAACAGTGGTGACCACCGAAAGATCAAATTACTATGACGGGTTTTTCACCGCATGCATATTGGTTGCGACCCAGTCGGCTGTCTAGTCGCTATCATCCAGATATCATGTTATGTGTATACGTAGTATTTGTTCTAGACATGGTGGCATGAGTTGACCTGACTATTTTTGGATGTGACGCGCGAGGGTCATATTTTTTCTTTTAAATTACAGTCTCTGTTCACTGCGTACGCTTGTCAGACGTGCAAAGGGCCTGTCTTAGTGAGTGGCAAAGGCGCGAATTGCCAACAATGCAAGTCAGAGTTTCATTTGGATCGGGCCCTTGCAATCATCGAGACAGCCGAAGATTATATGGTACAAGGTAAAAAAAAGTTTTAAAAAAGTTAAAAAAAAATTTATAGAGTTTTGTTTATCGCACTAACGTGGTATTTATACAAACATATAGAAAATGAAAAGTCGTTAAAATATAATAATTTACTTTTAAGGTTCTATGTCATTAGATTTTCAATGAATCGATATAACATCTCAATAGTCCCTAAATAATTTTTTTCCTCTAACAAGTGCATTAATTAATGTAGAAATCAAATATTTATCTATGGAAGCCAAATTTAAAGTAGATTTCTCTCTACTTGGGCCAGTCTAGCTGGTGGAATACCTCCAGACTAGACTCCAAGAGATCGCAGCCAAATAACCTTGTGTTGTGTTCCTGCAGTGAGGAAGGTGTCCACTTTCCAGAGCTTCTCGTGGTAAGGGACGTTCAAGGTCGGAAACGCACTAGTGGTACCTACCAAAAAACTACTATCAGTTTTGTATGTAGATATATGAACATCGAGCAGGCGAACCCGCTGATATAAACTAGTTTTAACTATTTGTCTGTTAGCGGTTTGCATAAGTGAATAGAGAAATACGTTAAGCTCATAAGGGGAAAAAGATAGATATATTCATATTTCGCAGCGGAAAATTCTACAAGCTCGGAGGAAAGATGCGAACTCGTCCAAGCGGCTTTCAAGCTGAAACAGCAAGTGTGGCATAGGCATCATAAGTTACTACGGATTACGGCAGATAGATTAGCCAGGCTTTACGCAGATATGGGTGAATATGTTTGTTGTGGACCTGTTTTGTGATATATTTATCATCATATATCACGCTTTGCTCAACTGGTATAGATAGGTAGAAGAGGCCTTTGAACAGCATTTTTCAATATGCCTGCAAAACTCCGCTTTCTTTACATTTAACCCTTCATGCATCCACGCCGGTTCATAATGTTTCTTACTTTCATTACGATTACAACAATTTTGTTTAAGCTGCTTGCTTGTTATGTTAGAATTGTAATTTTTGCACACATTCTCTGATTTTGAAGAATTTTTGTTTTTGAATTCGTCTCTTTATCTCTTTTTGTTTGTTGTCTTAAATAAAGCATTACTTTTTAAGTAATTTAAAAAAAAAAACACAAAACAATGGACTATTATGCAATTAAATAAGTACGCAAAAATTTTGATTTTTTTAAAATGTAATGTTAATTAAATCTTCAATTAACTGCAAAGTTTTCCAATAGAACAAAACAATGTCAATCTTTTTACGTTTTGTATGACTGTTTATTATAAGGGTTCTGTAATTTAATTACAATTTTCATATCAATGTTCCAGGGGAGTTCAGTAAAAGTATGGAGTTGATAAAACAGAACATACAAAGCCTGGAGTACCAGTTCGGTTCATTCAGCGTTGAAGTGAGTATTCCAGATGTATTCGTTATTTAGGGATACGATAAGCAATTGGGGCATAACGAAAAGTAGTAAATTTGTATCATTGAATCTTCAAACGAGGCGTGATTAATGATTCACTCGGAGGTGTCTCTTTTCTGAGTCGTCTAATGTATTTTGTTGTGTTTGGAGGCGGACGCGACAATGTTGTTATTTTATGTTAAAAATTACTCGAAAATTTTATTCGTCAAAAAGTTTATAGTATCTCATAATAAAACGACATAAGTGTATGTATATTTATATGATTGCAATAGCTATTTAGAGAAAAAAAATTGGGAAGTTTATGTTTTATTCTTTCCACTCACAGGTTGCTCACGAGCTCAGGAAATTATCAGATGTAATGTTGGAACGGCTCATAAACATGCCACAAAACCAAGAGTACAGGTAATTATAGTAACTAATAAAATACGGAATTTTCATTGTTTTTATATCAACTATATGACTGAAGTAGACTACACGGCTTTAAATATTTTTGCCGTTTACTTTAATGTAATCTCCACTTTTACTTTATTAAGATCTTAATATTATTAAGGCTTAATATCTGACTCCCTTTCTAAGTTTTAAATAAGTATTATTTATTGCATCTTTGAATCGTTTTAGCTCTGTGTTGTTACAGCGAACGGATATGGTAAATTAGATTATTTGTGTGTACTATGTAACTAGAACGAGCTGAATCATTGTTTAGGCAGTTGTGGGCTTTCGTGACATTACAATAAAATTTTATATTTTTTTGTTCAATAAATAATTTAAAAAAAAATGATTTTACGCGGGCACGTAGCCTAAGACCAACTCCCTAATCAAGTCCGCACACTTACAGATAAAACATAATCTTGCAGATTAATTTAAACGCCACATACGCCTTTATGTTGTCAACTGATCTCATCATATCGATAGATCTACGAGGAATGTCAGACTTCGGCAAGAGAAAGTTGTAACAGTGGAGATTCTGTAATTTGAAACTAGTTTAAACGTATTTTTCCAGGGAGTGGTGTCTGGAAGCCCATAAAATCATCAAAAAGGCGATCCAACTTATGGAACTTAATTACGGTTCGTGGGAGATGCTGGTCAAGAGGCTGAAAGAGCAGGAGACTATCGTGGCCAATCTGCTTGCTCATAGTCGAACTCCGGACGTCGCCGATAATATACACCAAAATCTACATTACAATTTGAAAATTTGAGCTTTTTATGTCTAACCAATTGCGGATCAACGTATAGGCAAAGACCTACGAGCGGCAGATCATGCGATAGTGTGATTACAAGTCGATTAAAAAGGCCATCGCTATCCGATAGTTGATTCCGGTTAGCTTCAAACAAAACATTTTGTTCGAATTTACTTTTCTTTTAAAATATAGATATTACACCATGACTTCCGAAAACAATCAAGTGTTCTGAGAGTTTTACGATACGATAATTCTTTGTACGATGAATTTTGGTAAAACAAAAAGAAATTACAATAATTTAAGTGAATACAGTATTTACTACTAAACAAAAAAAGGAAAGCAATAAAGTATTATATTTCGCGTGAATAACTTATTCCTACTGAAAAATATAAATTTTAACGAATTCGCAATATCGCTCTTTGAATGTAGTGTAGACGAACTTACACTTTCTCCCTCTATGGTTATTCTGTAGACTTCTTTTTTAATATAGCTTAATATTTTCACTTCGCTTTTTAAAATAAATCTGACTCGGGTCGCGATACGGCTTGCTTATGAGACTATCTAGAAATCACTAGAACTACTAGAAGTTTCCTACAAAACAGGTTGTAAACAACATGAGTCATCGTTTTTAAAAGAAGGGGGAAAATCTATTTTTACATCATTGATTGTTGAAGCAATCCAATCCATAAGGTCTTGCATGTGTAAGTAAAATAATAACATATTATGTTGTCATAGGTTCGAGTACTTATGTATTGTGAATGTTTCATGTACTTACATTCTACACGATTCCCAGAGATTTCTTGGAGATGTTTTTTTTATATTTTAGTCAAATCGTAACAATATAATTTTGTCACAAATAACTAAACATTTTTTTTTTGTAGAATGATCGGGTTGATATTAATATAAGTGTTTCCTACACGATTACGAACTATTAATATTATGTAATTAATACATTTTATCTCGTGTTTTATCAGGTTGTATGTCAATATTTGTATGTTTTTATGTAGAATATATAATTTTTTATAATATACTTAGAATTCGATAAATGATAATTAATATGTTGTGCTATTTTAAATGTTTTTAACTTTGGCTATAATATACAACTGTCTTAGAATAATATATAGTAGCATATAAATAATTGTAAGATAAGATAGGCTTAGTTATACCATTTCCATTTCTTTATTTTCTCGATGACAGCTCCTGTGATAACTTGAACGAGCGTCATTTTTACATTATGTATGCATTATTTTATAAAAATATGATGTTTACAAAAGTACAAGGTTATACCAGAGTCGAAGAAACTGATAGGGATGTAGCTATATCGATAAACATAACACGATAACAGACCCGATATGTTTCTACAAAATGTAAGAAACTAAACTACTGCCGGATACTTTTGTACAAATTTATTAACTAATATTATATTTCATTACAAGATGTTACACGTATTAATTCTTGATTAATAATGCCAACTTCTTCATAACTTTTGAAGCTGTTGTAAAATAAGTAGGTATAGGTAGGTACTAGTCTAACAAACGAAATAATTATAACGACAGGTAATCTTTATTTATTTATTTTAATCAAAATCTGATGAATTGTCACTACTTATTTCATATCGATATTCATTTAGACCGATATCATTACTTATTTGGTCACAACACTACAACTATCAAATTAGAACTGTCATCGAGAAAATAAAGAAATGGAAATAGTATATAAGTATATATACATTTTAAATAATTTCTCTATTTACAATTTTTCTCTATAAAACGTTTCGTAGTGTTGCTTATAAAAGTTGCCTTTTTTAATCTTTATATATGACACCAAATAATAACCGCGAAAGTTGAATGCAGATTTAAGAAATTCGATAGTGTTGTGACCTAATTAGAATTATTACTGTCGATAAATTTCAACTTTATTTTAACATTTACATAATGAAGAAAAAAAAGGTAAACATATTAAACATATTTTTAACAATTAATTCACACAGAGAAATCAAATTGAAAAAAAAAACTGAAATTTAAATATTCAGATTCATTTTTTGCTATTTCCCGTGCTTGGTGATAAATATTCCCTCTCTTCCCCTCAGACCCCGGCTGCATTCAACTCGCGCACTTTCTATATAGATTGTAAACTGTCGATAGATTAATAATGTTCAATAGACCAGTTGACTATTTTTATATAAGGTCTTAAATTATTAATTATTGTCTGATTAGAGGACAAAAATATAACCTTTTTTTTTCGACCTAAAAAATCTCACAACTTTGTTTTAAAATGTAGTGTTCGTAAACAGGCGAAAGCGCTGTCAGCCATAGCAGAGATAATATACAGACTAAATATTAGTCTGTATATTATCTCTGATGTGACGTAATACGGGTCGAAAACAGACATTTAACATTTAAGCAAACGTTCATCATTGTAAAAATCTCGATACTTTTTATCTCATTTAAGTGAATGTCAATAGCGGATTTCACTTGTATAAAATCCGTCATGAAACTATTTACTAGAGTCCTATGATGTCACAACATGGCCGACGGCGTTTTCAGAGTTCAAAATAAAGAAATAAAAAGCAATTATCTAATTTGTAAGTATATAGCCATCTTACACTTTTAATATCTGAAATCGATAAATATTGGTTTCATAAGTGAAATACTACAGAAAATATTTATTTATTGCACCAAATTTGATATGAGTTAAATTAAATAAGATTAAACAATAGCCTATATCACTCAGGGATAACGTACTTTTGTAGTGCAAGAATTTTAGAATCGAACAAGTACTTCCAGGTATTACCTCCACCAAAAATACAAATTTTATCTTTTTTATAATGATAAAAAACTTACTTAATTAAATTTATGATCCTTGATACGTCTGTTGCAGTTCAGCCGCTGTGAGAATGAGTTCTTAATGACTGTTTTAAAGTCACGGCCCATCACACCATTTGGGGTTGCCATTTTGTACTAAAAATTTGAAAGTATAAATAACACATTTTCTCAACGGTGGATATATGTATATAGATCGTATAACTTCCGAATAACATGACCGTTCAGGTTATATTAACACATGAAATTTGGATTTTTCGACACCACAGAACATAGTTATGCTAGTTATCCAATAGATGTCGTTGTAGCAGTTATTAAGAAATTTTATATCTATGGACCAAAGCTAATCATATTCACAATATATTTTTTGTCAGTGTCCAAAATTTAAAAAATGTAGTATCTGGATCCGATAGGTGACGTTGTGGTCGAGTTATTAATTACTGGAAAAAGCAGAATAACTTCTGTCGAGTCAGCTAGTTTTTAGGGTTCCGAAGTCATGTCCGTCTGTTTGTCCGCGATTTAACTCAGAGATTCTTACTACTACAAAGCTGTAATTTGGTAATCATGCCGACTAAGTAGTAAAATAAAATCTTTAAAAAAAATATTTTGAGTACCTCGACTACACGTAACTAAAGTGGAAATGAATTTTTTTGGTTGGACTTTAGAATCGGTACCTCTGAATTTGATGCTATGATGGGGCAATGCAGAAGGCGAAGGAATGGGAAGGGAAGTAAAAAATGCGGAAACAAATAGTTATTGAGATTATTTTTTTCAATTTTGTTGTTATATCTATCTAGGAATTGTATATGAATTTTCAATGAAAAATTATGGTTCTGATATTCGCTGGCCGCCACCGCGTCCCAGTAACTCGACTCGTGCATTGTGATCGCAGTTGAAAACCTTTTTTCTTTTTTTAACGTAGAGAAACCCGTCATGTCTACACACCCGCCTGGGGCGACGAGTGGTTATGTGAGACTCATACTCACTAAAACTCCACGGTGTACTATATCCGCCACCTCGATGAGGCGACGCGGGACCTGCTAGGTAGTATATTATCGCATCGTCCCGGCGGCCGGCCCGGCAGTTTCGGGCCCCGGCTTAAATAGGAGACTGCTCAGTACTCCCTAGCTGTCTCCTCCGTCCGCCGAACCTGTGCAATAGAAGATGTCCCCCCCGTCCCGTCTCCCTAAGTTCGGCTAGGGTGGCGGGAGCTAGGCGTACAATGACGGAGGTAGCGTCTGACCGCGAAAGGCCTGTAAAACTGGCTAGTAGTGAAGATGTTCTCGGAATAGATAGTGAGGGGTTCCCTGAGGACATCGAGACCTTTAACCCGGAGCGGCTGAGGGCATTAGCGGCGGACAAAGTGACTAAGATCCTTGCGGTCTGCAAGAAGAGCGGCAACTTCAAGGGTTTTTATATCAGGGACCTAAAAGATGCAGCCCAAACGCTCCAAGAAATTACGTCGACGGCGCTCACGCGCACAGTAGAGGAGGAGACCCTAAACCTGCGGCGTGGACTCAAGGCGGAACTGGCTCTTCTGCGTGGTCAGGCCACTGCACTGCCTGTCTCTCCAGAGCCAAAGACTTCGACGGTGCCTCCCAACCCAGGACCTGAAACTCTGCCGCAATCCTTGCTAGAGGTGGAGGCCCGTATGGATAGGTTGGAGCGGTCCCTCTGGCTTTCTTTTGCGGAGGTTAGCCTAGTGGTCGTAAGAACGACTGCTTTGAGCGAAGTCCTGAGTTCGAATCCCAGGTCGAGCAAAGTGTTATTAGGGTTTTCCTATGAATTTCTCAGTAGCAGCTCGGGATTTTGGTTTCGTGCCCGATTAATGGCAATAGGCTCGCCCCCTTATTACATGGGACCTAAAAACATACACGGCGAACTGTGGGTGTACATTTATAGTACACCTCTGCCTTACCCTTCGGCGAATACGGGCGTGAAAGTCTGAGGTAGTAACCGCCCACATGGATGGCTTGGAGAACCGTCTTCTCCCTGCTCCGGTGCTCCGCCCACCGCTAGCTGCGGATAAAAGGAAGGTCCTGCTGGATCCAAAAGTGCTGGGTCCTAAGCTTCGGCAACTACACCTGAGCCTCTTACTGAGGGCGCGGCGCTGGCTAAGAGGACTAGGGGGCAAGAGCGTGCTGTGATTCCGACCATGGCCTCTGCTCCTGATATCGAGGGCTGGACTACTGTGGCTCGCCGCCGCAGAAAGCGCCCTAAACCGAGGGCTGTGGATGCAACGGTTTCTTGTGGGAAAGCTGTCTCCAAGCCGTAGAAGAGGCTCCCCTCGGCACCGCACTCGGCTGCAGTGCTGATTACGCTGCAGCCTGAGGCAATGGCGGTTGGGCTAACGTATAGTGCGGCCTTAATGAGAGTGCGGGATCAGGTGCCGTTGGCAGACCTCGGTATTGAGAACTTGTCGCTGCGTCACACTGCCACGGGGTCCAGAATCGTCGAGATCCCTGGCGCCCGGGGCTCGGAGCAGGCAGACAGTTTGGTGGAAAAGGTAAAAGAGGTCTTGGGTGACGTGGCCAATGTGATTAAGCTAGTTAAAAGGGCTGACGTCCATATTATAGGTCTCGATGACTCAGTGACGGTGGCTGAAGTTGTCGCGGCGGCGGCGGCGACAAAGGGTGTCTGCGACTCCGCTCTTTTCAGGGCGGGGGAGATACGCTCCTATGGGAGGGGCAATGGAGCGAGCCATCTGTCGCTTCCTGTCGCCGCTGCCAGAGCGTTAGTGGAAAATAAGAGACTTTAGAAGCCGCGAGACGTGACCACGTCACTCCGAAATGGGAATACGAGCACGACGGTGACAGGTAGGACAAGGTGCCCCACCTACTCGCCCGACGGCAGGCTTAGAAGTGACAGTTGTATTCTCAGATTTACAAAAAAAATTAGTTTCCCAAAAACTATGCAGTGTGAAAATTTATTTAGCCTAATTATAGAGTGATCTAACTGTAAAAAAAATTTGGAGTCTGAACTCGACGGTAACGATTCTAAAGCTTAGCCAATTTTTTTCCATCTTTTCTATCATGTGGTGTGTCGTTGGATAGATTGTTATTATAATAGCTGATGTGTGAAGACCGATTTTCTATTCATCGATCCGTTTGCGAAATATTATGCTTTATACTGCTAATATTAGTTAGAAGATTCCACCTTCCCCCCCTGCCAGTTAATGGTCATTATTGGATTTCTAAAAAAAATTAATGATAATAGTGTATAAGGGGCTGTTCAAGTATTACGTAATGCAATTTGGGGATGGGGCGGGGTCTTATAAAACGTTACGATGCGATACAAGCGCGGGAGGGGGGTTCGAAAAACGTAACATTGTTGAAGTGAAAAATTCTTTAGCATCGTTGTGATTTGAAAGTCGATGAAACGAAAAAGCGAAAGCGACAGTAAAAAGAGACAGATACATATATTCATAAGATTTAACGTGGGAGAAAAAGAGATAGGAAAGTTTTAGGTAATTGTAAAATGAGGGGGGGGGGGGGAGCTCAAAAATTGCGGTACGTAATACTTGAACGCCCCCTAATATAGTGAAGTTAAAAGGAAAACTATCAGAGGTAAGTGGGCTTTACAAATTAACGAGTAATAGTCAATCAACTTATAAAATGGACTTGAACAAGTAATTTCGTACAAATTACATTCAAAATTACATAAAGTTTGTATATTGTGACAGGTAACCACGGAACCCTATACCGCACGTGGCCCGAAACGCATTTGGCAAATTTTCAATATGAAGTTCATAGTTCGATTTCGGTAAACTTAATTTATAATTTGTGTTGTGTTATCGTGTGAAATGACCACAAAAGTAAGGTTTTTCGTGTCTACATTTGGAGTACGTTTTAGGGTACTTACTAAACAGTAATTGATTTATTTGGTATTAAATTTTGGAATTCGTAGCGCACGTTTTTAAAAGTCGATATTATCGAAGTTTTCATCATTATATCTAATATTTAAAGATATTACTTAAATGAAATATGTTTTTGGAACGATATAATTTAGAGTTAAAAATATTATTTTGTGTAGGTACGTTTAATAGAAACTAATTATAAGTCAACAATACAATGAGAACGACAACGCAGTGATACCCATACGCTTAACTTTGCTGATGATGAATAAGCATATCTAAATAATGTGGCAAGTACCTAACTTACGATTGTCAAAATGTTGGGGAAGTGCTGAGTTCTATTCGACAAAGTTAACTCTTAACGGATAATAACAAATAATCTTTCATAGAAATGTTATGCCCTCGAGAAATTGTCGATTATTTTAAGTACAAAACTCTAAAGGTAGGTGGTATATAGGTAGTAGCATTAAATAAAAATTGTATTCATATTTTTTTATTCATTATTCTATTTCGGGTTATTGATAAAGTTATTGTGAATAGTTTCAAGGCCTCATTATACGTAAAGTGAGAATAAATATCTTAGTAGAATTAGAGTTATTTGAATATTACTTGTAATATTATTTTATTGAAGTACCTAGCTAATAAAGTGACTTAAATAATGTCTTGGCAATAATTAATTAGTAAACTTCGATTGTTTGAAAATCCGATTGTATCGATTTTATGTAATAACTATCAATTAACTTTTGTTTTTTTTTCTTACCTTATTGAACATCTAGTCGACTGAGAGATGGCGGCGATAAAAAAGGTTCAATCGCGTGATCTCTTGGGATTTGTTGTAGTAAGACAAATTGTGTATATTCCATTGAAAATATATCAAATTTTAACTATCGATAAATTAAGCCTGACTATTGATTAATCGCTAGATATTCGATCTTTAATGAACACTACTTTGTAATTTGATTCAATGTAGATTAGAATAGCGAACTATGCTTACGAACAACGGACCTTATATTAATTGATCGTATACTATGCAGCAAATAATATAGTCTGTGCTTAATTTATTATAAGTTTATAAAAATATTAAGCTTTTGTAAATTAGGTATTCATTCAATCATATAATCACCAGCTGTGTCCCACGGTTTCACCCGTGTTAATTTTGTACGTCAAACATCGCCTACGTACCTGTGTAAGCAATTTTTTATACTTTGTGTAAAACTATCGACATTTTTATGAGGAATAAATTACTTTTTCAAATTATAATATACAGTCAAAATCTGTTATAACGACATCGAAGGGACTGCTCATATTCAGTCGTAAAAACCGATAGTCGTAACAACCGGTGATGTTTAATGTGTATCGTGCAAGTACAAACAAATCGATAGGGAATTATTGGAAAAATATATTTATTCAACTACATATGTACATTTTATTTATTACACATAAGTACAATGCATATTATTTTTCTGTGAGCATAAAATCTGTAATTTTGGTCTGTTTGGAACACTTCTGTTGTGCATAGATATTTTGTAATTCACGTTGGATTTTAATTAACGTATCGTCATAATTTCTGTGGATATGGAAATGTTCATTAAAAAGAACAATCTTTCTTAATACACTAACAGCATTGATACCATCATTCAAAGTTGGTACAGTAAATTGTTCTTCAGAGTCTTCCTGTTCGTCATCTTCCTCTTGAACATCTCGTACAATATCATCTTCCGTAGCTCGTGCGCAAATTGCAATAGAGTTATCTACATCAATGAACTCTGCTACTTCAGTAGTAGATAAAGCAGGTCATAAATTTTGGGCTAATTGAGCAAGAGAAATATTGTCCTCTCCATCATCATCAGTCACATCATCTGAGGTTATTGTTAAGAGGTCTTTAAAACCTGCATGTTTAAAGCAGTTAGCTATAGTGTTTTGTGAAACGTTTTTTCATGCTTCTGATATCATCAAGATGGCATCAAGAACCGTAAAGCTGTGTTGGTCGTTACTGTCAAGGTTTTGTATTAACTTAAACACTTGCAGTCTTCTATAGTGAGATTTTAAACACCTTATTACACCTTGGTCCATTGGTTGCAATACAGGTGTAACATTTGGTGGTAAGAACACAAGTTTAATGGATTTTAGATTAGTAACAGCCGGATGAGCAGGACAGTTATCAACCAAAAGTAGAACTTTCTGTTTGTTTCCTTTCAATTCAGCGTCCCAGTTTCTTAACCATCTCTCAGAAATGTCCGATGTCATCCATGACTTCACATTGTTTTCATACGTTACCGGCAGTGAGTGTATGTTTTTAAAGCATCTTGATTTCTTAGATTTGCCAATAACTAAAAGCTTTCTTTTATAGGATCCTGTCATATTTGCTTTAACCATGATCGTTAATCTTGTCTTAGACATTTTTCCTACCGAACAATTCTCTCCTTTGAACTTTAAAGTCTTGTCTTGTATTGTAAAAAAGTCCAGTTTCGTATGCGTTAAAAATGTCATCTGGTCCGTAGCCTTCGAATAATGTAGGCCACTTTTGCGTTATCCATTCTTCTACAGTATCCTTATCAACACTAGCAGCTTCACCACTCATTTTCCCGCCGACAATACCGTGCCGAGCCCGGAAACGTTGAATCCAACTAGACGAGCAAACAAAATCTTCGCCAAAACGTTGAGCAAAATCGTTAGCTTTTTGTTGATGAATCGGTCCGTTTATTGTCACATTATTAGCCCTTTGATATTTAAACCACTTTAACAAAGCTTCCTCAATATTCGTATGCTTCGTGGTTCTGGCTCGTTTCATGTTCAAAAAATTATTGTCATAAAGCGTTTGAATTTTTTATCGCTCTTTCCAAATGGTTGAAATTGTCGAGTGTGATACACCATATTTCTTTGCTAAGTCTTTGTTTGAAATTCCGCTCTCTAGCTTGGATATAATACGCGATATTTCTTCAATATTAATTTGTTTTCTTTTTCTTTGCGACATTTTGAAAGTTTTCACGAATAACTCCACAAAGTTTTGGTGCGTCTTGTGTATAGATAAGTAACAAACTAACTGAAGAGATATGAAGAAGCGAGCTTTGACTCTACTTCATGCACGTGTTTTGTTTCTAAGAGTTAGAAAAGACCCTACCCTAAACTAAATCCTATTGTTTTCTTTCCTGATTTTAATAGCCATTGAAGACAAATGTGGATACCTATTCAAATTGTTTACAATACAGCTTAGCCGGTCGTTCTAACAGATCTAATTCTCCGAAATATTAGTTAAATGTGGTCGTTTTATGAGGTATGTCGTTATTAGCAATCGTATAAAGCAATGTTTTTAATAAGGCGGTCATATAGCATTCAGCCGGGACCTTTGTTCTAAGTTATTATAACCGGCATGTTGTTCTAAACGATGTCGCAGTAAACGGTTTTGACTGTTGTTAGTTACTCACTGATACTGTAGCTTTTTATTGGTGAAAGAATTTTTAAAATCAGTCCAGTAGTTTTTGAGTTTATCTATTAAATACAAAAAATTATCTGCGAGTTATGTCGAGGGTCAATTATTAGGGAACAGATTTTTTTATTTATCTATTGTTTGACTTCATATACTTCGCAACGGTTGTGCGTAAGCCAAAAGATATTATGTGCTTTGTAGAATTTCTTTAAAATAGGTAATAACTTTATATAATTATGTATTATTTAGATTTTCATAGTAATTCATATTTTCAACGAGTCCTTTAGAACGCATGAATATAATATTGAAATAAATAATCTTATTTTAACTGTTTGTTTTTTGTGTATGTACGGTATAGAACCTTAATTATTGTTCTAAAATAAAGCAGCCTAAGTTACTCCATATATCATCAGCTATCTATCAGTGAAAGTCCCGCCAAAATCGGTCCAACCGTTTCGTAGTTTACCCGAAACAAACAGACAGACAAAAGTTTTAAAAATGGGCTTTTTGTTATAGATATCGTATATACTTTCATATGCATTTAGTAAAAAACTGTTATTTTGACATTAAAAACAGACACTTCAATTTTATTAATTGTATAGATAAGATGGTTAATATAATATAAATTCTGTATTTTCATATACTTATTTAGAATCGGTCATTTCGTAATACATGGGGTTTTTTCTGAGACTACTGTTTTTAAATAAGGCTTATTATGGATGTAATTAGAAGAAACAACTTAACTATGAAAATTGGTCCATTTTAGGAATTTTTGGATGACGTATATAATGAAAAAAAACCGGAACCCTTATTATTAACGCTACTTTGTCCATCTGTTTTTTTGCCAGGTTTAAAGTTACAACATTAATATTGATAGCAGGCTAGGTGTGTTTAAAGCGCATCTCATGGCGAACAATATGCAACATTTCTTATACAAAATGATACAGAGGTAATGTAAAAAAAAAGAACAATTGTTATTACAAATTCTTTATTCTTATATAGTATAAATAGTTTGCAAGCACGATCGAAGTGGTTTTTTTAATACATTTCAATACATATGTAGATTATTATAGAAAACGTTTTTTTTTTAAATAAAAACATAAAAAATTTAATGTGTTTTTTTAGTTATACCACAGTTATTTAGTTTAAAATTACGCAAGGTTTCGTAATGGCAGAGGTTTATTAAAAAAAAATCGGTTTTTACGAAAACAATGCGCCCGACTTTGTACCCGAAATTAAACTACTATGAACCGTATTAGACAAAAAATAAGTCTTAAACCATACCTCTTAGGAGAATTTTTTTTTTTTCAAAGTCCATTTTTTTATTCATATGGTGCTAAAGTGAAGCTAGTCTATAAAACTGCACTATGTCTTGAATTCATGATTGCTTAGGTTAAAAGTAAGAAAAATGTAAATTTTAATTAGAATATTTATCTTTCTTCCACCTAAGAGGCGAGGTTTTCAATTTCAGGTACAAACTGGTACGACGTTTCGCTGAAACTGCTTTTAATTAATAAATAACGGTAAGAAGGTTTACAATTAATTCATGCATTAGTTACGAGATAGTGAGACCAATAGAAAACATGTTAAAAAATTCAATTCAATTAACAAAAATCATAATTTTGATTGATTTTCTACTCAAAAACTCTGAAACGAAGAAGTAATACCACGATAATTCCACGACATTGACAACTTTCTTCGCGTCAAAACGAGCCTGTAGAAAATATATAGGTAAACAATCTTTAAGACTAGTTTAAAAAGACGATAAAGTACAAATTCATACGTAAAATTAGGTACATTTTTCATAATTCAGTAAGACGCTTTTGTAGTTTTCAAACAATAAAATTAATGTCACAACTATCACTCCTAAATCTTTGAACTGACGATATAAAGTACCGGTTTGGCACAAATGCGATGCGAGGTTCGGATCCAGAAAACATCATGAGTTACATTCTACACCCTTCGTATCGCATTCCCTGACAATTCTTTACTCGTATACACAAACAACTACATTTCACATTGGCGAAATCACATACATAGGCAGAAAGCAAAAAAAAAGGAAACTGTTATGTATGACATAAAAGATTTTAGAAAAGGGGATCTGAGAATTAATTTTTATCCTATAATGCTTAAAAATCGAAACAGAGATTTCCGCATCTCAGAGTATGGTCATCTATGTGTAATACAAAACTTTGTTTTTACACATTCACTAAGTAAAATCATAACATACATGATTATTATTTAATTTTACACGCGACAAGGAGCCTCTTACGTGAGTAAATATACATATAGTCTGATACAAAACGATATACATTTAATTTCTGTCTACAAAATTTTAAAATTAAGCAAGTCTCTTACCAGGCAAAGGGTGAAGAAACAAACCAGTGAGGATTTAGTAAGTTTCACATGGCCTTTCCTAGCTGCCAGGCAAGAGTTATCAATAATACCATAGATTTAATATAAACTGATCGACAACTCGAAAGAGATAGGGATACGAGACTATTTTCGTATGTGCTGTCAGCCTACCTAAACAAATCTTACTTAATTGGCAAAATCGAAGGTTTCAAAGTGATTTCAATGTTTAGCAGACGTGTTTAATTATGGTTACTGGCATATAATAAGCCGAGTCAACAAAACAATACGCGTACTATTGTATTCCGTTTTTAGTCACGTCTTATTCGACCTATTGCTGATATACTAAATTTATGGATAATGCACTATTTTATAAAGAAAAGTTACAGACTTGAAACGTTTTCAACCGGTTTTCAGTCGGCTTTATTTAAAAAAATTACTAAGTAATTAGAATTCCACATGCTTGTTGTAAATAGAATTTTTAGTTAAAAAGAAAACTTTATAAAGTAAATTAATTACTAAATTCTCTTTCCTGTAACGTAAAACTTCAACTAAATGCATATCGTATAATACCTATTCTAATTTACTAAAAAATAACATCACATAAGTTACAACATCGAAGTCTTTACGCACGGCTACTAAATAAAATGTGTTGAACAGTGTATCAGCCTAGACATAAAGATGCCTGTATACCCGCCCGGGTTTATATAGAAAGCGGTGCACATAATCAAGCGTCAATCACATATAATCTATCTAGCATACTTTGCACTTTTTTTTTCATCTCAATAGTGCTCCGGTTATATTTTACATCGGTCTATTAGCAAACATAATGCAAAATGAAAATTTTAGCGTAGTCCAGTGAACATATACCCTTATATTATATGACATCATCCACACATCACAGTGTAAAATTTATGTAATTATGACACATATGACGTGAATGTGATGTCAAACTAAGGTAACTTGTTGAATGGGAAGTTAGACACGAGTTATGGATAGCTAAACTGCTCGAATATTTATTACCTACAAAGGTTTTTTTAATGACGTTAGTATGAATATTTTTTATAGTAGGACGGCAATTTCACTGTACTGTCCCCTATGGACCACCGAAAGATTTAAATCCATCGACACTCACCGCTATCACGCCAGCCTACAAGCCTCTTGGTTGCTGGATAGTATAATATACACAACATATAGCAAATAATTATGTTATTACTTAATGTTTAACAGGCCTCGTGGGACAGTGGTATTAAACCCTAATATTGAGCCGAAAGGTCGTGGATTCGATCCCCGCTTAATATGACTGATATTTTTATATGATGTAAGAATAGCTGTCAGTTGTATGTTTGGGTGTAAAATATCTATATATCGCCGTTTAGTTACCATAATACAAGCTTTGCTTAATTTGGCCGTTAAATGGCCGTGTGCGAAATTGTATTCCCCCATAATTATTTATTTCAATTTAATGTAGTTCATTTATTATTGTGTACATTTTTTTAAGCTCATTGTTTAAGCGACAAGCGCCGAGAAGAATAAGCAAGATTCTCAAAACTATGTTCAAACATTATTAAGAATATAATAACAAAAAAGAATTACGACCGCAACCCTTGTTTTCAAACCTGTAAAAATCATTCGGACTTCGTACTTTCTATCCAAACTATTGAACAATATCACATACTAACTAACTTTCAAAAACATCCATCTGATATCTAATAATACATAGCACAAAATCTTATTATTATGATACATTACACCAATTGCTTTATGTTAAACAACCATTACATGATTAACCCTTGCTTAAATCTATTGATTAATTTACCTCTTACGATAAGATATATGTCAAATGGAGGACAATGATTATTTCCTACGAATACTTTATATTTCTACAAAAGACTATTCTGAACAGGCCTCTAAAAAATAACTCCGATAATACTATGAGAAAATATTTTTTACAGAGACAAATGAGAACTATAAATTCTCGTGAACATATTTTAACAGATAAAATCGCACTATTCCCTTTTTCTGATTTTATCTAAATTATGAGAAACTCACGTGATGTTATGTGTTTATTTTCAAATGCAAATATCACACACAACACATCAAAAAGTTCTACGGTTCACATATCACCTAGCCGTAGCATATCATCGTCGTACCATATTACAACCACGATGTATCCCCTCCACAAAACTTCAATCTCGTTGCATGAATTGACATGTACGTGAAAACGGATCACTTTTATCTTCTATATATGCAAAATGTACTACTGTTCTTTGTTTTCGAACTGACTACACTGTTAGCCTTAGGGCACTGGAGCCATCAGAACCTTTCGACAGATTTATCAGGCTTAGAGTTGTTACCGTATTCGTCTTTATTACAATACTAAAAATATTTCTTTAGCCAACGAAATAGACAAGGATTTGAACCTACGCCCTTATCCAATGTCCACTCAATTACAACTCGTATAACATAAAATGAAAATTACTTAAAATATCCAATTTCTCAGACATACAAAATTAAGTATAACCAACAATTAAAATCTAAGTACGGGCGAAGAGTACCACAAATATAAGTTACAACGATGTACCTGAACAGTTTTGTCGTCTTTTTTTGTTTAGCGCGAAACCATTTTATCTTAATGTGAAACGGGATAAATCTAAATCACTATTAACATTACGCAATCTACTAGTTAATACCTTTTTTTGATCAATTGTTGTGATCAATGTTTACTGTTCTTTCTGCGAACACGAATATTTTTAACGTAACTTATATCTTTGGTTATACTATAACAAAATTATACAGGTCCGGATTTAAAGTCGGTGTAACAAAACAGTGAATTATGAATATGATTTAAAAAACCGTGTATACTGAAGTTAAAATGTTTTCTATGTCAGCAAAAGCATTTTTTCTTATACATATTAAAAAAAAAACTAACGCATAATTGTGAACAACCCTCTGAGTGGATCCCATGGCTAAAGCTCCTTATTACCCCACCCTAAATCCATAATAGAGGATAAACACTGCTAAATACCACCATATTTTATCATATATATATATACTACTATGCAAACTGAACACCTATCTCGTTAAATCTACGGTCCATCGAAGCGTGCCACCCCCCGTCACGTGCAACCCCCTCACGTGCCACCCCCGTCACGTTGTGGACGGGGTGTGACACCCCACGAACAAACACTTTAATATAACCACAACTTTCCCTTTCATTTATATATTGTTTATTACATACACAACGCATCTCATTATTTAGCAGTGAAAACAAATATTAAATTTATTTAAAGACAATTTGGTATTTTTGAAATTAAATTATCTTGATAACACTACAATTAAAAAATAACATCATAAGTTAAAAACAATATAATAATACTGTAAATAATAATTATTTTATCAAAAGATTTTCTATACACTCTTTTCTGTCATAAAAACCTTAAAAAAGTCACAATATAGTCGCCACATACTTAGAGAAAATAAGGGCCAACATAAAAAACGAATAAAAAAAATACGTTACCTAATCAACGACTGGATACAAATAAAAGAAAAATTAAATAAAAAATCCTAATTTTAGTTTTTTTTTAAAATATTTTTTCATCTTACATTTCTAACGCTCCAACTTTGCTTTGAATCTTAAACCACCACTAGTTGCCACCTCAAATGATTATTAATCGACGATTATTAGTGTCAATAATTTGACAAACATTTTCGTAAACCTATAATAAATCACTCTCTTTTTATAGCTTTATGCATTAAAATAGTTTAAGAAATTAAATTTTAAAAAATTAAAAAAAAAACCGATGAAATATTTGTGATAAAATTATGGTTGATAGTGTCTTCCCAGGAATTGTTGTGGCTCGTGCAGTCTCCTCGTAGCCTGATACACGTCTCGTTCCTTATCGGGATATTTAGTGGGCAAGTTCGGCGAATGCAAATTCACTTTGGCAGCGTACCTATGTCGATAAAATTTCCAAATCAAAAAGGTTTTTTTCCTCTCTAAATTGCTTTGAAGCTATTAGTGAGTATGAAGATTGAGCTCTTTACAAATAGTATGAATCGCTAGCGGGTCTCAGCTTATGAAATAACCATTACATATTCTAGTAGATAATTAAACGATCCACAAGTATTACTATTAAATATCCTCGGTTTGTTGTGAAAATTAATCGGGGCAATAGCTAAATCTAGACTTTTACTGTACAATAACCAGTAAGCAAAGTAAATTCCACCTTTATGTTACCGTTGCTGATATCGTTAGAAACTGAAACTGCATCTGCTATAACATTTATTGGCAATGTCATCATATATTTTACCTGATGCCGGCAATATCGATCTCGTAGTGTCCACTCAACACGTAATCATTGTTGACTCGCTGCGGAATACCGTCTGCGTCACGGTTTTCAACAAAACCCAAGCATACCTATGAAAGATAAACAAACATTCAAGTTTCGATGCGATTCAAATTTATATCCGATTTGTTTTTAGAAATTATCTCGATCTGACTTGAATTTTTCAATACAGTTTATTCATTGTCAGTATAACATTATGCAACTATTACTATGTGTTTCAAATATCGCATCCTCGTTAACTTTACCCATTACTTGTTAAAGTTGTACTGACAGTTAAAAAAAATATTTTTTGGAACAAAGTTCTTTATCGCTCGCTACGGACCTGGCGAACGGGGGGAGGGGGGTCTAGGCAAAAAAAAGTGTAAGAGTTCTCCGTCACGGCCATTTCTATAGTGCAGACGGTTATCCATAGTTCGTATGCTATTATTTGTGCCCAGTCATAGACCGTGCGTGCTTATTGGTTCCACAACACTCACGAATTTATTAATTTTAAAATGATTTTCTAACAGTTTAATTTTTTTCGTATTTTACACCTTATTTATGTACATACCTACTATAGAAAAAATATATACTATCGACCCATCCATAAGTCAAAAGCTAATCGACCTACACAATTGAAATTGTGTATGTTTAATAAACCTCCCCTGAACACCTACAATCGCAAATTTCATGAATAAACCTATTATAGTTCTTGATTTATTAGGGTCGAAAAAGTAGCACTCACTCACTCACTCATCAAAAACCTAGACCACTTCTGGATGACTCAGAACAATTAGACCAAAAATGTAAATAAATAGCAAAGCGAATTATTAAATTGGTATCGGTATTCACCTGTTTTTTAAACGTGAACCCGTAACTGGTGGTCGTCGTTTGGCCGCAGTAATTACCGTCCCTAAATATCGGCTCGCCGCCCCACGACCACAGGTCCATTTCGTGCTCGTGGTCCATCAGCAACAGTTGGACATATTGTCTGCGTATACCCTCCTCACGCTGCTTGAGCAAAGCCTCGCGGCCGACAAACGGGATTTCTTTCTATTTGCAAAATATTATTTATTTACACTTTATACTTATATCGTGTTATATTGATCTGCCGACTAAAATACGTGCAATAGTTGCTGTAAATCAGACGCTACCATTATGTTATGTCCCATAAAGGGTTACCAACCGTACAATACCCACTACTGTCTACTAACAGGCGCTTACATGGCTTAGGGTAGGTAAACATTAAGAGATACACAAAAAATGTACTAAAGAATTCTAAGGTTGACTCACAGTAACCTTTTTATCTTCAAGAGAATAATTACAAATATTAAGGTTATATGCGAAGCTATTTTCTACAATTCGGTATTAATACTTATCCAGATAAATATGTTATTTACCTTAGGTTTTTAGTGTACAATAAAATTGTCCTATAAATTATATCATTGAAATGAATGCCATAATAGATATCACGGATTTAAAATTATGCGCAACCAGAGAAATCACATGCAGCGGAACGGGTGGCCGCTACATAGATGAACTGCGCGTCGCGAGATAAGCGCACCCTTCGTAACTATGAAGTTTTAGCGGAAGTGAGGAACAGAGTGTAAAATTCCTCATCCACCATAGAAAAGGGAGGATCCTTCGACCAGACGGGTATGTCTGGCGGGCAGCTGCCCAACGGTTGTTGTCGGGTTCTTGTATATATACTCAATTGTTGGGTTAATTTCTATATCGCGATGTAGAATGTCAGTTGTGGCGGAGATGTCGCTATGTGTAGGATGCGTCAGTTGTGGCGAGAGATGTCGCTACAAAGTTATGAACTATCAATACTATAGTGATAAACTATAAATCTTGCTTTTTTGTGCACATGTGCGAAGCTGGGGCGGGTCGCTAGTATAAGTTTGAGAATGCTCTCGAACTGTATACAACAAACAACTCAACAAAAGGCAAAATTAAATAATTAAATGGTACAAAACAAAAAAACTAATAAAACCAATGATTTTTTTTTGCGTTACTTGCAACTGTTACTAATTTTTTCTTATCAATTATTATGTCTTATCAAGTTATTTATTTATTTATAAAAAGGCACTGCTACAGAGAACAAACTAAACGTATACTATAAAAACATAACTATAAATGTAACACAATAGAATTTGCACTCCGATTAAAGCAACGCACAACGTTCTCATAATAACAATTAGTAACATAATAATAATTTACAATTTACTTAGACATATCTTCAGGTAACCACTCACACTACAATTAAACACATCCAAGTTCTTACTATGTTCATTATGTGCTTTACACATTCGCAGAACTGGATCATAATAAGCAACATTATTAGAACAGTACTTTATATGAAAAAGTGTTTGAGTTATGGATCCATTCACAACAGAAATATAATGTTTTTACTTACTATAAATGTATATGAAGCGAAATACAGTAGAATACTATATTATATGATAGTGTCGTTGGCAACCTTAGTATAGACGCCTGTTCGTAACGAGAT
Organism: Saturnia japonica; assembly: GCA_033032175.1. Classification (NCBI taxonomy): domain Eukaryota; kingdom Metazoa; phylum Arthropoda; class Insecta; order Lepidoptera; family Saturniidae; genus Saturnia; species Saturnia japonica. The sequence continues at coordinate 2,528,319 of CM065304.1, read as the reverse complement.
AGTTGGTAAACTTACATCAAATTTGACACGCCAAGTCCGACCGCACTCCAAAGGTGTCGTCAAAGTGTCAAGGTCTTGACCCCAGAAAGCGAAGAACTTCTCGACACGTAACGCTCGCGATGCGTAGTAGCCTACGTGAGAGATACCGTACTTTTCGCCGACGTTCACCAGGCGGTTGTAAACGTGAAGTGCGAACTGCAAAACCAGACAGACAGCTGTAGTATTACAAGCGTCCATAGAATATGGCAACCGCTTGCCACCATACTTATGAAAAAAAACCAAACTAGGATAAAGTGATACAAAAAAGTAAAAGAAAGAACTTACCTCATTAGGTATATAAAGCACATATCCCAACTCCCCGGTATGCGTTAAGTTCATCGCCCTAATTCCATTGGCAAGCCCAACATCGATCTCTTTGAAAGTGAAAAACGGAAAGTTGGACGGCGCTAAATCAGTGTCCGTCAGTTCTGAAAGCAAACTCCTGGTGAACGGCCCCATGATGCATATCGCCGTGTACATCGAAGTGACGTCAGCGAGGGTCACGGACCCGTTACGAGGCAGGTGACGCTTCAACCACGCTTTGCACCTCGTCTGCTGGATCGTTGGCGCTATCATCATATAACTGGTGGAATTAATAAACGAAATCGTTGATTAGGAAAATATAGGGGTTTACTTCAAAGGTAAGAAGGGTCTTTTAGGGATAGCCACCTTAAGGAAATTAAATCAGCTATCCAATTACATGAACATCGATTTTACTGATGCTGATCTAATATAAGCCGGGACCAATCGTGCAAAGCTCGGCAGCGCGCTACTGATAGGTTACGGCTGCGCTAGCTGTTTACCGTCAAGAGGTCCGTACGCTTGATTCTTAACTTAGTTTTATTAAAAACAGTCATAGCATCGACATCGATGTTTTAGTGCTATTGAAATAGGCGACCTTTTTACATATAGATTTAGCGACCAATTTTTTTTAAAGGAAAACATGTTTTATTTTGCGTACGTATGGACCAACTGTCTCCGTCTACAAAGAAACAAAATATGTGGAAACATCGATGTTGATGCTTGATGAAGATCAAGCTCAATAATCGATCATCCTTAGACGCCACCTCCACGAACTAGTTACGATAATATCGTCTTGGCACTTCATTCTATAACAACGATATATATTTACGAGGAGAGCGCCGACGATTCGCTGCGTGCCCGCTGCGAGACGCGATCTAGACGCAGCTGTTTATATTGCAAAACACGAAACACTCTCACCCCACTAACACCAAAGCGCGTGTCACTCATTGACACTACTGAATTCCGCTCTTGCCTTTCACCGAACTGAGTTCTTCTCAATAAAACAACTGTTCAACTAGTTGTTGCGGACACGCGGTAATCCGATGCGACTCGCGGCGAGTCGTTGCGGTATCGCGGCGATTTTCCACGAGTTGCGACGATACGCTGGCGGAAGAATAATCGTCTCGTGGAGATCACCCGACGACAGCAGGCCGGACTAATGCCGGCACACTCGCTCGGGAAGATGACACCTTAGTTCGACAAGGGATCAGAAAAAACTTACTGGTTTTCAGTGATCCTAGCGAGACTGCAATCGTTTTCATAACCGCCCCTCTCGTTCTGCATGCCGGTGTGAATGATACTGCCAACGGGCACGTCGACATCGTTCGAGCATAAATACTGAAGTAGGTCTACAACTTCAAGACCTTGGGACTGGGGACAAATCACACGATAGTCAATCGCATGTCTTTTACTACAACCGCACGCATGCATGTGAAAAACTGAACTTCAGGAGATGGTGAACTTCTGAGATCAATTGATATGTACTAAATTGATACAATACATGCTTGATAACTTAATATAAGCTAGATTTTGTCAAAGATCAGCACAATGTTAATACTAAAAATAGACATAAATTAGTCGTACCGTGTTTTAGGCTAATTAAGGCCAATAAACGTTTTTTAGGTAATAGGATTAGGTTCTATAATAAGAACCCGAAGTATATTACTAATTTGCCGGACAACAAGTTCAAGGACCATGTCAATCAGGTTTTACTGTGGAAAGGTTATTATAGGCTGGATCCTTATGTGAATGATAGCGATGTCTGGAAGTGACTACCTCTCTGTACATCCAATCAATCATTATTACTATATTATATTAATACTATTGTACAGTTGAATAAAAAAAGATAAACCCGATCAAGTTTTTTGCTGGTTCTTCTCGATGACTGGGATGTTTTTCGAACCGGTGGTAATGTAATGTAATGACGTCCTTAAGTACTTATGCTATCCTAAAAAGGGTATAAGGGCTTAAATTGAATAAAGATTTTTTGGATTTTTGATTATTAATTACCTGGATATCGATCTTGGTGAACGAGGAGTAATCAGAGAGGCCGACCTGCTCACGACAAGCCCAGTACTCGCGCTGTACTGTGTCAAACCAATGCGGCTTCCCGAAACTCTTTGTGCGCGCTATCTTAAACTCGCGGGGCTTTTCACTGTCTTTTGTTTTATCTGTTTTAAAATTAAAATAAAACTATCATATTTACTCTGATTCACTTGTGTTGACTGAAACGTAAAGGTGTCACATAAGCGTTTTATAATCGCAAAAAATATTTGTGCGTATGAGCTTTTATTTTATCTCGATAGGTTGACGTACATTCCATAGTAAGAGACGCACGACAGTAAATCGATTAATCGATAGAGAAAATCAACAATCGATACTATTAAATTTGGGAATAATTCAAGATTCATCAACACCATCGAATAGGATACTTACCTACAGTTTCGAACCAGGTTGGCCTCTCGTAGCCCATGACTTGGCCAAACACGGCACCGTTGTCTCTCAACGTGGGATATATCGGGGACAGACGCAGATTCCGACCGGTTTCGAACTCGTGAAAAGGATATGGCAGACCGTAGTGTACTCCTGCGGCGGACACAATTTTTAAATACTATATACAATAACTACAATTCAATGCGAAGTACAGTTGAAGAGCAAATGAAAACCGACAGACATAACTGTTGTTCCAGAATAAACGTTACCAAAAATGTTCAAAATATCTCTAATGTAGCAAAAAGTATCGCCTTAAGTTAACAATAATTGATGGCGAGTACTCTGAAGAACTGGTTAACCCTAATTCCCTCTTTTTTTTTCATAACACAGAACCACTTGCGCTGGGCTCCGGAATCACAGATTTACGGTAGCCTCTGTCTCGGGACGAACTAAGAAGTCCGGTATGTTACATCTTTGCCGTACTATAAAGCCACTGAACTGTCTCCCGGCTGCACATTTGAGCAGATCGAGCATGATAGCGACTCTCGATAATATACAGTAGCATATAAATAATTGTAAGATAAGATAGGCTTAGTTATGCCATTTCAATTTCTTTATTTTCTCGATGACAGCTCAGTGAAAACTTGAACGAGCGTCTTTTTTACATTATGTATGCATTAATTTATAAAAATATGACGTTTACACACGTACAAGGTTATATCAGAGTCGGATAAACTAAGAAGGATGGAGCTATATCGATAAACGTAACACGATAACAGACCCGATATTTTTTTACAAAATATAAGAAACTAAACTACTGCCGGATACTTTTGTACAAATTTATTAACTAATATTATATTTCATTACAAGATGTAACACGTATTAATTCTTGATTGATAATTCCAACTTCTTCAAAATTTTCGAAGCTGTTATAAAATAAGTAGGTATAGGTAAGGTACTCGACAATGAAACGAAATAATTATAACGACAGATAATCTTTATTTATTTATTTTAATCAAAATCTGATGAATCGTCACTGTCACTCGATATATGCGATCGATATCATTACTTATTTGGTCACAACACTACAACTATCAAATTAGAACTGTCATCGAGAAAATAAAGAAATGGAAATAGTATAGTTGTGTTCTTTTTTTGTTCATTGTACGAGGACCCGACAATAACGTCATTTCCATGGTTGGGTTTTTGGCGCGAACTTGAAGTGACATTTTGTTGTTTGTATTTTTAATTCATTATCTTAGGATTTTGACCCTATATTATGTAATATTAGTGGCGTTTTGCGTGATAAAGTTTGGTTTTTGCGCTTAAGTGAAGTGGATTATAAATATAAGGTGAAAGCATTCATTCTGAGGCCCCACAAAATCTTCATAGAAAGTTCTAACAAGGGGCCACCACCTTGTAAAGATACTGAATCGTCATAAGTTATGACATAACACTTGACAATAAAATTCACTCGATAATGACAGTAATGGTCTTCATTAAAGAGGACCGGTTGCCAAGTTAAGAAGAAGGAGAAGAAGATTTGCATGGTACATTTAAAAAATATATACTTCGTAATACAAGATTTTGTTGTGCTCTAAACAGCTTCAAATTCATTTAATTTGACGTGGAATAGCTTATAACCATCGCACAATGAAGACGCTTCTAACAATATCTCATTTGTATAATTATGATAGGTAATTTATAAAATATGGTGGAACATATGAATATACATTAATATATACATAGCCTACTGAAATCATAACCCTCCCTTTGGGCTCGCCGTAGTCTGGTAATTACCTGGTACTTCCTTAACTCGATCCCTCAGGAATCTCTTGTTGTTATGCAGTCCGAGGAAACGGTTCAAACCCAGTTCATACATATCGTATTTGGTGTAACCGTCAACGATTTCGTCGACCGTAGCCTCGGCCACTCCCCCCGCGGCGGATATGCCAACGGTCTTCATACCAGCGGCGACGTGGTAGTTAATCATCTGGTAAAGGTGTCTCCGCTTAACAAAATAATCTTAACAATTCGATGCGTTCATAACGGTCAAGAAATTATATAAGTGCTATGAAAGTGGAATAATAAAAAATAAACTACAATAACAATAGTTAAAGCAATCTGGGACACTTGAATTATTGATTGTCTGACACCAAGCAACACAATCAATTATTCCAGTCAATATTCTTCGTTGCTTGTTGCTGCAGTAAAACTGTAGGCATTATGTAACACATACTTTTACTACAAATTCAAAAAGAAAGTAATAAATTCAATTCAATTCGATTAATTTTCGATTCTATAGTTTTATTATTTTGGTCTACTCTAGTTTTAAGAAATATAGAAAGTAACGATGCACGTAGTAAGAAATAAAATATTTACGAAAATTCACAAAAATCATTATATAAAGGTTATCTAGAATTTTATCGTGCAAAACGTTTTTATAACATTTATCAGTATCAAAATTGCGTTCTGTGGATATTTCATGCAAGCCTTTTTACGAGGAACAAGGTATAGGTATAGCTATAGAATTTCGCGTTACTCGAATAGTGTAATCGGCCATCGATAATCCATTTAGTCTTAGCGACACTGAACTGAAATTCTAGAACAAGATATACAGTATGTATTAAAAACCCTGTCGGATCTGTGAAGGTGTTATTAGGTGTCGAGATTATATTGTTTGTTACTTATATCAGATTATAAGTAAAAAAAATTACCCCTAATAAAATGAAAAAAAAAATTAGTTAAATGAAGAAACTTACATGGCAATACAGACGGCGCGGCGCAGGGTACCGCCATACGATCAAACGTACAGCGGCACCGCGCGGGGCTGGCGGCAGTGTTATCACGTTTTAAACATTTGCTAAATTTTAGTGAAACTAAATATGTTATATTTTTCTTTTCATAATAAATAGTATTATGATATTTTTTTTTGGTAATTTCATTGGGGTACCTATATACCCTTTTCAGATTCGACGGGTTTTTAATACATATTGTATATATTTGTTATATGAATCAGAAAAGCAGACGCGGGTAAGTGAGATTCATTCAATTTGCGGTTCGCTTATTAAATGTACATGCAAAACGTTTTGTATGAATAAATGGAACATCGATTACATATGGATGAATACCCATACGGCGTCTGGTAGCCCCGTGACGGAGAGAGTGGAATTAATTGGTGCAGCTCTTGCGTACATTCAACAAAGTGTAGCCGATAGAACAATGCAAGGCAAATGACCATACGCCGATGTACCTGACTATGCATTAAAGTTGGAACGCTTATGTATACTTTAGTTTTTTTTTCTATACAAATAAAATGAAGATAGGAAGTGTGTTATAGCGAGCTTGAGAACGGGACGTGTGATATTATCAAAGTTATTATTTATTTTGTTGTTTACATTAAACCGAAATCATACACGACGTGGTTGGGACGACTAATGAGTTATTTGATTAAATAAAATTTCGTATTGATTTCCTCATATTGACCAGAGCATCTTATAGGATCTTCAATACAGATGTCACCTAATTATGATGAAAAATAATAAGCCCAGATAATTTGCCGAGTATTAAACTTTTAATGTATAGTCCTATTATTCTTACTTCATAATCTTGCGTTCTATAAATTTGATGATTTCGAAATAACGGCAAAAAAAAGATGAATTTGATGATGTATCAAAACCTTTTTAGAATGGTTACTTTAGATGGTCAGCAGGTGTAACATAACGCCAATTAAGAAGAAAAATTTATCCAGAAGCCACGTAGAAGCATGTCATCGCGAATCGTCCGATAACACGAATTTGGCTCGTTCAATAATGCAAACACATTTACAGCCTAATTCGCGAGATCGAACGATCCCAAAAGACATAAGCAGCGCCTCAACAACACTGTAGATTAATAGTCCTGGTAGTCGAGTGGTTTCACCGGCGTAATTTCGATTCAATGTCCGCAGGTTCAAATATCGGCAAATACTAACGAAGTTTTCGGAATTCGCGTACATTCACTTAAGTACCACTGTTGATTCTACGACGTTTGGCTTTACTAAAGAGTCGTGGGCTGACGTGGTAATGAAGTCCGTGCCTTCCTTCCTTCCAAAACAGTGGGACATTTGCAGGCTGGTATTATGAAACTGTAGGTTGAATAAATACAATTGAAGACATTGGTATGCTCTCATTTCATCGAATGCTTTTTGATTGGAGCTTCTACCTTTTGATGTTTAGTAACTAAATCCCAATTAAGAAAAGCAACGCACTCTGAAGAGTATAATCTATATATTTGAAATGTGCTGATTAAGTCCTTTCCTTTGATACACAACACGGCACATTACAATTTTTTTTTTAATAGAGGAATTTATGTCCTCTTGAAATAACCATATTGAATTCAGTGTGACATCACATGGTCTATAACCAGCAGACGATCAAGACGCTTCTAATGATACCGAATTTTTCAAATTATGATAGATAGTTTAGAAGATATATGGGAACAAATAAACATACATACACACCATAGCCTATTGAAATAATCACTCTATTTTGGGTACGCCCTAGTTGGGTAATGAATAAAGTTTTCAGTTAAAGATACTTCAGTAATAGTTGGTAGGCAAATTTGAATTGCTTTGGCGGGCCACTTTACTGCACGCGGATCAATATTTGGGCAGCCTTTAACCAGAGTATAAAAAATATAAGATTAGAAACAAGATGGTAATCATGAAATTACTCACCTCAGGCGCTTCGCCGACAATCCACTTGCAATCCGGCGAAAACGCTTCGAGACCATTGCAAAGCTTGTGCAGTGTGGCTTGGTTTAAACTTGGCACACGTTTCAGCAACTCCTGGAGGAGCACTTGGAAGTGATCCCAATCTTCGGGAAGACAGCGTTGCGCCGCGGTTTCAACTAACAAATAACAATATATGTATAATGCCGGCCGTCGGTAGCAATAGACGTATGACGTGGGGTTTTGCTGTTTTATTTTTGTGACTATAGCAGTCACATGAAATTATTTTACCAAGAAGGAATTACCAACGTTGCGATGTGAAAAGCTATACAAGTAATTTTTGACACGTTAGGAGTAAATTATAGTATATTGTCGATATAATCATAATATTGAATACAAGGAAGTTTTACTTTAATCATGTGTAAAGTTTACAAGAACAATTTTTCTTCAATATATGTATTAGTTTTTATTTACCATTTTAATAAATACAAAAATATAGTGTATGTATATTAAATACTTTATTTATCATTAAATATATATAGAGTATTATTTCAGTACCGTATACATCCGTGCATACCCGCCAAACCACGTCCCGCAACATTGTATGTATATTATTTACCCAGGACAAAAATCAAAATTTAATTTCTCCATTATTATCATCTGCTCCTTACCTCTTTCGTTTATAGCGAATGGTAGAAATCTTAACATTTTTGACAGTTTAAATAATCTGCCATTTCATGTTTACATAAACGGCTTATGTATCCTATCATCGCAACGGACATACAATCACATTTGGGTGACTTGGGACAAAAAAGGATACTCTATAGCAAAGATAACTTTGTGGCAGCATGTTGGACACCACGTCGATTACGCTTTCGGTCAAGGCATTTTGTAACGCTCGCCTTGTTAGCTACCACCCTCAAATTGAAAATCTATCGCCAAGGATCCTACAGGTGTGTTGAGAGTCAGTAGTCCCGCTAACTTTATCGTCTGGTCAGATTGTGGCCGTAATACTAAACCCATTTAAAAATGTAAAAAAATAACCAACACAGTAATCGTAATGTAAATCCGCAACTTTGAAAGCCAAAACAACTTCTCCATTAAAATAAAAAATAACAATGAAACAGTAACTCACTCTCTTCATCATTACCCGGTTTTGCTATTGGCTCAAAGCCCCCAGCAAGTATACACCCGTCTCTTTCCCTTAAGTAGATATACCCGTCAGGATCTCGAATAACTAAAACAAAACGAATAATAAAAGACATGTATTATTATACTGAAATCATTAACTTTTGGCTCTGTACGCATAATAATAAATTAGACTCTAACTTCTTCTAATCCCATGTTAGACTTAGTAACACGAAAGTTTTGTACACGGGATGCTATGTTATCGGTCAATTGATAGGGTATAAGAAATTTCAATATTACTTTTAAAGATCTTAAATAAATTAGTTTCCAAAAAAAAATGCAAATTTTCAATAATTCTTGGCCGATTTTGAAATTGATACAGCATATTAATTGTCACCAATATGAGTAAAAATAAAATAACGGGATGTAAATAACTACTGCGTGACTATAAACGAGAGCGGAGCCGCGGGCACACAGCTAGTTTGTTAATAATTTAACTCACCAGGCGTCATGGGATCTAGATTCAACATTGGTTTAGTGTGCAGATAATAATGCTCGCAGGGAAGTAGCGGCACCTTGACTTGTGGCCTGGAAAGTTGGCCGACCTATTGAAAGAAATAAGAAGTATTTCTTAAAGATGAAAGGCAATGCATATTCAATATTCTCAAAAGAAGACCCAATTTATAAAATCATAACTCTGTTATAATAAACTAAGAGATCTCAAAGACATTATTCTGCCCTTTCTACAAGTCAATAACTAGACAACAGTGCAACGTAAACAATCAAAATATATGGATCTACCAACGCTCCAGGTGTTTGATCACCCAATACCAACTTTTATATATTATCATCAACTTATTTCAAAGACGTCCACTACTGGGCATAGGCGGCCTCCCGCAGTAATCGCCACAATGACTGATGCTACGCTGTTTGCGATTAACACGTTTCCGCAATTTTTATCAAGTCGTCGGTCCACCTTTTAGCCGTCAAGCGTCAGCCGTGTATATGCCGGTTTAGAATAGCACCACACTATCTTATCCCGTGGGTGTCATAAAAGGCGACTAAGGAATAAGCCGAAGAACGGCCAGCAGCGATCTTCGAGTATTTGTCTGTTGCCAAACCAACCCATCTGCCAAGCGTGGCAATTAAAGCAAGTCTCCCCTTTATGAATATGCAAAATTTGTACAGTTAAAATCAGTTTTAAATGATATACTGAATAAAACTGTACTTTAATAACTATTGTGAATATCGATTTGGGTTCCATGGGATATTATTTGATGTCTTAAAAATCTGTTTAGCTTTTCGCTATCGAAAAAGTTGAAAAAAATTTTGAACCCATAAATTAAAAACACAATTAAAAAACGAATAAAACAAGAGTGATCTTAATTCATATAATTACAATAATTTATGACGTTTGGCTTACTTTTCTAGCCCAAAATCCTGCACAGTTGACAAAATATTCACACTCGATCGCGCCACTCGTAGTTTCCACCCCAGAAACACGATCTTCTTTAGACAGGACAGATGTCACCGCACACTGCTCCATAACTCCTACTCCTAGTAATTACAATAAACCATAAGGATCCAATGTGATACATATTATCCAAATTTATCTTTTGTGAGTAGAATGTAATAAAAGGTTTTCTATGAAAGAAAAAAAAATTTCTTTATTAACATGCACTCACTGACTTTGAAACCATTAACCACGTGACATCAATATTGAGAGGAGGGATTACGCTAAAACTGTACAAACGTTTAAAATCTATCTCAAAAGATTGAGTGGGTCCCTCCACATGTTATCAAAAACACAGAGGAGGTGGGTTCAAAGTTATTAAAAAATAACTGAAATAATTAATAGATGTCACATTAACTGTGCTCCAAAGATTCTAAGTAATCTAAGTAAATGTTAGTTTAGAATAACTTTAATTAAAAAATTCGTTTACCAAAATAATATTAAATAAGCTTTAGATACAATATAAGCAATATAAATAATGTAGATCTGTCCATAATTTATTAACTTCAAATGGTCTCTGGAATTTATAGGGCACCATTAATACACCATTTCATATATTTATCTTCCAAGGTCGTTAAAAAATACTTTAAGTATTGTGTTTGGAATCAATGACATGAAAATAGAATTATTAAAACAGAACACGGACACCCATATACAAAAATACAAGGTGTCCAGAAAGGGTATCGGGTATTTGTTTTCGCGCCATATTCGAAACGGGGCGTCTAAAGGGTGCGGGGAGGGGTTCGTGGCGTCCGCCATTTTGTGGAGTTTTAGTCACGATGGAACAGTACTCGGGGACGCATCGCACATTTTGCGTACGAGCGTATTATCGTAATGGTGATTCAATAGTGACTGCTCAACGTCTCTATCGTGCGGAATATCGTACACGCCACGCACCAAGAGACGATAGCATTAGGAAATGAGTTCGAGAATACAGGTGCGACAGTTAAAATTCAAAACTCTGGTCGTCCTCGTTCAGTTCGCGACGAAGAAACAATTGAAGAAGTTGAGGCGTCGGATCGTCAAAATCCGTCTTTATCCATCCGAAAGCGAAGCCAAGCGTTGAACATCAAAAAAATCGTCTTTACATTCGATTTTAAAGAAAGACTTACATCTAAAAGCCTATAAAATTCAATTGGTTCAAGAATTGAAGGATACGGACTATGCTAATCGACTGAATTTTGCGAACGAAATGCTGCAGCGATTTAACAACTTTAACAACATACTGTTCAGTGACGAAGCAAATTTTCACCTGAATGGTCATGTTAATAAGCAGAATTGTCGGTACTGGGCAGTGGAGAATCCGAGACGAAAGCATGAAGCATGAACGACCCCTGCATAGCCCAAAGGTCGTTGTTTGGGCCGCTATGTCTGCTAAAGGCATAATTGGTCCTTATTTTCATGAAGATCAACGAGGCCGAGCAATTAATGTGTATAGTGACCGTTATTGCGATATGTTGCAAAATTTTTTGGTCCCAGAGTTGCAGGAGTTTGCAGGTTTCAACTCAAGAACGTGGTTCCAGCAAGATGGGGCCACTTGCCATACCTCAAATGACTCAATGGAAGTTGTTAACGAATTATTCCCTAATAAAGTCATTTCGCGAAGGGGTAACATCAACTGGCCTCCCAGAAGCCCCGACCTTAGCCCGCTTGACTATTTTGCATGGGGATACCTTAAAAGTAAGGTTTATCAAAACAATCCGACGAATCTAACCCAGTTAAAGCAAAACATCAGGTCAGAAACGGCAGCAATACCGATAGCTATGTGTCAACGTGTTATCGCCAATCTTCGTTTCCGTTTAGAAGAGTGCCAGCAACGTAACGGTCATCATTTGGATAACATCATCTTTTCCAAATAATTCTCCAATTCATATGCTAATAATAAACAATAAACTTTTTTATTGCATACAAATAATTTTTGTTTCATTGAACTTATAAATACCCGATACCCTTTCTGGACACCTTGTATGTTACTAATATAAATTGTACACATAGTTGCAGTAAGTATGCTTATATTTCGAGAATGCATTTTACACAATAATAAATAATTATTGCATATCTCAATAATTGACATTTAACTACAATTGTTTTCAATATTCCAGGGGCATAGGTCATCTGAGATTAACGGTAGGTGACATTGCCATTTTAGTTTACGACGATAAATCTTTTAAAGTACACAAAACGACAGTCAAAACAGTGAATCACTGCATTTAGTAACCATGTCAAGAAATATTTATAAATAAACTTAAACTTGTTGATTTTGCACAAAGTTACCTTTCTGGTTGTTTTGACTACTTACAAAAAATTTTCTTAGTCTAATCTCATGGTACTTTAAAAGAAAGTAATTGAAAAATAATATTGTATAGAACCACCTTAATTTTAAATTTATTACGTTTGTAATGATTTGAATAGTAATATGTATTTTCTTTCTAATTTTTAATTAATATAATATCCAAAAGTTTCATACTACTTGGTTAGGTATGAAATTCGGGGTGGATGAGATAATTGGACAGTACTGTAAATGGACATTTTATAAAAGACTACTTACCTTTAGCAACAGCTTCTCTCATTAAGGACATGCACAACAGATGAGGATCAGCGACTCCATCACCCGGTATCCAGAGCCCACCAAGGATATCATTAACATTCAACAGAGGGAAGAGCTCCTGACACCGTTTTGGTGACACGAGTTCACATTCTATATCCCACGATCTGTACAACACAATTGGAATCTTATCATTATTGTATTCATGTTCACACTTCTTTCTTACCAAATATATACTTTTGAAGCAAATTAAAATAAGCATACATACACAGATTGACTCCTCATCCGTCGGTATACTGTCATCCTTTGTCTTGTTCTTGCCAATAGAAGGGATCCACATTGTTTCCATCCTGTAGCTCTACCGACAGCCTCTAACTCTTTCAAGAGTTTTATAGAGGATTGTGCTAGGCATACTTGGGATAAAGTTGGTTTGAAAGCTCCCACGAGGCCGGATGAGTGCCAGCGACTTCCTGCTCCGACTCTGTATAATTTTTTAAAGTTATTTAGCAATTATGCTAATTTTTCTTACAGTTAAAAACCAATATCACACTATGTCTGACTTTACAATTTAACTGTAAATATTAATTGAAAATCTCAAGAAAGACTATCAAGTGGCAAGTTATGTAGATTGTCTTTATAGATAGTTATATATATAAAAAATATATATTTCTATTAAGTTGATCTCGAACATACAAGTTGTATTTTCAAAACATTGATATTTTTCAACATTTATGTAAGAAAAAATCCAAGTCCATAACTCCATAATTTATATTTAACTTTTTTTTCTTCGTACACATTTAATATTAAAAGTAAATGGTTTTAATTTTTATGGGTATTACAAATTTCATTTAAGTGTAGGGTGGTAGGTAACTCAAGCCCAAATGAATGCTGACCAAAATATATAGAAAATAATTACTCAGTTTAATATATCACTTTTCAAGATCAACCTAAATAATATAGACCAGGGCTGAAGCCTTTGAAAATGATAAAAAGTGAAAAAAAAATATTGACCTGGTCTAATATATATATATATATACCCAGTCATACAAAGGTTTATACCAAAGTATTTTAAGCAAACATAAACTGTAAATTGATGCTAAGGTCTCTTTAGTTACTGTATTTAATGCATATTGATGTTTGCATATTGCAGATGAAAATTTTATTGAGATTATAACAAAAAATAATTGTAGTTTAGTAACACTCTCAGATATTCCGTGTATACTGATATATTAATGCTATAAGTATTTCTGTTCTTTGATTTAGAAAAAAATAACTAGTCGAGGAAGCTTTGATTGGTATCTTACAGAAAAAGAAAAAAAAATTGGAAGTGACATATTATTTTGAAATAAAATTTCATCGAAATTGTTAGCGCTATAACAGAAAATTCAAATACATTATTTACACATACAAAAATTGCACATTTAATTATATAAGATATACACTCAGTGATACATATTTATTGTATATCTTACCTCTGAAATTTATCTCAAATTATCATAAAATTTGAACTGATATGGCTCAGAAATGAATGATAATTGGGTATAATGAGAAATTAATTCTAATAATCATTAGTAAGGCCTTACAGAAAAATACCAACTATACTTAAATATTCACTTTACTGTTACATCATTAATTTAATAAACATAAAAACAAAAAGAAATCAATACAAAACACAGCACATTATCATCATCTCATTTAGTTCAAATTATGTAATCGTTTAGTTGCGAAAAATATTAAGTTTACACATGAATAATTTATATCGTATATGTAACATTTGATACCTTCTTTAAAAGTAGAAAATAAATTCTCTTTTCTGAAATACTCACAGTTCTTTTTCGATGAGGACGGTTTTATTTCCCCATCCACGTCGAGCGAGGTGGTACGCAACTGCAGCTCCCATCATGCCGCCGCCGCAGATGACCACCTTCGCCTTAGACGGGAGCGTCGACAGGCACCCATCCAGCCTCTCCAACTGATCTAGGACGTCTAACTTCCCTGACAGCCGCCTGCACACTAAACCGACGCGTCTGTACGCGTCATGTCTCCCCACACCAACCCCTAAACTACGGACTAACATTTCGCTGTTTTGCACATGTAATATACAACACAATAATCAAACTTTACATGTAAATGGAATCAGAAGTACAAATCTAAAAATAGTATTGTTACGATTAGATCTGTTTTGACTTTTAGTTTTGACACAATATTACTGTGTTGCCAAACAAAAATTACCATTGAAGCGCTTTATTAAAAAAATAACTAATAGAAGAAAAAATGTATGACGTACAATTTAATAAAAAATGTAAAGCTCCAGATTATAAAAAAAATAAAAATTATTTGCTTATAATTTTAATATACTTGATACTTTAGTTCTATTGTTTCATGTAGATAAACTTCTTGGCTCAATTTGAATAACAAATAAAGAAAACTGAGAAGAAGCCACAAAACCGGCGCCGCTGTAAGAGGACCTTCAAAGCCCGCCCACTTTAAAAGTTATTGATTGTCTGAAAACAGACTTAAGCCTGCGCATGTCCAACGAAATAATGTGCAATCTAGATTTTTCATTGAGTACTATTATTTTATCTTGATCTTCATTTGTTTTTAACCTGTAAAATAATTTAAAAGCCATACTTTACCAATTTTCAACTATAAACATAAAAAAGTATCTTAAATGTGAATTTAGGTACATACTATATAAGTCTATAAAAATCTAGAATAGTAATCACGTTATGGACTATTGATCGGGTAACTTTGGCACAGGCGCAGAATCACATCTACTTGGTTCGGCGGTAGTCATGACGACAAAAGGGGTGTCAGTCTAGTCTAGACACCCACTATTTTATAATATATTTATAGTTATACCTTTATAGTAGCGATGTCCCTGGTTGAAATCGTTCAACACGATGAAGTTATTTACACGATCCTCGATAAACCTCCACCAGATCCACCTAAAACGCCCAGGTATACTTGCGTATCTACCTTTCCTTTACTTTTAATCAGACATTTGATTAAAATCCAGAAATAGTACTTATTGCAAATAATTATTGTGAACTCAACAAAATTACGAATTGTTTCTTATTTATTGTTTATTTTTTTGGCAACACAGCATTGTAAAATACCATAACATTTAAATAATATACGTTATCATTTACAATGCAAAGCACAGCCATATATTTTCGAATACCTACATTTAGGATTCATGCCACTGTAGAGTAACTAGCTTGTAGTCTGAATGTAGTTAAAATATGCAGAGCTAGTATAGAAAATACTGGAAATAGTTTCCTATGCTAAACTAAGTAAGTAAACTGAGTTTTCAAAGACTTGTGCGTTATTTATATGACTTTGAAGCTAAACTTCACACACAATTTTTTAGAAAAGCTATTTTTAAAACACACAATAAAAATCACATCTCAAGTTACTCGCCAGTCTTAATTTGTAATTTAATAACGTTAATAGTAATTATATATATGAGACCATGCTACATATTTTATCATATCATATATTTATAAGACAAAGATACCAAATTTTAATATGAAAAAAAAAACTGTTTTACAATATATGTCTACACCAGTGTACTATAAATTTTATTCGTTTAATCAGGTATAGCTTTGTACTTAATTTTATTTTATATTGTATGTATGTATAATAACACGATCCAGTAAAACGGTTTTATTGGTATATGTATTATCGTAAAGTGTATCAACTTAATTTTTTGTCATACTGTAGTTTATATTCTAGTTACACAAAAAGTTTGGACTATTTAGGTTGTACAATGGTTTGAATATGAAGATGCAATATTCTGAAAAATGTCTGTATATAAGTTAATTTGTAGATATGAATCAAAATTAGAAAAGGAGTTAAAAGAAGCTGAAAGACCACAACTCCATCGTTCATTCGGTTACGCAGAAACACCTGTGAACCCACCGGAGCAATTCCTTAAAAAGGGCCAGGGAATAGGACAACCTGTCAAGAAATCAGATCACAAATGCTTTGTGTCTGGTAATTTACCACCGGTACCGAAACGTCCGCCACCCTGTAAAAAGGAAGAAAAACCGAAACCGAATTTTCGTGTTTTGAATATTAAGAAAGCTATTAAGACCACAGGGAAGCCAGTTGAACATAGGTAAAATCTGAGATCTTTTGACGAAGGCGTTCTAATCCCCTTAACCTTTAATCTTGATTTCATGACAAAGTTTTACGGCTAGTTAGAATAATCATTTTTTTAACATATAATATATTAAAATTTAAAAAAGTCATTCAAAAGACAGATGTTTTTCGCACAATGTTAATTCAATATATTATAACTTATAAAATGAAGTTTGAAAGACACAATGCACAGCCGTACCTTACTATTTTAATAATGTATTATAAAATGGTAATTAATAATATCGCTTTGCATTTCGGATAGAAATATTATTACATTTTTTTTTTCTTTGAAAGATGTAATTTTATATAAAGGTTGGTAGATACGAGGGATGGCCATATTAAGAGGATCAAGGGTTCAGGGGAGGTACCTGAATATTGTCTAAGACCAGACTTCGGTAGGATGCCAACGTACCTTGTAAAAAGGAACAGGAAGATTCACAAAGCTTTAGAAAAGATGAGACTAGCGGAAGAAAATAAAGAAAGTCTATGCAAATTAATTGGAGAGGAAGACCGCCAGAAACTGCTCGATGTAAGTATTATTATATAAATTACATATATACAAACATTGATTGACAAAGAATATTATTTAAAACATTATTAACAAAAATTAGTTACGACTGTAATGGATGGCAATAATGAAATCTTAAATCTTACTGAATGTTGTTATTGATGAACTATTTACAACACAAAGAGTAGTTGATGATAGTATTTACTTAAATAACTAAAACTCTTACAGAGTTATTAACTTCCACAATATTTTTTTTTTATAAATTATGTTATTGTAAAAATAAATGAAAAAATTATGTATGCAATTCACACGTGGTAGAAGTGAAACCTTCACATCTATGTTTTTTTTTAATTCAGAAAATGATCAAATACATACTAATTTAAAGTTTATGAAAATGTACATAGAAGTACTCACAATCATTATTCATAATATCATTTTCAATTAATGCACATTTGAAATATCCATGGTAACCTAACACAATATCAATCAGTAATAGAATATCATAAGTGTTGTCTAAAAAGGTTTTGTTTCGAGCCTTTTAGTGAGGTAATAAAATTAATTATTGCATGGCAACAACAAACTTTCGTTTTTTCGTTTCGTTTCATCGACTTTCAAATCACAACTATGCTAAAGAAATTTTCACTATAAAAAAAAAACGATCACTATAAATTGTGAGACACATATTCTTGCTTATAAAATTGTTTATAAATTATAAAAATTCCTGAAACAGACCGATTTCCAGTGTCGCTTGATCCAATGCGTATTGCCTGTACAAGTAAATTCATATATTAATCATTTTATTAAGCATTATTTAAAATTTTAATTGTCACAAAATATAGTAAAGACAAAAATATATATACACATTATCAACACGCAAAGTTCCACAGCCACAGAACTTTTATATATAATTAAACCGTATAATATACCATTATCGCTGCTTTATCTGGAAATATAAATGAATATATATATATATGATTAATCTATAAGTAAATTATTATTATATTACCTATGAATGTTAATGAAATATATTACAATTAATTTTTATCAATTTTGTTACTTTCCGTATTTGCTAGATAGCTTATCATTCATAATTACTGCTCCGTACTTTAACGATATAGCTTAAAGATATACAGTCTTTATAACCCTCATCAATAAATAGGCTACATACAAATTTTCATTCAAAATCTTCCAGAGATTAGCGCATTCAAACACAAATATCTGGGATACCGAGCTGAGCTCGGGTTCTTGCAAGAGAATAAGAAACACCCCTTTATAGGTAAACTTGGGATGTTAAACATTATTTAAATACAAAGTTTCATCCAAATTGTTGGAGCCGTTTCCGAGAAACCAATTACAAGTTTACTTTCCTGGTACCTGTCCCACGAATCCCACGAAGTGCCAATCCATTACAATTAGTAGGTAGCTCAAAACAGCTTGCTAAACTTGACTTTAATTCCTCTTCGATACAATAAATGTACCATTCTCTACTCAACTATGGTAAAAAATCTTGGTATTTTCGGTACTAAATTATGCTGGGTAGACCAAGTCAAGGAAATTGGTAGAATATTTTATGATTCTCTTCATTCTGTCATGCGTTTGAAACACTTTCTTCCATTTGATACAAAGATTTCCCTAGAAAATACCCTTCCTCTCCCTGTTCTGGATTATACAGACGTTGCTTACTTGGACCTCTCAGAAGATCTCCTAAATAAATTTGATCGTTTACTCAATAACTGTATCCGTTTCATCTCCTGTCTTCGGAAGTTTGATCATGTATCTGAATACCGAGCCAAGTTTAAATCGCTACCTATTCGGCAACGTAGGAATGTAAAAATACAGTGGCTTCGTTTCTCCATACTTAATAATCCAAAATTCCCTTAATATTTAAAGACACTATTTCAATCTCTCGCGGATATACACAATAGACAGCTAAGATCTTCTGATTCTTTAATTCTCAGTATGTAAAGTCATACTAATTTCCGCGATCGATCTTTCGCCGTAACAGCAGCACGACTGCGAAATTCGGTTTCTATCAACATCCAACTGGCCAACTCGGAATTACTTCAAGTATTCGCTACATAAGTTTTACTTAAAGCAGTTGAATAGCGGCTAGGTTTTTTTAAACTAAATATTATGCACGCGCTGAATCTATGCCTCTTGCTCCCTTGGAAGACTGGTAGAGAATACTTTCTAGCATTGTACTTTTTTATGTGCAATAAAGAATATAATATACACAAAAATGTATCACTTAAAAGTATTAGATAGATATAATCTCTTTGATTTTATATAATTATTAGTAAGTAGGTAGTATATCCATTAGTCCCATATGCTGGGGGAAAAAAAAATAATTATTCAATTTATTGCAAATAAATAGATATTGCCTAAAATATTTATAAAACAGCTTTACCTATGTCGATAGCTGCACATTCTTGCTTAGGTATGGTGTTCGAGCTTTGTTTTTCTTACCTGCGAAATAAAATAAATACAAATACTTAAATTAAAAATTATCTACATATATTGAGGGAACGTAGGGTGTATCTTCAAAACTGTAATATCAGTGTTTCTCTTTTTGTCGACACTAAAACCTATTTGTTCCTCATTCATTTGATTTATTATATATATTTAAATAATCTATAGATCTATCTAGTTATATAGATAAAATTGGTTAAATTGTCGTACAAGTTTGTGCGCGACCGTCCTATGTTTCCGACAGCCGTTTCTGGGGAGGGGGGGGGAGGTACTCCAGGCCATAACGGAAGCGGTCAATATAGCGGGGATAGGAAACGCTTGCAATTGCGTGACGTAGGCGTGCAATCACAGTACACTAAAGTATTATTTCTTCATACAAACGGCCGAAATGAAAATTAGCTGAACTTCAGTACACATCAGTCGCGAGTACGCAATTTATAAAATATGACGAAATATTATGTAACCGACTTCTTAGAATTTAAGATTGTTTTTTATTTATTAAACTTTAAACAGAAAAAAAATGTTTTATCTCTGCTTACTAACTCACAATCGCTTTTTAAACATAAAATAAAACCCAAGTAAAAATCTATACAAATAACTAGAATTGAAATGTCTGTATAAAATGTCAAAATAACAGCTTTTTACTACATTTATATGTTATTGTATAAATGCGATACTTATAGCAAAAAAAAAAAACAAATTTAAATTTTTTGCCTTTTTATCTATCTGTTTGTTCCGGCTAACCTCCGAAACGGTACTTAGAAAAAAAAGATGTTTTTCCCAACGAAATTATCGGCTTTAGGAAGTGTCGGTCGTGCTTAGACTGCTTGAGTATCTTAGTTACAAGTATCCAAATAGGATTTGCTAAGGATGCTGTTATACTTGGGTGTTTTATGGATATCGACAACGATGTCTCTGTGTTACTTTCTAGCTTGGATAAATTAGATGTTGGATCGAGAATTTGCAAATATCTTCAAAATTTTTTAAGTGAAAGAATCTCTTACAAATTAATATAAACGATAATTTCATTCGCCGTATCGCAAGCCGAGGACTCTCCCTAGGGGATCCTTTGTCACCTTTGTTGTTTAATGTGGCTACTCTAGACATATGTAAACTTATTAAAAATGTATATATTATACAGTATGCCGATGACTTTGTACTATTTAATTGTAATAAGGATATTAACAGCGCTGTTTTACAAATGCAAGATTCTCTTAATATATTTGCTAGATTATTATTCCAGTTAGGGTTAGAAATGTGTCCCTCAAAAAGTAAAGTATGTTTATTTAAAAAAAAAACCAGTAGAAATAACGTAGTTCTATCTATAAACGGTGTTTTGTTACCTCTGGTAGGAGTTATCAAGTATTTAGGTTTATACTTAGATTCCCCTCTTAGGTGGAATTATCACATAACAGAGATAAAAAATTGAAACGTTAAAATTTCTTAATACTCTTAAAGTCTTAACAGGGGCAAACTGGGGCGTGCATCCAAAACATTTAAGGCGAATTTATATCTCTGTCATCAGAAGTCACATGGATTATGCCAGTTGTCTATACGACATCAGTGCTAACATACATTTGAGTAAACTCGATAAAGTATAGAATCAAGCCATGCGTATTACTGGAGGATTTGTTAAAAGTACGCTTATCCATGTTATGGAATCTGAGCTTAACTTGTGTCCATTAAATATTAGAAGGTTTTATTTGACAGGAAAATATTGGTTTAAATGTAAGTCCTTTTCTAATAGTGTATTAATCACATTTATTAGATAAATCTATGTAACACAATAGGCACAATAGAGCGACATGACCGTTACGACGGCCAAGCTCTTAAAACTTAGATAAAAAAAAAAAAACATTTTTATCTATAAAATAACCGGCGGGCAACCACCGTGGGTGGAAGTATGGTCAACACAATACCGACGGCATTGTAAAGTCCAAGTAAGTGGAGCCGCGGACACAGCTAGTAATTTATACTAGCGGTCGCCCAGTGATCGAAATTCGACCAGTGACTTTTTAATCATAGACTATTTTCTATTTAACATTTGCAGTATGAACCTAAACAATGAATATTATGTCACTTGCTGTCACTTTTCATTGAGTGACAATGTCAATATTTTGGGGAATCTAAGTTCAATGGTACTAGTCGGTTTAGGATTCGCAGTATTAATTTAACATACCTATTAGTAACAGATATTTTAGATAAATTTCAGCTTTCTGCACTCCTTCTCCATATAAACTTTAACCATGCCAAATCTGTCTTCCGTGCACGCAATACGCTTAAAAAGAGGTACAATGTTTTTCCTTCACGTTATAATATAATGAAAAAAAATCATAAAATTTTCAGTAAGTAATATACAGAGTGGAAAAAAGACGGTAGCTGGGGGAAAGTACCCTAAATATTGATGAAATTTTACTGAATGGAAACATTCCTTATTTTTTTTAAATAAGTCATAGTGCTATCAAAGATTTTTAATAAATGGCTTGTCTCAGCCGGGTATCGAACGGACTAAATTCTAAAAAAATAACATTCTGTACTTTTATGATACCAATCGATATGATCAATGATAAGGATCAATATCTTCTAAATAACACAGTGTCTTAAATAAAAGACGGTAGGTCTTTTCATTCCACCCTGTATTTTGGTGAAAAGATAACAGTTATAACAGTTTAATATAACATTATTTAATACGTAACACAGTAAGAGGTCAGCCCTAGTACGTGTTTATCTACCGAGTGGCTTTAGGTATTTTGCAAGAAGATTGCCGAGATAACATACTGTTTACTTTAGTAAAATGTAAAGTGTAGTGGCGTGCTAACTCGTCTCCGCCAACGTCTTTCACATAGGACGGGCGCACAAACTTGTCGGACTATTGTATAAATTATTATAATTTCATAATTTCTAAATTGAAATGATAAACATTTATCTTCTTTTTTACATCTATTGCCAATCCGAGCAATACATAAAAATTATATATTGCTCGGAGTATGTAGTATGTTAATTTTTAACAGAACAGTTGAGTAGTCCACGCATTCGATATGTTGTCACGCTCTGTTACACCGTAATGATGTTCTATTTCACTCAAAATTTAGCTCTTTATTACGATCGCGATCGCCTGAGAATGATGTTTTGAGTACTTTAATTTTCCTTCTACATAGCTTGTTTGCGAGAGAGTTAACTTTGGAACTTCAAAGTAAAAAGTTGATTTATAATTTAACAATCAATTCAATACTTCATTCATATAATCTACCTTTATACTGTTACATGTCGGTAGTCATTTTCACTTTAAAAACTATTAAATCTATGTCTTGAACAGGACTTGAAGCACAATTGGCAGTTGATGCAAAAAGCTTTTCTGCAACTACCAATGCTTACAGACACTATACCTAAGGTACTCCGGAAGACTAAAATGGAACAAGAGCTCAGACAACTCGAAAAGGACATTGCACTTGTGGAGAGCAACCCTTATATTTATATTTATGAATGAATTAGTTAGATCAATCTAAAATTAAAACTGATTCGAGTCAACGGATAACGGAATAAAATAAATGTTTTTTTTATTCTTAAATTTTAGAGGCTTTTATGCAATTCGCATATGTCAGTCTCATCGTAAAATAACCGTAATATACTTTCATCATAACATATATAATACAGTGTAAACTCTTTATAACGAAACTCAAGGGACTGATCATTTTTTGTCGATATAGAGAGTTATCGTTATATGGAGTGGAGTTTCAATATGTGGGTTTTATAGCAAACCAACCAAGTTGGGCTCACTTCAACATTATAGGGAGTTTATCGTTATAAAGGATAACGTTATAAAGAGTTTACACTGTATTATATATTTAATTTAATGCACTGGTCTTAACCACGTTTCACAAATTATTGCAATATGAATTTTTCTTGCATAATCATGAGTTCAAATTCAGGCATTTTTGGCTTTAAGCTTTGAGCATTCCACTGATCTATAATTCAGCGCTAATACTTGATCGTATCTATCCACTATTTAAAAAATTTAGAATTTTGTTTAAAAACTCTCCATTTCCTATTATTCTCACTAGATATTGTATCAACTCCTCAATCAAAAAAATACTAATCAACTTAAATTTCACATCAAAATTGTTATTTGAAAAACATATGTTTTTAATTTTCTGTAACATTTCTTGAATTTTTTCATAATACTTATGTTTTTTTATCTGACATGACATTAGATGCTTCATTGGACTCAGAATGTTCTGATTTATTTACGAAATCAAAGTTATCATCATCTTTATTCCTCTCCGCAGTCACGCAAGATTTCTTTTTCCCTTGTTTTTTCCCGCTCATTTTTGTAGATAATTCGTTTGTTTTTTGTATTACTTCTACCTCGATATCGTTATCAATATTGTTAGTGGTTTCTAATTGAATTCTTCGGACGTTCGTTTCATTCATAAGTCTGTTTCTGTATGACATATCATATTCTTTGTTTTTTGTCTGATCACAACCGTGTATTTTATCATTACTGTGTTCTAGTTCTGTGTATGATCTCAATTCATGTTTATTTCCATAAATCTGTAAGGCTTTCTTGTAAGTACATTTTTCCATAGTCATGATATTTCTTATATTTTTTTCTTTCAAGAAAATTGGGCAATTTTTGTCAAGTGCTTTAAGTGAATCTTTACAATTAATACATTTATAATTGGTGGTATCACAGTTTTCATGTTTCTCACCACATTTAGGACAAAATTTAAATTTATTCGGACTAGTTTTTATGGTATGCCCAAACTTCCAACAGCCAGGACATTGACTGATGAGGAAGGTGTAAG
The DNA here is from genome assembly GCA_033032175.1 of Saturnia japonica. Lineage (NCBI taxonomy): Eukaryota > Metazoa > Arthropoda > Insecta > Lepidoptera > Saturniidae > Saturnia > Saturnia japonica. The sequence goes on along the minus strand of CM065304.1, from coordinate 2,503,719 downwards.
CATCCGTACCCGAAAATGTACGAGGGTAAAGTGGATCCCTTAAAGCAAAGACGGATTGTCTCCGACTTTACCAATTGCCCATTAATGTCTAATCTATTAAGCCTCCTTACCGATATAATATCAGATTCACATTCCAAATTAAGTATTATCTCATCATCATCAATATCTGCATCTACACCTCTCAATATTCCATAAGACAGGTTTATTTCATCTGACCTTTGACATCTATATTGCAATTCATCCATTTTTTTACAATTCATTAATTTGTTTACATTTCGTTCATCTTCAAGTTGTATTAAAACTTTATAAAGGTTTTTGTACTTTATTGTCAATATATTTTCAATATTTTCAGATCTGTGTTGTTTGGATAAACCAAATTGCTTAGATAAAGTTTCTTTAGCTGTGATGGAGACAAAATACTTTTCTGATTCTTCGTTGTTTTCGACCATACTTATATTAGGTGATTTCCTCATATATCTTCGTTTGGCGCTTCTATTAACCGTGGGAAAACCTTCATTATCCTCTTATTATCCGGATCTTGATGACATCTTTTATTTGCAACACGGTTCTCACAAATTTTGGTACTTCTACTACTGCCTGAACAACTTGTTGTTCACTTTCTACTTCATTTTCTATCACATCACTTCCACTAGAATCCCAAAACCTCGTCCATTTTTCCATTTTTATATATCATTTATATTGAGGATAAATATTTTTTAAATCGTTTCAATGAGCGAGCCTATGCAACACGTACGTTCACTACGACACCTCGGAGGTTAATGGTGAAGAAATGTTTCTGGATTTTATTGTGACTTTGATTGATTTCGTTGTCTGAAACATTTCAAACTTTCACAACAATAATCAAAGTTTTGTAACAATTGTCAACATTACCAATATAAACAATTATATAAACTATTTATTTACCGTTCTTGTTAATATTAGCTTCTTTCAGAATAATCTTACCATAGCTACACATAAATGTTGATCCATAGACCCATAGATAGGTTTTCAGTTTTCAAATCGTAAATTCAAGTACATATATAAATAACGGGTGTATTTCGAAAAGGGTTTGAGGATATACCCTCCTACCTACCTCCTTTTGAGTTTGGCCCGGTTATGAGGTGTTAAAATGTTAATCAATTAAAATCAGCAATAAACTCCCGAAAATTAATATTATATACGTGTGTGATATTCTTTAAAATAACAAAATTATAGTGATTGTAAAATATTTCATAGTTCTATTAAATTATTTTTTTTACAATTGTGTTTTTTTTTATACCGTATCCTTTCTTCACATAAAACATCTTCAATCGCAAATAAAATATTTGAATGTTTAGTATTGCGCTTGTACATAACACGGCGTCTTTTTCATTTCTTTATTTTCTCGATGACAGTTCTAATTTGATAGTTGTAGTGTTGTGACCTAATAAGTAATGATATATTTTAAACAAAGACAAATATAACAAAAACATTCAAATATATTTTTTCAAGGTGGGAACACTTAATGGCCCACTGCCATTTTGTGTTTGTTTTAATCAGTCACTAGCTGCAAGACGGTCGTGCTAGTCACTACATTTCTGTTCGCTGAGATTTTTCGCATTATCCGTACGTTACGTTGTGTATTTTGTGTTCCTGCGTGTTGATTGCTGCCCGGCTGTCAAATATCAAAATGCCGAAAGGATCTGTTCTGAAAATGCAGGCGAGAGAACTGAGGATCAAGGTTCGTAATTACTTTGAAGCAGAGTATCAAAATGGTGGCCCGCTATTACCACTGTCGCAAGTGCGAGAGCGTGTTGCGGCCGCATTAGGAATATTGTGGACCTACTGTTTCAAAAATTACTACCGAAGCTTACGGTACAAGCGGCATGCAGGAAAATAAGCTTCGTACGTCGAAGAAAAAACGCCAACCACATCGTGTGACATCGGTTGACAACTTCGACGCTGATGCTATTCGCCGTGTCATATATATCACTATTAATTGCGCAAAAAAATTTTAACACTTAAAAAACTTGTTGTTTCTTTACGTGAATGTGGTTTATTCCTTGGCCAAAAATCGTCAATAAGCTTGGTTATGAAAGAAATTATACATTAAATCAATCGAAGTTTGCACCATTATTATATAGACTCTTATTATTATTGCTAGCTAGCTATATAGATTATTGATAGCCTCATCGGAATTGACTATTTTCGTAGCAAGAAATTGTCCAAATTCCGACAAAAGTGGTAATCTGTTGGAGCAAGGTCAGCGGAGCATGGTCGGTGTCGGAGACACTCGAACCGTTGTTCCTCTAATTTGGTGAATATCTGTCGTAAAGTATGGGGTCTAGCGTTGTCCTGATGTAACAGTGGGTTAGAGAAATTGACCAGTCTCGGTTGTTTATCGGCTAGGTTTCCATTATGGTTTGCAATTGTTGACAATATGTATCTGCCGTTATTGTCTAGCCAGATCTTCTTAGGAAGCTGTAGTGTATGACACCAGCAATGGTTAACCAAACTCTTACCAGTACCTTTTTCTGAGTCAACTTTCGCTTGGGACAGGATTTGGCCGGTTCTCCTGGGTTCAACTACTGTGATGAGTATTTCCGAATGTTTCAATTTGTTTCAAGTGAATTAAAATTGTTTTATTACTCACACCGAAAACTGCAGCTAATTCTGACGTGTTTTGCGATGGATCCTCTTCCACGGTCACCTTTAATTCGTTTCGTAGGTCAAAATATCCAGAACGAAGACGTTGGAACCAAAAAAGTACCGTACTTTCTTTTACAGTAGCTTCCCCATACACATCATTAATCCTTTGAGCTGTGTCTGCAGCGCTGATGCCACGGTGGAAGTCATATTCGTAAATAAGGAGATATTATTAAGTTTTCCATTTTGTGAAAAGAACGATGTCACAGAAAAATCAAATGGTTCAAAAACAAATGAATCACTAAATTCGAAACCCAAATACACAAGCCTAAATTTGATATAAATTTTAATTTGGAATTCCTAACCAGGCGCCAGATATTTGAGATCAAAATGGCCAGTTCAACAAAACACCTATTCTATAAAAATCTGTAAAACAGTGAAAATATGATTACTATAATTCATTTACCGATTTAAATGATCCTTCGATATTGATCTGTGTTCCTCATTCAAATTATTCAATCTATACTAAGTATATAGTTTTAAGTTAATATAGGCCCGGCTGAAAATGAATGGTAGTTGTATGCTATGGCATATACTGAGCTGAGGTCCTTTTCGATTCGGCATTTATTTGGCAACATTGCAATATTACAAATTAAAATCTGTAATACTCCAATTTATTATAACCTAGTGTTTAATGTATATTGTGTTAATCATGTCCGTATTTACAATCTATATAATATTTATGCTGTTTTTCCTCTTTCTCTCTAAAGTGTTCTTGTAAAGTAACAAAGAATCTCAGTATCAGTAACTATAATAAAAGACTGTAAAAGACCTAACATTTTTTTTGTAGCTCGCCAATTCGTCTGTACTCTCTCTGATGGTAAGCAAAATACAATGGCGATCACCGAGAGATCGACAATCCATTGACGGTGACCGCTGTCATGCTGGCCTGCATTAATTTAACTGGATATGCACAAATTGATCCCGAAATGCGACATGCAAAAGCCAAAGACCACCATACTTTCGTCAGTTCCTCGTTCGTTACTCAGTTGAATGCGGGCCTAGTACACCTGCATGTGAGGTTAGCTTATGCATCTCGAATGTATAGATGTAATTCGACAACGCTTACACCCCAAAACATTAATAACATTCTAGTTTTTGCGTCATAAATAATATATTCTAATCAAATTTTGGAAAAAGAGCTCAACAAAGAGCAAGAGGCACCTTGGTTTAATCAGTCCTGGTGCCTAATTAAAAGATCTTATACTAAATAAAGTAATAAGTACCTGACAATTACTGAAATATGTTCCATCGAAAACACATTCGCTCAAGTAGTTCATAAGTTCGCGGCGACCGTTAAAATGGTAGATAAAAAATTAATGAAGCCACACCTAGTGTCGTTTGCGTGGGCGTATAAGTAGGTACGTATGCACCGATCGATTTTGCCCGGGGTTTAGGGAGATGGCTCGGATGCTGCCGAACAAACCCGATTCTAGAATATGCGACGCGCGCCTTTCGATTGATTTGCACGGACGGGGCTTGCATCGGCGCATTAAAGTCGGATGTATATTACATTATGCAATCAACTTAACAATAAATATAAATACATTTATACCATCCCAACTCAATAGCATAAAGATCCTCACTAAGCAATGATTGGTACCGATAAAAATCACATGTCACAAAAGTCAGCTTAATAATTACAAGCGATTGAAATATTTTTCCGACATGAGTGGAGTTTCTACATTGTTCGTAAAAAATTTCTCTCTATTCTTTTTTTAACTGACTTCAACAAAAGACGGGAAGTTACTCAATTCGAATATATATTTTTTGTGGATATTCAGCCATAAATAACTTCTTTGTTTGTGAACCGATTTCGATGTTTTTTTTTTTTTGGGATAGAGGATACCTTAAGGGAGGCCCCATTTCAATTTCATTTTCATTCGACCTTAAACTTCGAAGATACAGATACGAACTCTTCCGGATCAGTCAAGTTAGTTTTCTTTTTTCAAACAAATTGTCTCGTCTTATTTATTGGCAACGTGTGCTTATACACAAGCATGGCAATGCCACACGGATAGAATATATTTTCTAATTTTTATATCTACAACAAAGGTGGCAAGAAATCATACGTCCCGTATGATAGTAAGCGGTTACCTAAAGACGCTTGTAATACCATAGTTATCACTAGGTTTGCTGAACTTGAATCCCCTACGCCAAAGTCCTCTAGAAACCCTACAGGAACACAACACTAGATTATTTGGATGCGACCTTCTGTATAGTGGAGGTATTTCACTAATTGGACTGCCCTGCCCCAAGTAGAAAGATATCTTCAAAGAAATTTCACTGTGCTCTACCTTTCATTCTATTATTTCGCATCAACTTCATTCATGCATAAAAACTTCACTATATTGCATAAAGTACAATCAAAGTTACATAATGTTACTATAAAATGAGTAAAGTTATCAAATTTTAATTAATATTCATACATATTAAAATCCAGTAAATTTTCTGCTAAAAACTCATTTTGAGGTTAAAATAAAATTTTAACGCTACATTATACCTATATACATAAAAGGGTAACTGACTGACATATCAACGCTACTTATCACTGCAACGCTAAGATGGTGAAAAGGGTGGTGAAATTTTGTATGAAAATCCGCCATTTTTGAAGACAGTTCTATGAAAATTGGTATTTTATTAAAGTAAAAAAGATAGGATATAACTATGACGCGAGCGAAGCCGTGGGCAAAACGCTGGTCATACCATTTACTGGGTGTAGTACCTTACAAAAATTTTATTAAATATCAAACGTCGAATACTATAGTTGACGTATGTCCGCCATCGCTCCATATGCTTTTATGAATCAGTATGTAAATATCCAAGAAAACTGTGGATAAAGTTAATAAATAAATTAAAAACTCTCAAGTCTATCATACTAGGTACGACCAGAGACAAATAACAATTATATTTACGGCTCTGGGAGAGGGTTGCCAACTATTTTTATATTAAATATATTAGCATCGAGGCTATTACCTGAAAAAATATAGGAAATGGCAAAAAAATAATAAAAATATAATAGATTGAAATAAATATTTTATTCTTTAAAGGATTTTTTACAGCTTGATAGACAGATAGTGAAGATAAGAGAAATAATGAAATTGACAATGACATATCAAGAGTCATTTCAAAAATAATTAAGGCTGTGGTCTGCATTTTGCGTTTTACGCTTAACCATTTTGGAATAAATAATGTTGCTTAATTTTTTTATCCAATAAAACTATAGTAGTCGTAGGTCCAATATAGTAGGGTTGGTAACCCTAGTATGAAGCGCTATAGTCGGAAATGAACGTCTGATTGACCTCGCGGGCCCCCTATCTAAGAGTGGATCTGGGCGGCAGAGTTCATTACAAACTAATAAGGCTGTTTTACGATAAAACGATAAAATAGCGCAGTTCTATTTAAACGTAAATGAACTATATAAAATTTTTTTAACACAAAAAATAATTTAATGTACGTTTAGGTTTTTATTACAGCTTAAATTGATTTTTAACAGACTCCAAAAAAGGAGGAAGTTCTCAATTCGATTGTAGTAAATATTTTTTAATGGATTTTCAGCCATAACTTATTTGTTTATGAACTGATTTGAATTATTCTTTTGACGTGACAACGTCTTATAATTCGATGGAGCCGGCTGCACGCACGAAAAATACATGACTCATGCGGCGTTACCTCGCTCTGAGGCGTTCCATTTAAGGCTATCAAACAAATTAAATTAAAATTTTCTTTTGAAAAATGATACCATTCCATCAGTATTTTCTTATGACGTTGTCACGTTCAACTATCGTCAGTAAACCGACTTTACAGACAACCGATTTTTTTTGTTCGAAAGCGTAATACCTCAAGGTTGGTCACATTTTAATTCAATTGGCTTTGGACTTTAGACTTCTAAGATACACCAAGGAACTCCTAAAAAAGATTCAAGTTGGTTTTCTTTTTATTAAAAATTGTTTTGTGTTGTTGTGGAACCTTTCCACAAGCGTTTTCACTCTGAGGCAATATCGCTTTATTTTTTTAAAAAGGTATAAATTTCAGTAACAATAACAAAATGAATTTTAAACTATTCTAACATTTATATTTAGAATGTTTTTGTTCAAATCACGTCTGTTACGTCATCGGGGCTGCGCATGGATTTGCACAATCGCCACCTCACCACCGAGCTGTCACCCTATCGTCAGTAATTTCCTAATTTCACAACACGTTCCCGTGTGACCCGATTTACTTGAGGTGTCGTAATATTAAATAAATCATTGTCATTGTATACCTAGCATCGGTAACTTTCACACAACTTGTATTTTAGTATTAATCTTATTAATTAAATTAAGTTTAAAGTAATTTTGTTTTTTTTTTAATCCTTCGGCTGTGGCTTTCGTAATTCGTTTCAAATTACCATGTTTTTTTTTTAATGTTAGCTTAACAATTTATATGAGAATCGGGAAACGGTGGGAGTGGTAGTAGGTACTTTGGGTGGTTCGAATCTAGTATAGATTAGATTAGATTACCAACTTATCTAGTATTAGTAGTATTACCTATTATCGAGTAGTGTGACTGATAGGTGTGATTCACTGGTACATAATGCGATCCAAATCAGTCGATATGAGTAGCAATCTAAAGTTAACTGCCCACTTTTATGACTGCGATTATGTTCGTGATTTATAACAGGTAGAGCTATAGGGTGCAACTCAATTAACATCGAGTAGACAGTATGCTTTACAACTATTTTTTTTAAACATGTGTGCATTTCACACGAGTTAGAAGTGAAACTGACTGAAAACATTAAAAATATCAACTCTCATCTTAAAAGCTCAGGTACATACAACAGTGCGTACAAGTCTGGCTGTCACACAACTAGGCCAATTCCACAACGATTATAGTCGTGAAAATCACGACTCGCATTAACCGTGTATAATGAAAATATATTCTATCTCATTCTCTCGCTGGCTAAATCCTATATATGTCTGTGTTTGTCTCTTTTTCGTTTCATCGAGTTTCAAAATACAACGATGCTGAAGAAGATTTCTCTTAAAAAAAACGTGTACTTTCGGGGAATCCCCGCCAGAAACGAAGTTCGTTTGTTGGAATGTCGATACTCACACGCACTTAAACACTCGTATATAATAATAGGTCGGGGAAAAAGTTTCTTCGCATTTTTATATGAAAACTCAAGCCCTTTTTTTCAAAGATTATTTAATTATATATGTGCCATTTTGTTCGATGACTTTCTGCCATTTTGTAGGTAGAGATATGATCCCGTTGCTGTAGAAACTTTAGGACTTTTGATCAAAAAAACGCGACAAATAGTTTTGGCAGTCTATTTTGATGTTAACCTTATAGAACCTAAAGAATTTTGAAGAGACCGAAACAGGTGAAAATCTGAAGGTGCGCAAGGTCAGAGCTATATGGTAGATGCACTAACACCTCCCAGCCAAACTCTCTTAATTTTTGCTGAGTGGCTAAAGATGTGTATGGTCTAGCGTTATCGTGGTGAAAGACCACACCCTTCCTGTTGATCAATTCCGGCCGCTTTCTCTCAACTACTTCCTTTAATCTCATCGGTTGTTGGCAGTAGAGATCCGAATCGATGGTTTTGCCGGGCGGTAAAAGCTCATAATGAACAATATCCTTCCAGTCCCACTATACACACAGCATCACCTTATTTCGAGTTAGCCCAGGTTTAGCCACAGTCTATAGAATGGGCCTCACTCCCTTCCTCAGCCCCAGCTCCGGACTTGACAATGGCTGACGCGGAGTGGTCAACTGTGACACGTCGCCGGAAAGCCAAAAAGAAGCCCTCTTCTGTGGCTCCGACGGTTAATAAGAATGAGGCTGCTACCCGTCCTGGAAGAGTACCTGGGACAAAGCCTAAAGTAAAGCTCCCCACGGCTCCACGCTCGGATGCAGTGCTCATTACACTGCAGCCTGAGGCTTTGGCGGGGGGAGATAGCTATTTAGCGTCTCTTCTGAGAGCAAAGAACCGGGTTAATCTGGAGGAATTTGGGATAGAGAACCTAGCATTGAAGCCCACAGCTACTGGATCTAGGATCCTAGAGATACCTGGTGACAGGGGTGCGGAGAAGGCCGCTGGGTTGGCCCGGTAACTTCAGGAGGCTTTAGGGGAAGGAGCCTCTGTGACGACGCCTATTAAAAGAGTTTAAGAGTATATTAAATCGGTGTCAGTTAATGAGGTGGTAATGGCGGCGGCTGCGAAAGGTGGGTGTGAGGCGGCCCTAATAAAGGCCGGAGTAATACGCACTTATGGGAGAGGCAGTGGAACCATCCATCTGTCGCTTCCTGTAGCCGCTGCCAGAGTGCTAGTGGTGGCAAAAAGACTCCTCATCGGGTGGAGTACGATACGCGTGAAGCTTCTGAAAAACAAAGCGTTCAGGTGCTTTAGGTACCTGGAGGTGGGCCATGCACGGCCCTTCTGCTCGTCGGAAATTGATAGGGGAGAACTATGCTTCCGCTGTGGGCATGCTGGCCACAAGGCACAAGAATGCGTTGTTGAGAAGCTGCACTGTGCCTTGTGTGCCGACGCCGGAAGGCCGGGGAGCACTACATGGGGGGCGCCCAATGTAGGCCCCCTGAAAAGAGAGGAAGGGCACCGCCTGCTCCACAACCTCTGTAGGGGGGTGAGCAGGGAGTGTTTTTCCCCTCCTTCCTTCACTCTAGCTGACGGGTCGGGGTGCCCGTCTTCCCATTGCACTGGTTCAGCCGTCTGGGAGATAGTTGGGGTTGTACCAGACTGTCTCTCTTTAGCGCCGGGGCCCGACTGGGGCCAGCCGCCGGGGCGACGCGGCCGATTGCAACCGCATTTCCCGCGGCGTCCCGCTATGGCAGCCGATGGTACACCATGGAGTTTTAGTGAGTAGGAGGCTCAGATAACCACTCGTCCCCCTGGGCGAGTGTGTACCCATGACGGGTTTCTCCACGTTAAAAAAAAAAAAAAGTTTAGCCACCACAGTCTGTGAAGCCTGGCCGACCTTAGACCACGACCTTTTTCACAAGTTCTTGTCGTACGTGATCCACTTTTCTTCGCTAGTTATCAATCTCTTCTAAAACGGCTCGGTTTCATTACGTCTCAATAATGAATTGCAAATGAGTATACGGTTCATTAGATTCTTTCAGTGAGCTCGTGTGGCATCCAAATATCGAGCTTTTTGGTATAGCTAGCTTTCTTCAAATGGGTTAAAACTGTTTTGTGGTCAATTTTCAGTTCTTCAACTACATCGTAACTACTGATATGCCAATCTTACTCCACTTTTTCAAAAATGGCGTCCATTTTATTCGTAACAGGGCAACCAGAGCGAGGTGCATCTTTAACATGAAAATTTCCGGACAGAAAACGTTTGAACCAACTTTGTGCTACTCTTACTGACACTGCATTAAGTCCATAAACATCACAATTTTTTTTCGCTGCCTGAGTTGCATTTTTGCCTTTTTTGTAATAATATTTTAAAATGTATTGAATTTCTTCATTACATTCATTCATTTTTACAGAAAGAAAAACAAATGAAAAATAGCGGGAAACAAGTTTATTTTTATTTTTAATGTAACCTTTTTAATTTAAAAAAAACCAGCTAGATACAAATAATACAGACAAAGAAATTTTATAACAAGTTTACACCTAAGTTAGGCGAAAACACTTTTTCCCCGACTCTATAAAAAGAGACGGGGACAGAGAGAAAGTCGCATAGTCGTAAGTAGCGAGAGATTGTGCAATTAACATTAAAATTTAATCATATAACTGAAATACATTAGTAAGCAATAAAACGATTTTTTTTGTTCGAACTGACTATACTGTTAACCTTATGGATCTAGAGCCATTGCAGGATTTGTCAGCTTCGCCGGACTTGGGGTGAGCGCCGAAGGCACTCAACTCATTAAACGGTTAATGCAAGTCCTGATTTTCACTACTATGATCGTTAATTGAATCGTTGTTGAATGATAGTTAGTCCATAGTTCCAGTCCCAGTGGTTTAGTATTTTTAAAATGAGATTTTTAAGATTTTTTTTTGTGACTGGTCGACACCTATCGAAACCAGAGGGCTGACCAATAACTCGGTCAACGATTAAGCATTGGTATACAACGAGGTAATGCGGCCAGCCTTCTTGGTACTTTTCCTTCTGGCGGTGATTTAGATGTACTAATAAGTTAGTATTAGTAAATGTTAATAAAGTTTAGATTATATGCTTTTGTGTTATAATAAGTCTATTTAGATTATTTCTACGTTATTGTAAATATGTTTTAATATGTAATTTGTGTAATGAAGATTTTTATTTAAGTCAAATAGAGGGGGCAAAACAGTTTTTCTCTCGTGACGATTTCTACAAGTTCGAAATAACTCCTCACGAGGAGTTTTGATGTAAGATTCGACCGAAGGAAGTTCCATATCTTTATGAATGTCTACTTTTACGAACGAACAATGAGGATATGACTATTTTGCGTAAAAACGTTTTTGCAATGTTGGCAATTTGATTTCGCCATATGGGCCTTGTAGAGTAAGCCAATTGCAGACAATTAGCTTAGCGAGCATAGCAGAACTGAAGGTAAATCTATTGTCGAGGGTGACCTCCAGATGTTTAGTCTGGGTGGCCCAGAAGATTGGGATATAATACCATAGGTATCACTAATTAACTGCCAAACTTGAACTCCCTTACCCCAAAGAGCTCTGGAAATCCAAGTCACTACAGGAACACAACACAAAGTTATTTAGCTGCGATCTTCCATAGGATGGAAGTAATCTACCAATCGGAGTGCACCAATTAGAGAGACATTTAAAAAATATATCTATGCCTATATTTATTTAAGATATACAAACTTCACAGTACATTTTTAAAGTTGTAAAATATTTAGAATATAATTCTAAAGTGCCAATTAAGAAGTAGTACATAAATTACATATTATACTATGTTTTATACTTACACCTAACGATAACGATAAGTGTGTATGAGTGTATAAAGATGTTTATTAAGTAATGTGTGTATGTGTATGTGTGTGAGTGTTTTAATTAACATGTGTGTATGCGTGTTTTAGGTTTCCTGTAATTACTCCTGACCTAACTTTTTAGAGATCGACTTGAGAAACTGTATTCGACTTAAGTGGAAAATGTCAATATCGTTGAATATACCTCTCAAAAAACTTTTTCTCTCTTACTTTCTTATTTATCTTCACATTAAATCTATAGGTATATACTGTGTATCACTGTGTCTTGTTTTTTATGAATAAACGATTTCTGTATTTCTTTGAACTCCAAAGTGCCGCTAATCTATACCTATAATAAAAGAATAAAGAGTCGAAATCTGAACATTGAAGATATTTTAGAAAAATTAATACGGGGAGGTTTATATTATAGGATGAATACATTTTGATACTTTTTGAAATATTTGTTTTTTTTTATTATTAGAAATGAGCTTGCTGTTAGCCTCAGGGGCTTTATTCGAAAGCAGAGCCGCTGATGGCTTTTACAGCTTTACCGGGCTTGGGAGATTTTGTCTGTTCGCCTGTCTGTCGGTATGTTTGAACACCAATCACGCAAAAACTACTACACCGAATTTAATGAAATTTGGTATGATTGTAGCTTATAGTCTGAAGATACATTTAGGATGTATTTTTTTTACCTGTAGGAACATTTTATGGGAGATAAATAGCTTTTGGGATAAATATGTGTGCATATAAAAAGGAATGTATTTGTATATAACTCTGTAATATATCAAAAATCTTTACTGAAATGAAATGAAAATATACCTTTTAAATGTTTAAATAAGTAAGAATATCTATTCTATTTTGATTTCTACGATATATTTCGTTGTTTGGTGTTTTTGCGCAATTATGATTATTATTAAATGACACTAAATCGACACTATAAGACTTCATTATTCCCTGAACGGTTTATAAATTTAAATTTATTAAATAAACTAAGCTATTCGTATATAGTAAAATAATATAATATATCAATATTTAATATAATTTTTCCTCTATGTCCCATTCGTTTTTCCCACCCTGTACATATATATACCATCACGTCTGTATTCCCTCTGAAGGGTTAGGCAAAAGATGTACTATAGTAAACCGAAGTTCGCCGGGTAAGTTTCTAGGTGGTGGGGTGCCTATACACTCTCACGAGCACACCACGTCTATAAGCCACGTTCGCGTAGCTTGGAGGCTATCGATCGAGCCGAGGCGAGCAGGAAATCTGCAATAGAATTCGCCATCCACTCTCTAGAAGTCAAGAGTGTGGTTAGAACGCGAGACATGCGTCTCGCTTCCTCATACCAAAAACCCGTTACCAAGTTGAGCGAGAGCAAGGTGAGGGGAGGATAGAAGAGGAAGAGAGCTGCCCACACTCTCACACTGACGTCCCCTCGTCTCGCGTTCTGAAGACTTATCTGAGGCTATATTTTAATATAAATGTTATGTTATCCGGAATCGTTAATTAAAAACAACGTCACAGTGATAGCGAAGCTATTTTAAGCATTATTGCGATACGATGATGATAAAATTAGAGGTGGGCGATTATGAATGATGAATGAATTGAGATATGTACTAATTAAAAGAGTTTAGTGGGAAGCTAAAAAAAAGGTCGTGTGCAATTGTGAACAAAGTCCTTTACAAGGACATATATTACCAATTAGTTAAAAAAGGTCGTTCGGTCATAATAATGACTAATTCTATCAAATTAGTAAGTAAAAATATTAGTAACCTAGCATTAGTATTTACTAATGGTAATTCGATTATGAATGATCACTCATCATGGAAATATCTACTTTTATTAGTAATTACTAATGGCTATAATCGAGATATTTTCATAATCGAATGATTACATCAGTATAACTCATAATCGTCCACCGCTAGATGAAATATGAAAATTAAATAGTGATACTATTATACGCCAGCGGCGGAACTGTTATGAAGGATTGAGGGGCGGCATTCTAGTTCTGTATTTGCATAAGAATATTACTCTGTCAGTGTTATCAGCCATTATATGAGCAATTACATTTGTTTGTTCAATATTTCATATATACCTTATCGTCTATATCAAATGCTTAATATGTCTATGCGTAACTGCTTGAAAACATGGCAACGCCCCTGCACTATATTTAAGCTTGTAATATGGCGTAACCTTTAAAGTAAAGCTATGTCTGCGCAGAAGCGACGAATCCCCAAATGTGAGATGAAAATAGAGCCGGCATTTTAATACTTGAACTCAACGTGTACTGTGTATATTTTAAAAGCAAATTCCTATATCGTTGTTTTTATTTAATGTCATAAATTAAGTTTTAAGGAAAAGACAGGTAAACTTACGATTATCGGTGCAGGTGTATAGGACCTAGGGCAACTTTTCTCCAGTAACCTCTTCATAGGCAGTGGAATGGGTAACCCACAACTGACTTTTTGTCCAGTAAAGCTGGAAAAGACATAAGTAAAAACTAACAACGTATGTTGGTTGGACAATTTTGGCTTGTTTATTGGAAATTATTGCTTCGCAACTAAAGGTAAAAATAATTCTAAGTGCATTTATGCTATCTAAAAACAGGGATCGCCGATAAAGAATAGACACAGATATCCATCCAACGTCGCCCTATGTTAAGCTACTCTATTGATTACAGGTAATTGAATAAAATGCTGAATTCTCATTGTAATATGTAAAAAAAATAGACTGAGATTAACAATCTGGAACTGAAAGGTTTGTAACGACGAACTGAACTTATAATAACTTAATAATAACAATACATTGTTTAATTTTCCAGCCCTAGCTGTCAATACCGCTAACAAGGTAAGTTGTATATTATTAGATGTACTATATACGAATACACGTAAGTTCAGTAGAGATACTTGTCCTAACTCTTAATTTATTTGCATAATAGAAATTATTTATTTCTTATTAAATTTAATTCAATATGACTATCAAGGTAAGTTCTATATTATTAGATGTACTATATACGAATACACGTAAGTTCAGTAAAGGCACCTCATAATTTATTTGCAAAATATAATTTATATTTTTCTTATTAAGTTTAATTTAATTCAATACGGCTAACAAGGTAAGTTGTATATTATTAGATATACTATATACGAATATACGTATGTTCAGTAGAGATACTTGTCCTAGTTCATAATTTATTTGCATAATATTAATGAATTTATTTTTATTTAATTAAATATGGGTAACAAGGTAAGTCGTATATATATTATTAGATACACTATATACGAATACACTTAAGTTCAGTAGAGAAAATTATTTGCATAATGAATTTTTTTTTAAATATATTTAATTTAATTTAATTCATTACAGCTAATAAGGTAAGATTATATTATTAGATACACTATACGAATACGCGAACTTCAGTAGGGACACCCGTCCTACCTCATAATTTATTTGCATTTATATGCATTTTTTTATAATTTATATTTTTCTTATTAAGTTTAATTTAATTAAATACGGCTAACAAGGTAAGATGTATATTATTAGATAAACAATATACGAATTCGCGTATGTTCAGAAGAGACACTTATCCTAGCTCGTAATTTATTTATATAATATAATTTAAGTATTTTATATTAAATTAAATTCAATACGGGTAAGGTAAAATGTATATTATTAGATACACTGTGTACGAATAATCGTAAGTTCAGAAGAGACACTTGTCCTACCTCATAGTTTATTTGCGTAATATAATATTTTTTTAAACTTTTATTTCAATAAGGCTAACAAGGTAAGTTGTATATTAATAGATACACTATCCTATAACATAGTTTAATTTATTAATCATAATCGCTTCGTATAAATAAAGTTACTTTATTGGAATATGTATTAATTCATATTTTTAAATTTAAGTGATGCTTTCCAACGGTTAGCACCTATGTATTTGAAAAAAATTCAATTAATATACAGTAAAAGCCCCTTATTTACGGTTCCGATGTATCTGGTTAAAGTAATCGCAGGTTAAAAAGTACGACCACTTCTAGCATTCGCTGCCGGAAATTTCTTTATTCGCAGATAATAAACTAACGGTGCAAATATTATTCACTACTTACCAATCAAACTAAATAAGTAGTTACCAAAATACTTATAAAGTAACAAATATATTTAATGAATAACACATTCCCTGTAATATATGGAAGAAAAACAAAAACTAATTCTGAACAAAAAAAAGGTGATTTTAATGCCAAAGTTACCGATTCTTGCAATGCCTTGTAAAAGTTACAAAACAAGAAAAACATACTAAATTCTTTAAACCTCTGCTAAGTCTAGAAATTAATAATAACTAATAACACTAATTAATTAATAACACTATTTTATATTTTTATTTTATTTTCTTACCTTGGAACGCATCCGCTATTATTCCCATATTACCATTCCGTATTTACGGTTTCTGTATTCGCGGAATATTTATGGAACTTATCCCCTGCGAATAAGGAGCTTTAACTGTACGGTATACTAAATACCAATTAGGAATGGTGAATTGTACTTGTTAAATTAACGATGTAATTTATTTATTTGTAAAGGTTCATCAACAATAACATAAAGAACAATGCAAAATGTAATAAACATAACACATGTAGTAGGTACTTACGGAAGTTTTAATAAAATTATTGGCCTCCATTATTTCAGTATTTTAAGATAAACTGACATCAGGATTTAATCAACTTCTAAGATAATTTTTTATCATTAATTATAAAACATATCTTATTATATTAAGTGAACAATTCTTGTATATACATATGTAATTGGTTTTTCGGAAACGGCTCTAACGATTTCTACATTTAGATAATGTACATTCCAAGTTTACCTACATAGGTATTTTTTTGTTTATAACACACCGAGCACGGCTCGGTCGCCCAGATATTTGTAAATAATTCAACAAATATTTGTTGAATGTAAAAAATACAATTAAAGATGACAGATTTTCTATTATAAACTAGCTGTGCCCAAGGGTTTCACCCGTGTTAATTTTATTCGACAAACATCGCGCCGCCTATGCACCTATGTAGAGCCTATCATAATTGTTGTCACTTCCCGCAAGTACAAATTATTTTAATTTCTCATTACTCTTAAACTGTGTCTCCAAATAACAAGTTTATAGAGGGCAAAGTATATCTTCATAAAATTGTTTTTATGATGAAGTAACCTTTGTTCTTAAGGTTTAATGTGGTATGCCTTTAAATAATGATCATAAATTCCTTTTTTTATTCAACTTAGTTTAAGCACAAAATCCCTTATCTTAGCCTAAGTATAAAAAATAGCCATATGCTATCGCGGACTTTTTTTAAAACATTCTAATGACCAATATTTTTTCCAAGCAGTTCGGCAACACCTTCAATTCCGTCTTAAGAAAAATCGATATTTAAAGCTAGCTCAGAGTTGTATATTAATATCGTGTTAATATCAGAGATTAGCGTGTTTATACAAACAAACTTTTCCACTTTTTTATATCAGTATAGATAGTCACCGCCCACGACTTGGTACGAGTTAATTACAATATAAATCTTATAGAAATTGTGTATATTCATGCATTAGCAATAGGAAATAATATAGCTATCACCTAGAAAGAAATAAATTTCAAAGTCGGATCAGTAGTTCTGAAGATTATATCATGCAAACATATTTACATACTTTACCTCTTAAAATATTAGTTTCAATTAGATCTAATTTATTTATTGACATGGTATTTTATATCACTACGTAGGCATAATTATTGCACGGTAATAAATATGTAAGGTTCACTCTTAAAACAAAGGTAACCGGTCGACATCAGCAGTATGCCTCTTCTCACCTCGTTTGAAGGTCTTGTTATCATAAAACAACAACAACAAAAAAACTCAAGAGATGTAGTGAGACACCTGGTAGGAACGAAGTTCCTTTCGCTATATATTAAACAACTCTAAACAACTTAATTTCAAACAACAATCACAATGAAGAAATGGTAATAAAATTGTATTTAATAATTATTTTAAAAAATAGTTATATTTTATGAAGTTATGAAAATAAACATTTTATTATTAATTCATGAGTTAAATTAATTATAAACTTAATCATTATACTCAATTTTCTATATTAATAACTAGCTGTGCTCGCGGCTTCGCTTGCAGTGGACGACAGAAGAACGCGTAATTATAATAAAAAATAGTAGTTTTGCATGAATATATCGTGATTTTTTTTTTGTTAAGGACCGAGTGTCTGAGAAGTAAAATGGTTAGACTTTAGAATCGCTACCGTTGAACAGATGCTGTGAAGGAGTTGGGGGAGGAAGGAGAGGGTTAGCGATAATCTCCCTGTGAAGAAAAAAAGTGCGGAAACAAATAGTTCTTGAGAAAAATTTATTACTCAATTTTGAGCATATGTCTATCTAGTAATTATATGTCAATTTTCAACGAATAATTTATTGTTCCCGGCACTCACCTGCCGCTCCTGCGGCCCGCTCGCTTGGCTCGTGCATTATGATCGCAGTTCAAACCTAAGCTAGCTAATTTTATCTAAAAGGAAAAATTAAAACATCTCACTCAAAAAAAACAGTACAAAACCTTAAAGTAGATTGTATTTGACGTAAACAACACAATAATCATTTTAAAAACTAACAAAATAATCTATCAAAAGTGAACTTTATGACAACAAATTAGAATTGACATTAAATGTCAATATGTTCGACAATGTAGTTTGTATTGTCAGATTTACAATAAATATGATTTTAAAAATTTAATTTCTTTAAAATTATATTATTTATTTCCGCAGTATGAAATTTTATATTTAGCTTAATTGCTTAATTATAGTGATCTAACCATTAAAAAATTGTAGTCTGAAAACGACGGTAGCGTTTCTAAACCTGAGCCAAAAATCATATCAGCAGAATTCGAACTATCGACTACTCGTACTGTACATAGAACAGCCTATACAAGTCTGGGCCAATTCCGCGACGATCACGGTCTTGAAAATTAGAACTTGCATTAATCGTGTATATTATATCTCATTCTGTCGCAGGCTGAATCCGATAGATGTATCTATTGGACATATAGAACTAGAGTGTCGGTCGGTGGTCGCGGTCGGACACTTTTTCTTGTGTAACTCCCATCAGCCAAACGCGCGATAAGGAACTTCGTTCCAAAAACATACTATTGAAATTAATTTTCATAAATGTTTTCATGATGAAGTAATGTTTTTATTTCGTCATAGACAACAAAAGTGGCAAAAAAGCATACGGCCTGACTGATGGTATGTGGCTATCGTAGCCTATGGACGCTTGTAATCCCAAGTATTACTAGCGCGTGGCCAACATTGAATCCCTATACTCATATATAATAATAATTAAAAAAAATTAATCGCTTTTGAATGTTGATTCACGTGAAAATCAAAAATCCTTTAATAATTTTGTGTTTAATGTAACCATATATATTGTGTTGATGAAGAAAATAAATTCAAAGAGCCAGAATACTTTGGTGACACTGAGAGGCTCCAACAGGATAACATATATGTTTCTTGGATAAACAATCATGGTAGGAACATGTCTTAAGCAGAAGTCAGAGATGGAAAACCTATGGTAACATAAAAAAATATATATTCGCGGTTTTTCAGCTAGAATTCTTGGTGTTTTTTTTTTGTTTAAGATTTTTAATGTTTACAAAATATAAAATTTAATAATATATTTAACTGAATTTAATTTTTTGAGATTTTTGTTACATACTCTAATTTCATTATTTCATAAAGAATGTTTTTTTTAATATTTGCACTATCATAATAGTGTAGACAGTAGTGCATTGATAACTAATAACAAAGTTGTTATAATCAATAAATTTAATTCACGTAAATGTAACAAATTCGAATAAATATGTATAAATCATTTACTGCGAGGTAAATTCAAATGCAATAAATTAATTGTACTATAATTCAAACAAAACAGTAATAAGTTATGTGTTGGATAGATAAAATTATCCATACAATAGGTTCAAATTGAATGAATCACGAGCACCAATCATTGGATGAAGACTTTATATTATATAGCACGGTGACAGCACAATAAAAATATTACAAAATTAATCTTGTATTTTGTTTATTATCATTATGGGAATTAATCGTTTATTCATTAAAAGTTCATTTATTACAAAATGCATTTGTTTTACCAAAATCGTGTCACATATTAATGTTTAAATTTTTTACACTATTAAACATTTAAACGTGAAAAATCGACTCAAATTTCGTGGTCCAAATAACAGGAATGATCTTAAAAGTATAAACTTATTAAACATTACTTAGATTTGGAATTAAAAAAAATAATGTAACATGACTAATATGAAAGTTATTGACCTAATTATTATTTATTTTATTTCTCGTAAAAAATAAATGCAAGTTTTTGAAGACTGGTTTGCTATCTCTGGCGTAGATATTATTCATTCCGGGATCGTGCGGGTTTTCAGAACTTCAATACTTACACAACCAAACTTTTTCAAAACACAAACATGCTTGGAAATTAAAAATAGAACTGAAAAAAGAAGGATTACAAAATTAAATAAGATCATAAGAGACACAATAATTTTATTTAATCATTGTTCACAAAAATATGCTGTTACAATTACTACGTACAACGACACCCACTGAGCAAATATGCATCTGCGAAGTTAGTTATTAGTTGCTTCGTAAAATGTAAATAATTTGACAAGTAAATATAGTTTGAAATTTCTACAGTTTTAGACTAAATAATTATTCATTATTTGCAAAAATGTTACGATTTTTTTCCAATTGAAGCTAACTTCACAGTAGCAAACTGGTTTGGCACATATTGTGTGGTATATGTATTCTTATTTATGTAACTAACTTAAAAACTAATTGAGACAGTCTAAATGGATATGTCCTTAAAATTGCTAATACTGAATATTATAATATTAATTATTATTATTTCTTAGTGGAAGGCTAAAGTATATAATCCAAAATGAGTATCGCGAATGAATTCTAATTGGCTCATAAGATAGACACCTATGAAAAACAGTACAAAATCATGGTGAAGGTGAGTATTTCGAAATCCAGACCGAGCTTATTAAGCTCAAACGCGTAATTCTTGAGGAGCTCACTGTGTCATGACGTCATGAGAAACAAACGTTCATAAAGAACAAACAGTAAAACAAGCAAATATTACGAAATCATCAATGAATTAAGCAGAAATGGCTATGCGATTAATTTATAGCAGTAGCATATTTATACAATTTATCAAAACTACTAATATAAGCTACTAATTGGGACGATTACCCAAAATAGCCTTAGTAAGATCTTACAAAATTTGGCAAGGCAGGAAAGGGAGTGTGGATAGTGAAGGTGAAAGTTTATGTTTCGTTTCTTTTTTCGAACTGACTATATTGTTAGCCTTAAAGCTTTGACAGCTTCATACAGAAACTTCATCACTTACAAATGTTACAGCGAGTTAATGTGTCACGGAACGAGCGCACATTGAAACACCATCGATCCAATTACTTTCAAAGAGTTTCTAAAACAAGCTAAATTATTAAAAGGGAAAATTCGACCGCAACAAACACTCAAAACATTTAATTTTCTAGTTTTGCTTTTTATTTGATTTCCAGATATCATACTTAAATACTATGTAGTCATTGTCACTCACAATTATGACGAGTCTAACGACACCTCGTATGCTAGATCAAGGACACTAGGAATTTCGACCCTTCGTTTTTATCAGATATAAAAGGCAGCCATATTCCGACGAAGGACAGTTCTGTTACAAACATCCAAGTGAATAAAAGAGCGACAAAAGGAAGAAACCTACAAAAGGATTACAACCACAGAGTAATAGTATACGGCTGTATTTCTCTGAACTACGACTGCGACATAGTAGACAAGAAATAAGTAGAACAAACTCATTAATTAGGTAGAATACTAAGTTTGTTCACTTAAATCTTTCTTTTGTACGAATAAATCATTTTACTGATAACAAACGGCATTTTGATTACCCACGGGTGTAAGAATATTATAAGAAAACATATTTGCATGATGCAATTGTAATGAATACATTTAAAACGCTTTCATTTTCTTAATAAACTTCCCAGTACTTATGTAAAGTTTTGGTATGAAAATAAAATTACATTGCTATTGTAGTGTACAAGAACTTTAGGTATGTGCCACCGATTTAAGACTAGTCATGAATTACTGTTCAGTTTTATTTTACAATAATTTTTTAAGTATCTAATTTGACGCCGCGTATTCTCAATGAGACTGGATTGTTTGGAAGTAAGTGACGAAACTACCCGCGAGACATCTATAATTGATTATCCATCAACCCGTTACCTTAATGATACGCAGTGGACGACATTGTAATGTTGGAGCTTCATTGGGAAGTATGTCGCAACTCTCATATAGTCCCGGCCTTGCACTATCGAATTATCCTTTATTTTATTGTTTACAACACTTTTTAGAAACTAAAAAATATAGCAATATCTATAACATGAAATCTCACTTGGTTGGATTTTAGTTGATGATAAGAAACACAATTTAATATATTTTTTTTGTTAAAAATTTATTTTATTTTATTTTAGAATACATAGTTTTATTTCACGCTATAATACTGAAATTAGTTTCTTACCAACCCCAATATAAACATTTAAAAATAACAGAATCTAGTTTGGCTACGTCGTGTTTTTTTCGAGAGTGCCTGATCCGTTTTGAATATTACGCGATCTGGTATATAGATATATTATATCAATTACAAATATTAATAATTATGTACCAAAGAATCTATCCTGCCCAGATAATAAGTAACTATTAACTAAACAATTTTATAGTATTTTTCTATACAGAAGTTAGAGGCCCATACGCAATCGCTTCGATAGTGGTAAATGGGGTACGATAATAGAACTTTTTGTAATATTCCCTAGCGAATTGCAAATAAGTGAAATAGTATATAACCGATGTGTAGGTAAAATATACGAGCTACAGTTGACGGTGCCTCGCGCCTTACTAAATATCTATTTCAGTAACTTTGTACTACCTGGGTGATTGTATTATTGATATAGTATTTACTAACAGTAATATATATCCATTAGCTCATTTATACATCATCAATTCTTATGGGCTTATTTCTGTATATAAGTATCATCTGAACCACGACCCCGTTCTTTACCCTCATGAATCTTTTACGCGTGTAGCTGCAGCTTATCTTATTCTCCCACAGAGTGCAGAAAGTATTAAGATAACAACGATTCTAACTGACACACTATCGACAATGTACTTTATGCAAAAATCTTGTTTGTACACCGGTCACATGTTAAAAAACCACCTATTCTTATTGATAAATGTTTTTAAATCAAGAAATACAACTTCTAAGTTGGACTTTCGAATCAAGCGTCACAAATGAAGCGGCGCGGCGTCTATAACTTTGAGTGTCTGCGACAAACGTACAGTCGTGCCGCCTCCATCTAAATAGCTCGAGTGAAACTATAAAATTTGTTATCGATCTTCTTAAATTGCTAAGATAACTAAAAGATTGACGATCTTTTACTTCGATACTATATCAGTTTAGAAAAAACCTATATAAAGGATTTTTTTATAATTTTCTGTGCCTAAATTATCAACTGATGGATGTAAAAATAACAATGAAATTAAAGTTTAATTTTCCTCTCCGGTAGACATATGAAAGAATGCTATTTATATTAAATTAATTGAGAAATATCTTCAAAATACAAATAAGCGGCAGCGTCACTTCAAGCACGGATGCGTCATTGGCACTGGCGTCCGACGACAAGGTGGCAGCGACACTGATGCGGCTTCAGTGTCGCTGAGCTCGATTGACGTTCCCTACAATCTGATGCAACAATAATCTGCCGCTTTGTCGCAGCGCTGGTGACGCCACAGACGCTTGACTCGAAAGTTCACCTTAGGGATTGTTACACTAAAAAAGCGTACACATAATAGCAGTTTGCGTTAAAAGAATTATTCTTAGTTATCGTGTAAACTATCTACAGTACAGTTAACATATAACATTAAACATATAGATAACTAACGTTCTGCCAGTAACATGCTAATTACATCTGTACTATTACATTATACTGCAGTTACAAGCACAGCAAGTTAACAGCATATTTGGAATCAACATATGGAGTTATAATCATTAAAATTTCTTCATGTATCGATTGTAGGTAAGTACAGTCAATACAAATTATGTCACATTCCTTGTTTTAATGTTGTTTTCTCAAATATTTGCTTCATGCTGTAACCATAGATTAGAAAAGCACACAGTTATGCAATCGCGGACATAATATAGCAATATAAATTAATGACTGGTTTTCGCTGGCGCTACACTAGCGGAAACTAATAATTAATCTATACATAGCACATATATAATTATTTTATAAATTATAGTTAATATAATAAATAAACTGCTGCTTTTGTAAATTAGAATTTAAAAAAAACTGAAAACTTTTCAACTGATCACAATTTTATTATGATTAAAAAAAATATTTCTACTGTTCGTATTAATCACACGGCTGATTAGTCTTCAAAACAAACATGATTATTTTTTTTTTTTATCAGCTTGCAATTCATGCGTTGCTACTAAGCAAAGGCCGCTCTTTTTGCGGGAAAGCACTGGCTAAATCACCATGACGCGACGTGTTAGCAATTTAAATTGCAAAAATTCTACAGTTTTATATATTTTCACTATTGTTGTTGATTTGGGGGAAGTTTTTTAAATTGTAATGAGTCTTCTTGTTTACCTTCGATTATTTCATTGGTACAAGCTGCAGCCCGAAACAGCGGTCGTTAAATATAATATGATTAAAAACTTTTCATCCCTCAAGACTATTCTAAAAAAGAAAATATTAAATGTAGGTAACTATTTAAGTCCCTTCTCAGTATTGAATTATTTTACAAACGGGAATTACATTAATAATATCATGTTTGGTATTCAATTATATACAATACTAATAACTATTATACTTTTATGAACTACATTATTAAAAATTTTTTTGTTGCTACGAGACTAGAGACGAATTTATTTTTATAGTAATGATATTATTAGATTTACATACAATTTTATGTCCAATAATTTATTAATCGATACAAAAAATAGTAAGATTTACGTAGGTGTGTGAAATTTTGCAAAGCGTTTAGGTGTATTAAAAATTTTCGACTTTAGTTTTTCGCGGTTATAATTTATTACAAGCAATTAATGTATTTTTTTACATGACTTCTACATTTTAAATTACGTATGATGGTATTACAACTTCGCTCTTACTAACTACAGAATTATCATTAATTTAACATTCCGATATTAAAGACGTTAATAAACGTAATTGCAAATAAGTTTTTTTATTGTGCGAATGTCTTCTTTACTAGATTTTATTTTAAATATCAAGTAATATGTAAATATAAAGTTAGACACTTCAAATTACGAACAAATTTTGCGTTTTTAATAAATGCATAAAAACTTAAAATAAATATAATACGGATTTATACGCGGATCAGTCTACACATCAATTACAATATAACATCTACATGCATGTATAAAACAGTAGTATAAGTTAAGAAGCTTCTTTTAAAAGAAACGATAAATACACAGCTTTTAATACTATGTTAATTATTTAATTATAGATATTTGGTTTAACCTTTTAATTTAAACTATCATAAATTTCTCATACTCATCTTAAAAATTAGTAAGAAACGCGATATATTAAATGTAATAACGTTATTTAATTAATGTACTTACTCGAACAATCGATTAGGGTTGTTCTTTCTAAATTTATTAATGATCAAAAACAAACTGATTCCTATTTTAAAGATTAGTAGTATTGTCCAATGAGTCATTGAATCAAGACAAGATAAAATATGTATAGGAGAAGTAACCATTTTTCTTACTATAAACATGGTTCAATAATGGGGGAATAGTTATAATTTTCTAGTATACTTCCTAGCTTATACAATTATTTTATAGGCTCGTAACTAAATTATGCGCCGTCTTATCAATAGCTTAATTTCTACAAGTAGCAGTTTTCACTTACCATAATAACTATAGCAAAGTAATGTTAAAATAACTAACAACATTTATAATTATGCCCGGCAAGGCTTTGTTGTCGCTTGGGAAAATAACTTAAATTAATTTTTTATTATTATTCGAAAGTAATATTTATCAAAATTATTAAATTATTCTCCCCAGGAACATTAACATTCATGACAAGGGATAATAAGCACAATTAAAAAATAATATGATAAAATTTATGTAATCAGTGTAGAAATGATGATTTTAAAAGCAATTTATAATTAAAATTTAACCAGAGTTTGGACAAAATGAGAATTCAATATATTTAGGCATGTGTACCATAATACATATTTTAGTGTGTTATCTATCTAACAACTAACAAAAAAAATTTGTATAAATATAATAAAAGCTTGATTAAATTATCCGATTCTGGAAAAAATAAAACATTTTGTTTTAAATGTTAATTACTATAATATTTACCTTTATTAATAATCTTTTCCTATCCTTTTGAACTTGAGACGAAACATGCATTCACGATACGCTGGTGTGATCCCAGTAAATATTCATGTACTTTACGTTCAATAAAATTTTGTCTTTACCATCTATTTAATGTCATCTCAAAATTATCTACAATTCTACTGTCATGCCAACCTGATCAAATGTCTCTTCACGCATGTTTGAATCAATCCATATTGTGGAAGGCATTTATCTTCACCGAAAGCTTGGGCTTATTTGATTCTTGGATTCGAACTCGCGTTGATCGAAAAGTTACCGAAATTTAATAACCTCAATAGATGTTGACATACATATATATAAAAAAATTATATGCATATGACTAAATTGTATGTTTGTCTGTATATGTATATATCAGCTGTTTGATTAACATTTGTAATGTTCACAATCGTTGGTAACATTGAGAGTTCATGAAAGAGATTGTCCGAATTATTATACTTACATTTTAGCTGATTTCTTATTAAGTTTCTGGTATATAGAGCCCTTTGCGATATTATCTGGACCTTTAGCGATTTCCGATGGACCTCGGGCCAACGTATATGTTTTCTCACGGTTCTCTGGACCATACGGATACGCCGTTTGCCCATACCGGATATCAGGATCCGGACCAGTCCAGGGAATGTAGTCAACTCTAATAAATGAAAAGTGATACATTTATAGCAATATCCAGTTCAAGAATAACAAAAAAAAAAAAATATATTTTAATGCCTGAGTCACGTGTGGTGGCTATTTAAGCTACATTCGTGGCTCCACTTCAATGAGGTAAATGAGATAAACGAGGTTACTTGAGTATTACTACGATATTACACACCTATACTATAACATTATAAATAGAGATTATTTATTTGTTTGTTTTAACGCACTATTATCTAAAACTACTAGTCGAATTAGATTTTTTTTAAAATATCTATATGTTAATACGTGAAGCAAAAGCTTTCGGTGGGTACCTTTTTAAGCATATTGCGTGCACGGAAGACTGAGATTTGGCATTCCCTATCCAACGAAAAAAGAATCATACAAATCGGATCATAAGCAAAGAAGTTATGCCTGAACATCCATAAAATAAAAAAAATAACATTCGAATTGAGTAACCTCGCGTCTTTTCTTAAGTCAGTTAAAAAAGAAAAGCTACTTTAGTTCTTTTACGAAGTAACAGTCGATTAAATAGTTTTAATACACACAATAATAAGCTGTCCTTGGGTCCTCTACGTAGACTCGGGTTGGGCCCTTGTGCCGGCGTAGAGTAAAGCGATTTGTATTTACTTTCGGGTTTACCGGTGGGTTTCAGTATGGGTCTGCAAGTTAAAAATTTCGTGAAAACATATTTAACTTAATAAATCTCATACCCGTCGATTATCTTT
The DNA here is from genome assembly GCA_033032175.1 of Saturnia japonica. NCBI lineage: Eukaryota > Metazoa > Arthropoda > Insecta > Lepidoptera > Saturniidae > Saturnia > Saturnia japonica. The sequence continues at coordinate 2,476,196 of CM065304.1, read as the reverse complement.
GGGGTTTTCATAAAACTGAAAATTACGACATAGGTGCTACAATATTTTGTTTTTTTTTTTTTTTTTTAACAGTTTTCACTGTTTCGTTTATATGAATTAAAAAAAACAATTAGGTATATTTAAGTTGAAACAATCAGTAAAAGTTACAAGGTATAACTTGTTTCGTTCAATAATTTTCTTACTTTAGGGAAGATATAATTATCACGTATAAATATAAATAAAAAGTAATGGAAAGTAAATAATTAATTGAATAAAGAAAACATGCAAAATATATTTCAGATAAGAAATGCATATCAATAACAAATAAGTATATAAATATCTAGCCTTTTTGATTTAAATCTAGTTAAAATGCTTAATAAACATGTTATGATTTTGCCAAAGCTATAAATATCAATAGATAAAATGAATTATGACCTATAATTATACCTATCTATATATTATAGATCTAATAATAATCATCATTATTTACGCATTAAACCTCTAAAGTATATAAATACTAAGCGTATATTTTAAACAAAAAATAAAACAATATTGAAACTACCACTCAACACGTAATATCTATTTTAATAAAATTAAATAATAATTATTATAAAGATAAAATTGTTTCCTATAAATATCTAATATTGTGATATATTTTACTAAAAATATAATAATATAATAACAATTCGCAAATACATTATAACTACATAATATGTATAATACATACTCGTATATTAATAAACAAATGTTGAATTAAATTGTAGTAGATTTTGCTCTTCTCATAGGAAGAAAAATTGTAACAAAATATTTAAACGAGTTTTTCGAGTACTAGCTGGTAGCTACTTGTAGTAACTAGCTGTGCCCGCGACTCCACGAGCGTTTACACATATAATAAGAGTTTGTACATAGCAATCATTTTCGTCTCATAGTTTTTAATGCCAAAATGGAACCAAGAACATAAATATCAAAAACATGAAGCCCGCATAAAATGGCATAGTATGGACAAGCCTTCTTCATTGTCACGGCTAATGCCTACTTGAAAGGCACGCTACAAGACGCAAAAACAATCTTAGGTGTCTCAAAAGGAAAACTAAGGACTACGTAATAAGGAGCCTACCGGTGGGATGAGAATGTTAAATCTCAGTTAAGGGAAAATAAATTATATTTCAAGAAATGGCAGAAAACGAAAATAGAAACCGATCGCCTGGAACACAACTGAATAAATAAATGTGAAGTGCTAAGAAATGTGTTGTAGTAACAAGAGCATTGTCCAAAGACCACTTTTCCAAAGAATTAGAGAAAGCAAAACAGACGCGGAAATATTTAAATTGGCGAAACTTCGAAATAATCAAACAAAGGACATCAAACATAACAAATATATTAAGGATTCATCTGACAAATTGTTAACCCCAAACAAATAAATTAACAAAAGATAGTAGGAATACCATCAAACACTTCTCAACGACGAGTTTCCACAGGAACCGTTAACAGCACAGCCATGCATCATATCAAATCAACTCAAAAATATTTTTTTCTATTTAGGTCCTAAGAAAGCACTCATGAATGTCAATACATTACCACCGGTTCGGTAAAACATCCCAGTCATCGAGAAAAACCAGCAAGAAACTCGAACGCGGTATCAAAATCTTATTTTCTTTTTTAATTGTTTCTTACACTATTAAATTATATACATTTATCATCATATTCAGTAGATGTAAAAGAGGGAATCACATCCAGACATCACCGTCATTCACGTAATGATCCGCCCTATAATACCCTTTCGACAATAAAAGTTGCTTAACATGATTCTTGAACTCATTATCAAAAGATCTCGAAGGACCAGTTGATGTAATGTCACCCGAGAAAGTCAAAACAGTTATCCAAAAAATGAAAGATTTGAAAGCTATGGGCCAGACGAGATTTCAACATAGCTATGGAAAATACTGGTATAGCATAGGTGATTAAGCTTTTCAACGAAATTCTTATTGTAAATAAAAAGACTTGGTTGACACCATATTCGTTTTATTCTCTTCACTCTTACACTTAATTATAAGAATCATAGCTAAACTATCTCACTTAAGATTCCTGATCAATATCTCTACAATTCAAGTTCCACTCTTTCATCGACTTGCAAAACTTAGATCATTCGTTACGAATATCCTTTATCTTAAATAAATACAAATCAGTGCTTACATTTGTACTCTTTACAATCTGTAACCACCAAGTGATCTAGATAAGTGTCAGTGAGAACCAAGTAAAGCATTTGAGTCACAGTAGGTGTTCATAGCTCGATCTGACTCTATATTAACTGGTGAGCGACATCTACATAGCGACACATAGCGACATCTATCGAGCACATACAAGCATCGACATCGCCTATAGAAATTACTCTTCAATCTGAGTAATAGTATACACTAGCAAACAAGATCTCCAACAGTGGTGTTCATCGAACTCGAAACAAAACCGTTTGGATCGAGTTCCTTACGCAATAGTTCTATCTACAGCTGGTGACAGCACTGAGAGTCAGCGAAACTAGTTCGCTAAAGCTAGTCATTGTCGAGCGTCTTATCAATCTGTACCACAATGTATCTACAAAGTGGTCAGCCTAGCAGGAACAATAAAGGCATTTGAGGTCAGAGTAGGTGTTCATCAGGGCACATTCCTGGTCATCACCCACAATCTTCTCAGCGACCTTGGCACAGCACACTGCACTTCGGCCGGTCAGCAAGCAGAGACGCACTTCTCTCCTGGTCGACGCAGCAGCCAGCCACTACGCAGCACTGCAACACTCCGACTCACTGGAGCATTCATGCAGCATCACCCCGAATCACTGGGGCATCACCGCAGAGAGTTCCGACTCACCGTGAACTATGCGGCATCTGGTTCGAACTCACTGGAACATTCCACTGGCCCGGCAAGCATCACAAGATGTATGGACGACTCAACCTGCTATCGACCTCCGGTCTCGGAGGGGAGTGATGTAGCAACATCTATCGAGCCACATACGACGCATCCTACATCGCGCTATAGAAATTAACTCTTCAATTGAGTATATATACAAGAACCCGACTACAACCGTTGGGCAGCTGCCCGCCAGACATAACACCCGTCTGGTCGGAGGATCCTCCCTTTGCAATAGTTATTCCACACTGGTAATGGTCTATATCACTTCATAGATACAAGAACCAACATCGTGGTCACTATTAGGTATATACCGACGGTTTAGTTCTTATAGCCAAATTGTTGGCAGAAGTGCAATCAGACCTGACGGCATGGCAGGTGTCCTTGGAGGAGAAAGGGTTGAGAGTCAGAAGACTAAATATACGTACTGCGATTTCTCCAGATCTAATGTGGGTGTCATACCATGTCCATCCATCGAAAACAGATCTCTTAACAGAGTTGAAGAGTTCAAGTATCTCGGATTTATATTAGCACCAAAGCCCTGTGGGTAAAAAACATACACAATAGAATCCAGGCAGCCTGGCTGAAATGGAGATCGTTGTCTATCCTCCCATGCGACTCCCGTATGCCAATTAGAGTCAAGGATAACGTATACAAAAGGGTAGTAAGACCAGTCCTACTATATGGATCGGAATCCTGGCCGATGAGGAAGACGGATTAACAGAAAATTCAGACCACAGTGATGAAGATGCAACGTTGGTCTGGTTTTGAATATTGAAAACTGTTTGCGCTGGTACGGACATGCGATGTTGCGAGATTAATAATCATAAGCGAAAAAAGGCCATGGACGCCCACCAATGATCTAGCTACAATGAACAATAAAAAACGACACAACAGCGAGCAATAAAACAAAAGAGAAAACTCACAATCGTATGGTGTGGCACAGAAGTACTAAGAGGGCTGACCTCAAATAAATAGGGATAATAGCCAGGAGAAAGAAGTGCAAGTTATATTTTTACCTATACTTTTTGAAGTAATTAAAATCGATTCGGGATTTTTAAAAATTATGTACCACGATGGTGGCAAATAAGAACGCGGTCCGCCTGATGGTAAGCGATTACCACAGCCTATGGACGCTTGCAACACTAGAAGCATTACATGCGCGTTGCCCAATCTTTTTAAATAGATTTTTTCATCATTTCTAAACACATTATTGATAAAAGCGAATATCGATTGAGTCGTTTCTGTGTTAAATCCAGACAGATAGACTGACAAACATTTTGAAAATATAAAATTTGAGATAAGATTATAGAATAGCTATCTACCACAATGTTTGTAAAAAAAGTGTACAGACGGAATATAGATTTTTTAATATAGATAAATAGCTAGACATAAATTTCTAGTTATTAGATCGCTATAATAATGTAAAATATAAAAATAATAAAATTATCGTTTGCTATGACTTGAGTTATTTAACTGATTTTTTAATATCTAAAATCTGTGTAGTTAAAACACAGATCATATATAGTATATATAAAATAATATTTATTCATTGAAATCGAATTTTCTGCGTTTAATATATGACGGACTTTACAAATTTTCGCACATTTTTCCTAATTATATCCAAAGTTCCAAACATTCTATATCAAAACACATATCATCAAATTGTGCGAAAAGTCGTAAGGATAAATAGAAGGAAAAAGAAAAAGCAATATTAGTTACATTTGCATTGTATTTATAGTACATATATATACTAAAATAAGTATCAGCAAAATGCTTCGTTTAAAACATAATTGACACAATTCCATGCAGTGTCACATTCACAAAACATAATTACAGATCACACAATTCACAAATACATTATTAAAACCGTAACCACGAGTTCATTAATCTAACAAGCGAAAACATCGAATACCATCATATTCAAATTTATACGAAGTTCAATTCTATCTCGAATCAATTATGTAATATATTTGTATCGTAGTTTCTGCTAGAATGATAATATTTCTAGATTACTAGACGCTCGTTGGTAAATACATCGATACTAATATAGTTTTTTTTTCCCACGTTGGAGTCTAAGCTTAACTACTCATAAGGCTTCCCTAAAAGTATATTTCTCAGTTCTGTGACAATTGTGGGACACGTTAGACAACAGCAGACGACGACAGGTACTTGCAAGTGAAAAAGAACAACAATTATAAACCATCATTATATTAATACGAGAAGCAAAAAATATACCAAGCAAGATTCCACTGCCAGTCACACCAATGTTCGTTTAGGGATGCAAAAATCGCTATGAAAAACATCGCCCAGAAAATAGGGATATTTTTCACATTGCTTTTTATTTTAATACTAGCTGTACCCGCGGTTTCGCACACGTTGACTACAGAATGCCATCGATCGGGTACACGCGCGAACCTTGCTCCCCCGCTCCCGGTTATTTTAATAACAAAAATGCTTACTGTGAGTGTTCCTTAGAAGATAGACATATTTACTCTCGCTGACTTTTTTGTAGGTATTTTTAATGTCTACAGTATACTAGACAATAATTTGATATATGTATCTCATAGTTTACTCAGCGCAAGCCATTTAAGCACTTGAATTGATTCACCATAACCAGTATTAACCAGTAACCATTTATTTGCTTATTAGATATATTAAATCAATTTTTTTTTTGTTGTAATTTTTAAATTTGTAATTTTGAAAAAAAATTACATATTTTTTGAAGTATTTATTATAAGTCGTCTTTATTACTCCCCGGTGGTTGAGAACACTAACATTCGACGCATGCGCAATGGCTTAAAAGCGTTGCACAGCCGGCAATCGCTATCCTTGTCTGACAAATGATGTTACGCGCTAACTCTCTTTCACTCTACCTTAAAAAATTATGATCTTCAACAGCCAGTAACCCTTATTTACGGCCAGATTTAATTAGGCAACCATATATGATAATTAATAGAAAAAAATTAGCTTCAATTTGATATATAATTAATAAATATACGTTATAAACGTATAAATGTATCGAAATCATACCTGTTTACACCTGGCTGCGAAGAGGTGCAGCCAGGTGCGCAACAGCAACCACGATTTTTTTAAATCTTCATATAAATTGCCATGATGTAGACGTTATTTTATTTTTAAAAACAAGTAAACGATATTTTTTAACAAAAGTTTATTAAAAATACTGACGGCCAAATTTTGACAGGCACCCTGGTAAATATATATTCTCCTAATTATAAATAAAGATAAAAATATGGTTTTCAGCAATAAACCGATGAGCGCACTAATTCTGCAGCGGGATCTCGTACTATAAGACCCCGTTCAGATTTTAGGTGCGTTTTTGCACTGAGTACTAAGCACTCGCCTCCAAGCCCGGTGAAGCTGTAAAAGCCATCTGAGGTTCCAATGACCTTATGACTAACAGTAAAGTTAGGTAGTTTAAAAAAAGGGACCATCGTTAGTGCGCGGTTTTGTGAACATAACATACTATCACACCGGTATCCCCAAAGGTTTAGGCAGATGTCCACAGTTCCAACGGTATGTTTTTAGGTCCCAAATAATAGACGGCAAACATATTGCCATGAATCGGGCTCAAAGCCAAACTCCGAGCTACTACTGAGAATTATTCCGTTCCGTTTGAATTTCGTTCTTATGAACGATTTATGATAATAAATAGAAAATCCAGGAGCGTTGTCATCTGAATAGGGTCTTGAATCCCTAATCAAGTAAATTTTAATTGTCAATGAAACAGTAGTGTATATTAAACGGGTAGGTCGGCATGCCAGGTACTGGCAATCAAGCTTGTTCCTGGCATATCATATGATAGAAAAGGGTTGCGATATCAGCTGAAGAAGACCATATCACTTCGATACCCGTACGGACAGAAAATTTGATAGATGGCATAGCTCGCAAGTACATTAATGTGGCATGATTCTGTACGATCTACAGACATATGATCATGGCCTTCAGACCTTGCCTTTTGCCGTCTGCTGTTGACGTCTGTCACAAGACAAAGTTAATGTTTTGTCTACTATTAACTTAATATCTTTTAAACGTATGGTACAATAAATCTAGAAAAACTCCGTTTGCGTCTAGAACCCACACTAAAATATTATTTATGCAACACATGGATCTAAGTCATCTAGTATCAGTTTCAATGTAATATGTACATTTTATTTAAAACATCATAAACTCACCTATTTCAGTAACATTTTTAGTGACTACTAGGAAATCCCGTAAATATTTGATACTGGCTTCTATATAACGATAGTCATAAAGTCAAATATTTGGGCCAATAATCGCGATGGCAAGCAATAACTTCTCTCCAGAAATACATTTGTTGTGCATCCACATACTTGAAACACAATGGCTTACTATTTAACAGTCTACGCCTTAGATTAATGATCGGTTTATAAGATTAATCTTAAGTTTACGCATTTATCACTCAAGAACTATTTCATTGTTCGATTTATTTTAATTCGCTTCTTTTCCATTACATTATAGGTAGTATAACGAATTAGTTATATCTTATAATGTGCCTCCTAAATAATTAAAGATAGATAATAAGCAGAGAAGAAGATCATAAGCAAATAATTAACTCCAAAAATAGAGTCGATTTAGGAAATATGAAAAACATTTCAATAGGAGCCAGTATCACAAAGACATGCATACACACTGACATACTTCAAATGCTCAGTCCAAGTCTTGAGTCGTCGCGTTGCAGGTGCCACTGATGTGTTCGGCTCGGGTGTGTCCACAGAGCAACTCTCACTGATGCGTTCGTTGAATGAAAGATGCGCGTGCGTGAGGGGAACGGAGTTTGATGAGTTATCGATAAATCGAGTTACCGAATCAATACATATATAATATGTTTATTGCATATTGAAAATATTATTCATTACAATAACGATAAACCATCAACGATAGTGTCTTTTTTAATAATTACTAAATATAATAAAATCTAAACAGGCAAAACTTTTAAAATAGTAATTAAATTCATTTTACACTATGTTTGTTCTTAAGTGAATATTATGTACCTACTTTAAAACTTGTTGACATTTATCAAAATTCTGCTATTTTACCTGTATATGTTAACTATTAAATTAATCTTAGATAGATTATAATCATGAAATGAAGTTTTTTTTTCTAACCAGTAATAACTATTAGCATGTCTGGCTTTAAAGGATCGTTTTTCTACTCAGAACGGTACGGCTATCTTTAAGTGTATAACTTATTGAAGTGTTGTGATATATACATTGAGTTAAAACCATCTTGGACTACATTGTAACTTAATATCTGTTAAGATTGTGGTCAAATATTAAATAATATTTAAAGTACGTTCGTAAGAGTCAATTGAAAGTTTAATAAAAACGAGATAATTTTGTATTCGTTCGAGTAACGTGAAAATGTTCGTTTATAATGGTGTAGTCACGTTGTAAGTGATTCATGAGGTAAGACTTGAATATAAAAGGAAATGAGTTTCAAATATATATTTACAATGACTCTGTAAAGCAGACTTTTCACTGCTCTGTCCGTGCGTGATAAAGTATAATTTGAATTTATCATGTCTTAAAGAAAGGACAATCTCATCAAACCTTTGAATCAAAATATTTATACAATCAGTTATTTGACAAATATCGATATAACAGTAATGTGTTTTAAAATATATTTCTATCGATAAGGTTTCTATAGTATAGACACTAGCGCAATTCAATATGTGGTAAGCTAAAAAGCAATCGAGTAGATAAACTTAAAATTAAGTAAAATAGAAGCTTGTGTTTTCAAGAGTTTTTGTTTATTGATGTTATGAGAGTGTCATATAAAACAATCAGTAGCCATTGAAATATTACAGAATACATGAGAACTAAGGATAATGAATTCGATGAAACAAAATAACATACGTAAATAACATAGAAATGATGTTAATAATAAAATGTAATGTTAGATTATGTAATTAGTGTAGAATCATTAATTAGTTTAAATGAAATTTTAAAAAAATATTGTGCCAAAACAATCTGTGTTGAAATTCTAGTATTAATATATTATATTTTACACGATGAAATGAAGAAAAAGACTAACATTACTTAATATTATTAAGCCTATATATTATATAGGTATTGCAAATTCAAATATTACGAGAATTCGAACTAAAATATTCAAGTATAATTATTTGAATTTTATTAAAAATTCACTTCACATTTATTACAATGTTAAAAATCTAAAGTCGTCAAAAAATTTAGATAACTGTGTTTAGGCTTAGCATTCAATGCGGGGAGCTGCGCGCGATTTTTACCCGTGAAAATAAGCGCCACTACTTGCGATTAATTACAGTTAATTTATAGCACAAAGTTTTGCATCTTATAACCGCGCACAGTTATCGCAGTGTTTATGTCGTTTTATATTGAATTTAATAGATAAAATATATAAAAGTAAGATTCATGCAACTCACGGTTTTTTTGTTTCAACATAGCTAGGTCGCCTTGAATCTACCACATCGTCTATCTTAATTTTCGGAGGTTCTTCCTCACTGAGGACATTTGATAAGATTTGATCGGCTCTATCCTCGTTGTACTCAACACTGTCTAAAGCTATTGTGATTAGACGTTCCGCTATTGAAGGATATTTCTTCTGCATTTTTTCTTTCACTGCAAAAATATTATGTATCGAGAGTCTTTCAGTATAAATAATACTTGGGCGATATTGGGTGTCTTGAAAATTTAAAAAAAATCCTATCTAAGTAACCTTGCAAACATTATCGAAATACAATATGTCATCCTAATCGCTTGAACCGTTTCGGAGGAACCAATACACTATACTGCTGTGCTACATGGTTTTACCCGTGTTTTTATACGATCTAATTAAGCACAGTGCCGCCGCCAACGCACCTATGCCTATGTAGCCTATCGTTGTCTCACTTATCATACGCGCCTACAGCTTGTCAGATTGATTGATGTTCGTGTTTATAGCTCCGCTCCTTAGAGACGTAGACTTCTTCAAGATGTATTAAAAAAAAAGGATTTTTCAACTCTGACTGGTAATTTCAAAGATTAGCGTATTCAAATAAAAAAATAATTTCTTGTAGTGATTGTCCGTATCTAGCCTCAGGAAGAGAACTAACAAATAGACATGCTTGTATTCTTATAAATCAACTTGCCGTTTAAATTGTGATCGATGACCGCAGGTTCGAACCCCAGCATGTAACAACTAATTTTTTGCAATTCCTTCCTTTACATTTACTAATTTGAGTTGGTAACACTATCGGCTGCTGGTGAAAGAAAACACCGTGAAGTACATCGCTTGAAAAATGTTCCACTACCACTGTGTGGTAAAAATATTGAACTGTGTATGTCTCAGCGTTTGAAGTCGCCAAACCATTGTGAGCTGTCGTGGTGACTAAGTTGACTTATTTTCTCGGGAACAGGCCTTTACCCCCGCAGTGGGATATAAATAGACTATTAATAATATAGAAAAACAACAATCTTACATGCAACCTTTTCCTCTCTTGTCTTTATCGTGACGACCTTTTTTATCGGTTGTGGTGTTTTATTCTCTTTCTTCTGTTGGACTACACTCTCTCTTTTTATAAAGCCCATACTGATCAGCTCTTCGCTTGCCTTCTGTACATTATTATCTTTGTTTGCCAGAATATCCAGTATCAAGGTTTCTTCAGCTTTCGGAAATATGTTCTTCAAATATCTGGCACGTTTTAAAATAAGATTTTGTTAGCGATTATCTGTTCACAAACCAACAGAAGTAAAATAGTTATTTTAAACTAACTTCTGCCTGCGACTTCGTCTGCATGGAATTCATAATAGGTACTAACTATTAGGATATAATATACCGCTTACCATCAGGAGGGTATGAATGTTTAAAAAAATATTCCATGTTATTCAGCCATTTTTGCGTGATTGTGTAACAAACATCCAAACATGCGAACCTTAATAGTATGATTAGTAGGATAATAGCACACGGTTCACATGAACACGCTTAGAATAAATATCTCTAGACGCCGAGCCACGCTTCGCCGCTCCGGTAACAAAAGGGGCTTGCGCGCTTATGTGCTCGTCATATAAAACACTTCCGAAATTGTATCGCGCGTCACGTTTGAACGGGGCCTAATATCTCTAGTACAGCATTGTCTATCGAACCATATATTATTAAAATAGCAATTATTATTTATTTATTACCATAAGTTACTTAAATGTATATTTTTAGTGTTTAAGGACATCCGGAATCACTATTTTGGTAATGTTAGCAATAAACGTTTGTAATAAGAAAGGCTGGCTGCACCGCGATCCCATGTACCTATATCGTGAAATAGCGTAGCATAACTCACTCCAATGGCATAATAAATAAACTAACTGATTAGTAGTTTACCATAGTTTGATGCTCAGTAAAGTGCGATCAGCACTTTTTCCACCTCATACTCTACTTCTAATCAAATGTAGGTAGTGAGTGCTATTCATTTTACTAAGAGCATAAATTAATAAAGAGTGACCCATTCGAATATTTCGCACATCAAAGAATGATAGCAATCTATGATTCTAATAGCTGTCATATTAGTTAAACAGATTATTAATAGATGTCACCTTGAATATATTGAATATATTGGCATCAACAGATGGCATTCCCAATGAAAAAAGTTTTTAATAATTTCATCAAACCAAGTTTAAAAACTATTTGTTAAAATGTTTCAATAGCGGGCAACATAGAGTTTAAAATGATGTATGAATCATTAATTTTAATTAAAAAAAACAAGGATACGGCGTTGCTAGAAAAAAAATCACCTCTGAGAAATTATATGTTATAGAATAGTGTATGGGATTATTGGATTGGAAGTGGATTGGATATAATAATATAGGCCATTAACTCTGAGATGTCACGAAAACTTCCTGAAAAATTATAACAAGGAAGCCACCATTTTGTTAGAATACTGAAATCGTCACAGGACACTATAATTAATTAATCATTCGATAATAATAATAATCGTATGCAATAAAAAGGACTATTTGAAAAGGAAGAAGAAAAATATAGTAAATACCTTTTCAATGTTATCCACATTTCACTGCAATTTAATTCAGAATTCTAAATCAAAATAAAACACTTCAACTCTCTATACTAAACGAATTTCGACAATTTATTAGCCTGACGCACCACTGGGCACTATAACCTTTTAGGGATTAAGCAAATTTTCGTTATGTAACACAAAACTGCGTCCGTGCATAAACATTGTATATGAACGTTTACGTATGTGTAACTGTAACGTATCGTGTATCATCGAATCAGCGAATTATCAACGGACATGAACAATGAATCTTAGAAAATGTACCTACATAGAATGAACTCTAGTTTATCTGAACCAGATAAATCTTTTATGTTTCATGACACGTTTTACTAATGTATTTTTATATATAAACATTTACTAGAAGAGCATAATGATATATTAACCTGTCAATTTAAGATCCTGGGTAAACGTATGGCAATAAATAAAAAAAAAAAATTATACAACAAAAGTAGCAAACAAGCGTACGGCCCGCCTGGTGGTAAGCGGCTATCGTTGCCTATAAACACTTGTATTACAATAGATATCACTAGAGCGTTGCTGACCTTGTATCCCCCCCCCCTTTTTTATCTTTTTGTCATCTCCTACTATATTTATTCAGATAACAGCCTCGAAAATACTAAATTAACTTAGATGTAAAAAAAAGTTGGCAACCCTACTATTGAGTGACCTACTATTCTTAGAAATCTAAAAAGATAAAAATATATAACACATAGATATGTATGATAAATGACATCGTACTTTATTTTCATCTTAGGCGATTGCGGCCTTATCGGTTGATTGTCCACAGATCTGGCTGTTCCGAAGTAATTTGAAGCTCCCGAACCGGGCCGTAATAACAAAGGCGAACCTTATTGGAAAATAAAGTATTAATTGATTTATGATCTTATAATCAGAGTTGTATTAATTGTAGTTGAAATTACGAATTCGTAGCGCTAATTATAATGATGGAGTTGATATGTTATCCTATTTTTTTTAATCATAATTGTCTATGTTCTAAACAACGATAACATAAAAAAAATTAGAGGTGCTCATTTGCTAGACAATTTTCAATCTAGTTTACTGTTTCTGCATTCTTTATGTGTCATTAAAGGGTCAATCAACTAATTTTACTGAGGTTAATAAACTTACTTCGAAAAAAAAAAATGTATTACTTTTCGTTTACATATTCTAATCAAAGGCTCTATCAAGGTATACCTTCCCGCCTGTGTTAGTGAAGGCAAACAATAGACGCTAACCACTTATAGCGAAAAACCCCATCTATGTGTTTTCCGACAAAAATTCTGAAGGTAGTAAGTAGCTCGGTTAATACATTTTGTAAGAGATATGAATAAGATCTTGTTGCTATTGTAAAATATTACGTAAAATAAGTCCAAGATATTTCAATATAATTCACTTTATTAACTGTATTAATCTAGCACATCCAGCCTGCTTCGCAGCTCAGTACAGACTGCCTGTCCTTTCATGATGAACATAAAAAGTAAACAAATACTCAACTGCATAAGAAACGACATTTCCTTTCAACTATTGGAAGTCAAAACTGAGCTACTAAGAATTAAATATAATAGAGCAATATTAAAATCTAGACATATTCTAAAATAAAAGATAATAACAATATGTTTTATGGTTGACTAAACAATAATTATAATATTTTATTTTGTACAAATTTCCGCCATGATCGATAAGTTTTAATAGAATTCTCAACTTGTTTTTAATTTAGAAAATATGTAACATTAATTAAAATGAAATCTATATTTTACGTAAAGCTAACACTATTTTGTATTACACAAGATAAACTACTTATGTCACGCTGTCTTGTTCTAAAATAATAATTAACTGCAAGTGACAACTAAAAGTTCATTTTCAACACACTTGCCCATAAAGTGGCTCTAATATCACCGCAATTAGGCACATAATGACACCTGTAATCAAACTGTGACTTTTTCATTGATATTATTCACAAGTGAGATAGAGTTTTTTTTTTTTTTTATTGGTCGAGTTGCTTTGTTTTTAAAAAAGTTTCGATACAAAAAAGATAATGATCAATAGAACAAATAAATTAATGTACCTATTGCTTGCTCATTTCATACAACTTCGTATTTAAATAGATAATTTCAACTTGTACGTGTTTAATAAATAAAACTTTCACTCAAATATAACTTTTGTTTTCTCTGTAATAAATAAAACTTTAAATTCCCCATTTTATACGTTGTTAAAACGCTATCTGCGGAAAGCCAATAAAAAAGAAATCTCATTCCTTTAGTCTATGGCCGATCGCCATTGTTAGATGCGCGCGCAAACTGATTAAATTTTCCCGCCATAGCGAAAAAAAATTCACAACTCGTTGTCACTGTTGAAACTTTAGTTATTTATTAATTAAAATGTCTACAAGTACTAGTTATGAAGAAAATGATTTATGTTGTACACCGCCCGATATAAGATGTGAAGCCCTTAACGTTATGCAAAGTTTACTACCTGAAAACTCCAAGGAAAAATGATTTTTATTATTATTTTCTTCACAAGTGTGTTGAAAAACGTCGTATGATACACGTGTGTATTGGTGATTACCGTCCTCGGCTCTCTTAAGACCCTCACGGCCTCACCTAACGGCTCGGGTCTCAATGGCACCTCAGCGGTAATCACCAACATTACACACTTGTACCATAATGTACTATTATAGTGAAAGTTCACATGTTATTGTGGCTTCGGACATGAAAATGTTTTAAGGAACGCATATTTCGAATCCTGAGTTCTCATGAAGTTTTATAGAAACTAAAGATTTTTGAGAACGTATCAAGTTTCCCGTTGCGCCTAATAATCTAAGTCAAAATGTCATAACTTTTTGTTGGACTGATAATAGTCATAGATAATAATAATAGTTTATATCAGGCACAACAAAATGTGTGTAAAATAGTTGATTGTCCCAAAAACGTTTGATCGTTTATTATTTACTCTTTTTAACAAACGTAGGTATCATAAAAAATCCCAACGTTTTACGAGGCGATGTGATCAGACGGATATATATGAAATGAAAATAAGATAAACATGATTACCTTGTGGCGTGCCTAAAATTGGTGTAAAATGACTGGAACCCTGTATAGAGCCAGATACACCTCTAGCTAGCTGCAGCGCCGAGTAAACACCCGTGGAACCTTTGTGTAATCGCCCAGCAGATGGCGATATCGTGAGCGGGCCCGGTGTAGTGATTGGATGCTTCTCTACTTGCAATGCGCTTATGACGACCGCTTCTCTGTTGTAATACCTTTTCAGAAGTGTTTTATTACATTTTTATTGTTGTTTTAATCCCTCCAATACCTTCCACAACAGAACGACACGACAGACGTTTTACGATAACCTCCATCTCGGCACGAACTAGAAAGATCTCTATGACTTTCTTTGTCGTACTGTGAAGCTGTGGAACCTCCTTTCGGCCAGTGTGTTCCCTCCTTCTTACAAACGTAACTTGAAGATATATTTATGCAGGCCAGCGTAACAGCGGCGACCGCCGATGAATTAATATCTCTCGGTGGCCGCCGTTGTGTTTATACTCTGCTTTGTTTACCATCGACAGAACCGTCAATGTGCTGAGATATTACTTTAAAAAAAAGTAAGTATAATTTAAAATTTTGTGGGGTGACAGAGTACAGTGTAAACTCTTTATAACGTTATCCTTTATAACGATAAACTCCCTATAACGTAGAAGTGAGCCCATCTTGGTTGGTTTGCGTTAAAACCCACATATTGAAACACTCTTTATAGCGATACGCCATTCTCTATTACGAAGAAATGTGTTCATATTTTTAGACAGTAAATATTTATTATCAGTATTATTGTTTATTATCATGTAACAAGAGACTTTGAAGCTCCGAAACATCCGAGGTCAGTCTAGCTTTTGTTATCCTTAATTGCCTTGAACACGTGCAGTATGACGCATTGTTTTCTCGGAAGTGATGGTCTTCGACCAAGTATACTGGGTACCTGTCGTATTATCAGTCGTAAACCTACTTTGAAACTGTTAACATGGCCAGTAAACGGAAAGCGATTAGTGTTGACGAAAAAGTTTGTGTGATACGTGCATACATAAAATAATACAAACAAGTACTGGCATAGCAAAAAAAAACCTCAGACAAAGTTATCAGACTATATGTGTAAACAATAATTTATAAGCATTTATTATCTAAGACATACATATTAAAAATTCTTGTTAATTTGGTTGTTTTTTTGTTCACTCCATATAACGATAACTCTCTATAACGACAAAAAATGCTCAGCCCCTTGAGTTTCGTTATAAAGAGTTTACACTGTATTTATTAATTATAACAAATTTTGAACATCACATAGTTGTCGTGATCACATTTCCGTTTAGGCGACAATAGTCTATACATTAATCTCCTAAGAGCTGGGATATCAAGATTCTAGGACCCTGAGAGAACCGTTTAATGATAAACGCGTACGGAACCCGAACAGCACCGTCTCTACGCTCGACGTCCACTCGTTGTCAACATCGCATGTTATTATATTAGGTCCGGTCCAGTGGTCAGCTAATATTTATTTTAATAACTTAATACTCTTATTTACCTTATATTATTTTCGTGTATATTATGTATGTTATTTTTTAATTTCCAGGGTATCAGTTAGGTGGATGTATTCGTCCGTTCAGATATCATTTATAATTCGATCCTTTTAGGTTTAATAATAATTCTGATTGTATTTAATGTTAATATTTTCTATAAATAGTTATTTATTTACATTTAGGTTTGACAGGATGACAATCTCTGATTATGATAGTTTTAGGGCATGCGCTGTTAGGAGTTAGGTAACAAGGTTTTATGTAAATAAATAAATCTATAGGCAGTTCGATGTCTGAAAGTATATTTATAAATTATGAATTGGGTAGAATGTGTATTATTTGAAAAATTAGGGAGAAAAAGAACGTCAGGGCATGATAGATTTTGTCAATATACCACACAGTACTTTTGTATATTGAATATACGGCAGACCTCGGAGTCGAAAAGATAGTTTATGAGATCCTAGTTCGTGGTCTCAACGCGGAGTTGTCTGTAATTGGAGTTCTTCTTTTGAACAGTATATTGTGGTCAAGTAAAGGAAGAATATTAAGGATTTTGTAGTGTATTAGACGATTAATTTACGGTATAGTAAACCTGCATGTTTTATAAACTTTTATGTGAGGTATCGTGGAAATACACTTTTATTTAATTTTATCTGATTTATTCATTCCATATTCCCTTTTGGCTCTATAAATCTCCTAAATACCTACTTATCATAACAATGTCTACGAATTGACGAGTAGTTAGTGAGCGATTTTCATCAGGGTGTACGTGGTATCACGCCGATGCGTCGCGCCAGAGATCATCGTCGTACTTGCGTTGACAACTCGCGGTCCACTCGCCAGCCGCATATGAACTGCTTGCGTGCAAGTCGATACGGTGACGTAACGGTGGTGAAAAGTGAGAGCATATAATATATTATATGGAACTCTGTACAAAGAAATCTTAAGTGCACGAGGCGGTACGGTACTGGTCGGGTGCCGTGTTAATAAGTGAGTGACGACCTTAATTAAGGATCTATTTACACTGATGCAGAGTCGAAGTGGAGTGTCGCGACATATACTTACAATATTGAATTCTATGTTTAACAAACGTACAAATTTCTATAAAATACTCAAGTAGTCAAGAGTAACAACCTCAACCAACCAACCTCAAGACTGCGATCGTGTTCGAGGTTTGTTATACGTATAACACTACACTTACTTACTTTTTCAGCAATATCTTGATATGTGTTTCGCTGACAGTTGGGAACATAGCGCTTATTTTAGCTACGAGTGCTTCAGTATCCGACGATAGCGCCAGTGAATCTTGAAATCTTTCATTGAGGTGTGAGACTCTCCCCGGAAGGGGGCTGCCCTTCGGCGTGAGGCAGAGAGCGCGACCGAGGATTGGACTTTCATGGGGAGGACTCCGTGGATCCTTTTCACAAATTTAAAAGTATGATAAGTATCCTATCAACTTTGAAAAGCAATATTTAACGCATTGAAATTTAGCAAAATTCCTTTTTTTACCGACTTCAACAATTACTAGTGGTGTTACAAGTACTACTAGAAGTGGGTTTTGTTTACCTACAACTCAAACAGATGGCTGTTATAAATTGAACATGTATGACTGTGTATCTATTTTTTTTAATTATAAGTATACAATAAAGGTGGTAAACAAGCATACGGCCCGCCTGATGGTAAGCGGCTACCGTCGCCTATGGACGCTTGTAATACCATAGGTACCTACGTTACTTGTCTGCGATCTTGTGTAGGGCGGAGGTATTCTACCAGTCCAACTATCCCAAGTAGAGAGAAATCTCAAAAGAAATTTGTCTTTTACACCCTACCTTTCTATCCCCAAACGGATGAATTTTTTTTTTTTTTTTTGTTTGGAATTTTTTATGATCGAGAGTATTCTTAGCTATGATTTTAAAAAATCTGTTCTGCCGTTTGCAGATCATCAGCATTTTTCTAGTTGATGAAAGACTACCTTTCACTGGTCTGACCAATTCGAAATTTGGAATTCTGTGTTACTTCCATGATATTGCAAGAACTTAAGTAACCTTCCATTATACTGCAGGATATCTAGAAATCTACACAATTCCCAAGTCTTCACCAATCACAATAGGTTGTGTAGAGAATTTTTAATTCACCTTGAATTTATAATAATTATAGTGTACTTTAAACATTCTATTTCGTGTTTTTTAGTTATATCATAGTGATTTTAATACAACAAAAGTGCAGTAAATAAATGCTATTATAATTAAATAAAACGTTTTATTTAAAGAATATTAGTTATAATTATTGAAAAATTGTAATTCTTAGATTCTTATATGACACGAACATAATAATTATGCTAATAAAATATATTATTATATATACGTATGTTTCTAATACTGTTTAATTTATTTTATGTTCAACTCTAGAGAAACTATTATATTTTTTTATTTTAATAACTGTGTATTCTGTAAATTGATTTAACTTGATTAAGCAAATATTACAGCAGATACTTACGAGATGTGGTTTGAGCCCTTTCGGATGAAACATCTTCGGACTACTCTGAGCTTGGAAGGCATGCTGGAGACGTATAGGTGAGGGGTATGGATGCACGTGGTATGGAGAGCCATGCGCGGACTGTGTATTCCAACGGTACAGACATAGGCGAACAAACGATGCTGTGAAAAATCCTGTGCTGGCTTGGATGTGGTCAGTCTTCCTATCTTTTATAAATTCATTATAATCTCAGCTGATGTTTAGGTCAAGAGGATAACATGCTAGACCTAGTGAGGAAACGAGTTCTCAAGTGAAACTTTCGCAACAAATCTTTTTAGGTTTTATTTTATGGAAATTTTAAAGTACGACCTTAATTTTAGTTCAAATACGAATTTCCGCTTGCTTCCTTTGTTTTTTTTTTCAGTTTATTTGAAATAAGTTCCTAGTTGTTATGCATTGTTGGAGAGGTAAGAAAACGGTTATGTTTTTTAAATAATCTGCAAGCCAGTTTTCATAACGATTTTATTTTTGTTTTAAAGGTTGTGGAAAACATCTCATAAACATATTGAAATAATAACGTTTTTCGTCTCGCATGTTTAAATTTGGACCGATAATTGTTGTTTTAATATTAATCAATATCCAGTGCTTTATCGTTTTTTATCAATCCGACAAAAAATGAAATTTAAATTGATACTTTTTCTAAAATAAATATCCGATGTTGCAATTTTGATTTATTTTGAAAAAAAACTAAAAAAACATGATAATTCAAAATTGGTTCACTTTTGCATAATGTATATATGGGTTAAAATTATCGCAAATAGTCACCCCTATCACCTAACGAGATTACGTCGAATACCAATAATCCTATATATTTACATAAATAGATTAATTCTACAAAGATCCTCTTGAGAAAACTAATAATTTTTTGTTACGAGATATTTTTGCTGTAAGTAAGCATAGTATACCGTTGGTACTTTTCGTTCTCATTATGGGGTGGTAGAGCTTATACAGCCCACCTGGATCGCGACCACCATATATATGATCAAAACCCCGTCTTACGGCCGTTTTCAATAACATATCTGTGTTTTCTATCACCGATCTGTACATATTTGTAATAGATATTATCTTCAACTTAAGACAGATATCGGCTTTTCCCTTATCTATCTAAGTTATAGGATATGGATATATATTACGTAGATATGAAAAACTATACAGTGATAGGTTATTGGATAAAAAAGTAAGAACAAAAGGTTATATTTGTATATCATAAGTAACTGAAACAACGGATACTTAGATTATTGAAAACGGCCGTTAGTGATTCGCATGCGCGTCGCATTTCACGAGTAACCAGTGGATAACTCGTTTCTATTTACGCAATTCGGTATGACAGCGGCGCCTATTGTTCTCTTGGTGGTCGCTGCTGTTTTTGAATTGTACTCTGCTTACAATCAGGCATAGCAAAATAAACGAGCTCGCCTTACAGTAGCGACATCAGAGAACTACCAGAAAAGAGCTTTGCCAGAAAATTAAAATTGTGGCTAACAGAAAAATCATTTTATTCTTTATCAGACTTAAATAGCTCTTCTAAGTAGGGGTAATATGTTAAAGGAGACGGGTATTTCTGGGCCCAGAATGTAATTAGTAGAAATATGGTTCATAAAATCGAATATATTTTTGTTTTTAAAATCGTACAATATCATTAAAATTCATAATCAACAAATTAAGTAAACTAATGACTGTAAACGATAATAAACACAGCCCTTTTTTAGTATTAATCCTACTTCAAAAATAGTTTAATTTAAGTTTATTACTTGACTTCGCTTTTACGAAATATCCTAAATCTGTGCTTTTAGATTGCAAAAAATTCGCTTAATTTGTTTCATATTATCTGTTTGATCTCCTTGATTGATATTATTATCTGTTTGATATTGCATTAGTTATTAATTTACACCGTTTTCATATTTATACATCTCTTTTTTTACCCAGGCCCATGTCTGTGTGGAAGAGTATCCGTCTCCTTCGGATATTGAATGTAGTATTTAATGTTTTATTAAAATGAATTAAATTTAATCTAATATTTGTATGTCGCTATGTGACTAAATTTACAGGACTCGTTAATTATATAACAAACACTTTTATGTAACCTGCATTTATAACAAATAAATAAATTATTATTACCATCTGACGGCTATGTCTACCACCGCGCGAGCTCAAAGTCGAACCAAATAGCGCGCGCTTCTATGACTTCCTATTACACACTTCCGTCTCTTTTCACGAAATTACTCCCACAGATTGCAGGAATTTGAGAGGAAAGATGTTACACATCAAAATAGTACCGTTACATTCGATTGTACGCTACTATATTCCATTATGCGTCGTCCTAATAACTATAATTAATGAAAATTATTATTTTGCAGTCTTTCTTGATATTTTGTTCCAGTTAGTAATTACCAGTAATTAATAATTAATATTAATATTAAATTAATTATATAATTAATATATTTAATTTAATAAGATGTAATTTGCCGCCCCTATAGACTATAGACATAATTAATGTTTTTTTTTTTTATATATGTATATCCTCGATATATTACATGCTTGCTCACCTTAAAATAATACAATACTATCTGGATTAAATGACTTGAAAAAGTCGAGACAGGTGATATGAATGAAAATGTTAGGTACATAGTTAATGTTCAAACATTTCCTTAATAAAAAGGACAGAGGCAGTTAGTCATAAGGACTGCCGACAGAAGTGAAAACTCAATTGTGAATTTTTAAAACAATTATAGTCTGTACACAAACCGCTATACTACTTGTCACTAGTCTAATGCAAGCACAATACGTCACGAGCATGTCGAGGTCATAGGTGACGTGAAGATCACGTGAACCCATAAGCATTTCCCCTACCAAAAATCGCTCAATGCGGATAAAAAACGATAGGGGCCAGATTTTTTTATGAAAAGCCTTTTCTACTCTTTTCTTTATTTTATCGTCCCGACATAGCTCGCAACTGTAACTGTGGGACCTGCATTACTGTCCCGAACTTTCCAGTTTCCTTTTCTTAAATCTGTGACATTTTCAACTGTCTGATTACTTCAGTGTCGTTAGAAATTACATAATATTATGGATAAGAAAATAAAAATAAAAACCAAAAATAAAAAGACATTTTTATTATTTAAAAAAGAAATAAATTATTGTTACATAATAATATAGATAAATAACGAAGACATTTTAAATAACATAGAAATAATAATTTACTTCAATCAACAACAACAAAAAAAAAACAAATAATTCTTAACACATAATAACAAAACAAAAATTAAAATTAAACTTTACAGTAATGTATCATACGGGGCCCTGCATTATCACTTACCCGGGGCAAATGATCAGCAAAATCCAGGGCTCTCACTACTTTTAGTACCTTAGAGATAATACTGCTTCGAAATCCTTACTTGCATTACTGCATTACATAATGCAATGTGCATTCAAATAGTAAATACGTGCGTTAACCGTCAAACCACCTGTATCGAGTGGCCACCGTACCCCGGGCACGAGCTTTGGATTAACGGCGCGCGCAATATAATCAATATGCACCGGGGCTTACACAGGCGCATCTATGCACTTTTGTGTATGACCTACTAACCTAACACATAGGAGGCGTTCAAGTATTACGTCAGCAGGCTTAGGGTGGGGGTATAATTTTTTCTTCCTTTCACTGATAAAGAGAGCAGGGTTATATTATAAATCTTACGTAAGATAAAAAATCTATAAAATTGTGAGAATGTTTTCAAAACAATATTTATGATTTCAGTTAATAACAATATTTTGTTATATTACTAGCTGTACCCGCGACTGCGCTCGCGTGGACTTCAGAATGCCGTCTCTCGCTCGGGCAGACGCGCGAATTGTGCTACCCCCGCTCCCGGTTATTTTAAAGTCAGAAGACAGACATAATATTATGCCCTCGCAGACTTTTCTGCAGGTCTTTTTAAAATTTAATGTTATGTACCTACTACATTAATTTGATGTATCTCTTATGATTTGCTAAGCGTAAGCCTTTCAAGCACCTAAAAACGTCGTTTTTCCAGGTTGATATTTATTTGCGCGAATTCTAATTGTTTTTCTAAAATAAAAATAGCCTAAGTTACTCGTTATAACATTAGCTATCCGCCAGTGAAACTCCCGTCAATATCGGCCTAACTGTTCCGGAGATTATGGGGAACAAACAGACGCAGATAAAAAATTTAAAAATGTTTTTTTATTTCAATATGTACCGCATAAAAGCTGTTATTTTGACATTACAAACAGACACTTCAATTTTATTTATTTGTATAGATAAAGGTATACCGAATTTCTTTTCATATTTCTTACTACAGAAATAGATAAATGTTCCGAAAACATCTAAACTCTAAAAATCTAAATCTAATCTAAAAAATGATGACAATATTTATAAAAAAATTATCGATTTCAATTTACTTATAATTTCATTTAAATAATATTTAGTTTTCTTAAGTATATAAGCAATTTTAAAAAACACCAATCTGAAATATATTTTACAAATGAATATTATAATCATGTACAATTATCTCAGTTATAGTCATATTTACACATTTTATTTGAAGTAACTAGCAATCAAGTTCTATATCGAAAGTGTATTATTACAGTCATGCTTGACATTACAGCATGAATGGCGCCTTGATCTAACATATTGAGAGCAACACTCCGTCTTTGTTTCGTTGTGGACACATCTATTTCATATACCATAATATAATAAAATGTTTTTTGTTTGTTTGTTTAAACACACTAATCTCCAGAGCTAGCTATTATTACTTATTACCTATTATTCACAAATAATATACGATAAGATTAGGCTACAACTCTCAACAGTAACTAGACTTATATATTGATTTTTGTTAAGTAAGTCTTACGTGGAAGTGTACCTGAACTGCTTTACCGTGTGTGTTGGGGTGGGGTAATGGTTAATGATATGTAAATACAATGTTCCACAAAAATATTGGTCCTTAGTATGTTAGTAATACTTAGTATGTCTTGTAATGCAAAATTAAAAATTGATGTATGAACATTATTATTAGGCATGGCATATTAATCCTTACAAACAAAAATTACTTCACCATAAAGACAATTTTATGAAGTTAAACTTTGTTCTTTATATCATGTTATTTGGACACATAGTTTAGGAGATAATGAAATATATTAAAATGATTTGTACTTGTGAGAAGTGAAAAAACTACGCGATAGGTTAAACAGGTGCATTGGTGGTGCGGTGTTTGTCAGATAAAATTAACACAGGTGAAACCGTGGGGCACAACTAGTTTTATCAATATGTGAATGCATTATATGTGTGTGTAATACAAAAAAATGTGGTACATATAGTAATTTGTCAGATATTATTGGTTTTATTTAATCCTGACTAAAGACTTCAAATTTGTTTTCCTGTGGGAGTTTTGGGATAAAAAGTAACATCCAAACACAAATGTTGCATACATTGTGTAAAAATTTCAAGCCAAACCACTGACTGCTTTTCGAGTTTTGTAGACACAAACATATGAACACTGAATTTTTATAGATATAGACTAACTAGCTGTGCCCGTGGCTTCACATGTATTAATTATTGTTTATAAAGATATTGTAATTTTTTTATACATAACAATTAAGTATCTAACGCTGAAATCTATAGAGCATACTCAGCTTTAGTTCAACCTTAGCTTAGCTCAAACTTCGCTAAGTATTTACTCAGTGCAATCTTAGGTTTTGAATTTATAGTCGAGTTACGCTAAGGTTAAATGTCTGGTAACTGTCAATTAACATTTCGATACCACATCGGGACTTTAAAATTTCTTTAACCAAACATATAGATTAATCATGAATTATGTATAGTTATTTAAAATAGAATTTAAATTGTGTAATTGTATAAAATTCAACTGGGTTTAAAGTAAAAATGACAGATTATTTGTATATAATAAATTAAAAAAGATTAATGTTTCAAACCAATAATGAGAAACAACTGCAAGAAACAAGAATGACAAAATGTGTATGTGTATGTAATAAAAACATTTCTATGTAGTATAAGCCAGTGAGATTTACGCAATACAGCTAATTTAAAAAGTGTATAAAATGACAGTTACATCAATAGTATGCCATACAATTTTTTTATTCATTTAATACCCAAGTATTGTGTAAGTCATCATTTTCGATGTCTTGAACTTTACTCAGGTGAAGCTGAACAAATGCTGTCTGTCTGAGCATAGTCTGAGTATGCTCACTAGATTTCAGCATAAGAGGTAAACCAAAAAAAATTATTAATATCTATCCAGTAGTTTTTGTACGAAATGTACACAACGGCAAACCTCTATCATTTTATTTACATAGGTATGAGAAAAGTGGTGTGCACCTTTGTTACATATGTGCTTTATTATCAGTCACTTAAAAAATTAAATATAAAACACCTGTTGATAAACATAATATGAGCATATACAGAATATGTATAACTTATCACTATATTATATATTAAAATTACCTGAGGCATGCATTCCAAGGCTGTATGGTGTGATGCACTCTGCATGGACTTGTGTTTCGATCGGTATTCGTCCATTTAAATCAAATTTTAGTAAAAATTCATGGGGGGTTATTTGGTATGACTGCAGAAATAGAAAAGTAATATAGTTTATATATAATCAAGGAATATCACTTGCGCTTGCATGTTTTGTATTAATTTCACAATCTTTAATACTTAACTCTTGTTATAATATTCAATTACTTTTGTTTATTCCTGTATTAAAGCATTTTAAAACAGAAATTACAATTATACTACAGTAGTTACAGGAACCTTGAAGAAGAATTTTGTTTAAACGATAAAAAGATGGAATACAAAAAGAACAGACCTAAAAAGAGATTTCAGAATAAAGTTTAAAAAGTTCTGTATAATGTAAACAATCAATAAACTTGCGCAGCTTGCCTTCTCTTGTCTAGGGATCCGCAAAAAGTAGTGATATCCGAGTAGTATCGATACCTTCGGTACAATACTTAGTATTTTTAAGGCTCGCGCACACTATGGCCACAGCGCATCGGTTTGCAAAATTGCGCCAAAGAACACTAGGAGACGCGCCGTGCCTGTGATGTGTGATGATTCATATAAAATATACAAAAGTGATCCAGGAGGACTTTTGTCATGCAATGCGGTGCGGTGTGGCCCGCCTAAATGAGCGCGAGCCTTTAATACGCAATATTTTTATTCTAGTATTTTACTGGGTATCGATACTTACGCAATTACTTGATTCTTTTGTCCCTTTTAAATGGCAATATTATCTTTTGTATGGTTAGTTTTAAGTGCATAAGACTCTCTTATAAAAGTAAGTTCTGTTCGCTTATGTGCAGTTACACATACATAAATGTATATATACATAAATAGCCAGCGAATAACAAATAAAAAACAATAAATAGTATACTCAGTCTGTGGTAAACTCATTGTGACCAGATGCGGTGTAAATATAGTACATGTACCGTATTTTCATTCCAACCCCTGTACACAGTTTTTTTCTTTGCCTAAATAAATATGAATAATTACAATACACCTAACGTTGAACAACGTAGAGTATTCCACGTTTATAGCAATGATATTTTATAATTAGGTGCGACATTGACACTTTTTACGCTCCATTATGTACGGAGGGTAATTGCAATCAGTTCACATAGTCCGACGGTCTGACAACAAACCCACACGTGTAAGTTAGAGCTACAATAGTATTAATGACACTTAAAATGCCTTCTGCTGTGTTTCAAAGATTTACCAATTACACTGAAACTGTGAGAAATAGACGGAAAATGCATTTAATTTCTATGTACACTAAATACTAAAATATTTATAAACAATTTTCTAAATTTTAAATCTGATTGTTCAACTTTATTCACCTTCATTGTCCTTGATACCGGCATGAGCGAGAAGAAACTTGTACTTTGTGTAATAGGGAAATAATAAAACAGTAGCGACCGGCATGGCGGCAGAACAATACTTACAGTGCAAATTAAATAGTAGGGTTTTATTACGTTGGATAATAAGTAATTTTCTATACAATATTACAATTTATTACTTTCTACAGAAGCATTAGACATGTTTTGTGCTTATAGAAAAAGAACATAGAAAACCATTTTTAAATATAACTTTAGTAGGAAATTATTATTTTTCTTTTGATTAGATTACCTAAAAATAGATTGATACCTAATCTTGTTTTAACTGACCCAAAACAGTTTTGAAGTTTTCCACTAGGCAACGCAATTTTTTTTTGCATCGTGCATAACGAATGCCAAATCAAGACTATAATGACAATTCGTCCCTTCCTAACTTGGGAACTAGTCCTCTTTAATGAAGATCATTACTGCCATTATCAAGTAAATATAGTGTCCTATCTTATGACGAGTTCAGTGTCTTAACAAGATGATGGCTCCCTTTTTAGAACTTTCTAGGGAGTTTTTGTGGGATCCCAGAATGCATGCTTTCAATTTATATTTATAATCCACTTCACCTAAGCACAAAAACCAAACTATATCACGCAAAACGTCCCCAATATTACATAATATAGGATCAAAAACCTAAGTAAATAATTTAAAAATAAAAACTCTCAGGGTAGTTTACTTTAACTCTGAACTTATGAAGGTATTTATTCTGAATTTTTCCTTTAAAAAAAATCTTTAAATACATGGATTATAGTTAATTTAACTTGTTACTACATTTTATAACAGAATTATGTTTGTAATCATTACATAAATAATTAGTAATTGTTATTTTTGTAACTTCTAATCTTTTATAAATATTACTCGAAACCAAGTAGTATCGATACTTTGAATCTGATACTTTTATAGAAATCAAAACTTGATTCGATACCTGTTATCAAAAATAGGTATTGAAACTCTTAAAATTTTGCGTACCCCTAGTCTTGTCTTGCATTTCCTACACAGTAATCGTTATTTATTTCTGGTCTCTAGAGTCATCTTCTTCTTCTTGTTTTGGCGCCGTAAAAGTACTTGCCAGTGTCAATGTTTTTAAGCCTTGATAACATTTTCTAATAAACAAAGTGTGGTTTTCAGTGTCAATGTTTTAGTAAAATTTTCCAGCGTTAATGTTTTCAAGCTTTCGTACATTACATTATATACTTGTTAAGAACGATCTAGGGAATTTTTGTGGGATCCCAGAATGCACGCTGTTGGTTCATACTTATAAATCCACTTCACTTGTGCACAAAAACCAAACTATATCACGCAAAAAGCCACCAATATTATATAATATAGGATCAAAAATCTAAATAAATATTTTAAAAATGAAAACCACAACATGTCACTTCAGGATCGCGCCAAAAAACTCTAAGTCTCTAGTTTGAATTTTCGAAATTTCCCCATGGCGGCTAAAAAATGTCCCTAAAATGATACGATTTCAGCAATTTTCCCCCAAACAACTTAAACCTGCCTATTCCTTTAATTTTTTTTATTTAGTATATGCAGCTTTAAGAGATGGGGATATATCTTCAGAACCATACAAGTACCATCGCACTTGTGTAAAAATGTTACAATTTTTTGAAGTGAAACTTCTTTAGCGACGTTTGGGAGAAATTTTGTAGCAATCGTCACGTTTTTCGGTTACGCGCCATGTTGCTTTTTTTATCAAAGTTTAGTATAGTGACGTAAAGAATATAATGTAATATATTATAATAATAACAACAATATATTAGTTTTGAAGTTTGGTTTGAAATAAGAATAACAATATATTCAGCTTTTACTTTCAGCTTATATTTATAATCCACTTCACTTATGCACAAAAACCAAACTATATCACGCAAAACGCCACCAACATTACATAATATAGGGTTAACAACCTAAGTTAATGAAATAAAAATAAAAACCACAACATGTCACTTCAAGATCCCGCCAAAAACTCCGACACTAGTGTTTTATGTAAAATAAGACAACAATTACGCACACGGACCATAAAGTGCATTGAACAAGGAGGTAGAAATTTTAAAAATGTTCTCAAGAGAAGTCGCCGTATGAGTGCAAATTAATCTGTAAAATCAAGACTGCAGTAGACTGTACGTACTAAGTTATGTACTTCATTCTTTAATTATTGAAAAAGTATCATTCGCATCTTTTAAACACGCCGCCTTTATTTAATTTAGCTATTAAACATAAACAACTCAGTACTCGGTAATTATTCGTATTTCGTTTGCCGGCACTTCTGATGCCGTGCCACGCCGATAATTTCATCGCGAACTCGCGCGGTCTCGTCTCACGTGCGCCTCTACTGACTGCGTATTGCATATTTTTGCGTAGGTTTGTAATGTGATCATACTAATAGTCCACAAAAGTATAACTAATTTCACAAATAAAAAATATCAAGGCATACTTATATGTACAAGTAAATTTTGTTGTGTCGGTATTATGATTATTAGTGATTGTTCTAATTGGGTTGTCTGAGGGTGTGCGTTATTCCTGTTACATGTTGTATATATATATATGTCTATTTCTTGGGCACGCTCTGTAGCCTAAACGGCTTGAAGGGTTTTAACATACGAGATGCGGTTAAATTCATCTTAATTATGGGAATGACATAGGCAGAGACTGTAATCGTAATTTCGGAAAAATTGTAATTCACACCGTAATTTTGATTATGATAAACGTGAAAAGCTCTTTCTTTCAGAGCTATTAGTAATTACATAATGCCTGCTTATTCGCACGTTGCGCAGTAATGCCAGCCGACTATTGCCATTGTTAACAGTAATAAAGGATAATCGACATTAGAATAATAGTCTTCAATAATTTGTTATACATTGTGTATACATTATTTATTGTTGTAATAATTACCATCTTTGAACCAGGGACACTGAAAGGGGTTTGAAGAGAAAAAGATAGCGAGAGAGTATGTCATCCAACAGACAGTGGTCAATTTGTCGAAATACTATTAAAAAAAACAGTAAATATTTTCAAAAACGAGTATGTGTCGTTTAAATTAAAATATCATAGATGGCATTTGCAGAAGCGGGGTGTACAACCGTACGTGTACGTATCGTACATTTACGACATTACATGCCCTTGTACGATAGCAAATTATACTAAAATACAGTAATTTTAACTATATATGAATTTAAAAAATAGATCCTTTGGAGCAGAAATTGGTGAAGTACAATACTTTTGGTCCAATATAGGGAAGTACAATCATTTCGAAGTTGCTGCTAAGACAACTGCCACGCTTTAGGTTGTGAAACCTGAGTAGAAATAGAAGTTAGTAGTACGGTTATGCAGATAAAGTTCTTCCCCAAATTGCCCCGGTACCAAAATTTTCTTCCCCAAAAATTTGCTCAGCATTTTCGTTTCCCTAACGATATTATTTTCCCCAAAATTGTGAAAAAACACCCAACAATCTGGAGACCTTGTTCGTACATGTTAGCTAGCCATAGCCTATATGCAGTAGGCATGGGGTGCGATGTAAGGAACCTCCACGCGGTGCACCCCGGGCAACGTCGGCCCTTCTGGCTGGCGGCTGATACCCTTGACACGGAGGCTTCGTCCAGCATTCCTCTGCCCTACAGAGGAAGCAACGGACGTTGTGCGGGCGGACTCGGCGTGCACTAACCCTGCCGTCGAAAAGGTAGGTAGGGCATCTTGTCCTACCTGCCAACGTCGTGCTCGTAATCCCATCGGAGTGTCGTGGTCATGTCTCACGGCTTCGCATGGGACCGAGGGTCTTGGCTTAACCGCCCGGACCGCGAGAAAGAAAACCTCTATAAAAAATTACCCCAATTCTAAGCGGCGGCGCACCGCGAGAGGATGCATGGCTGATGGGTTGATCAGTTGTTAGTGCGACCCCCGTCAGAGAACCGGCCGACTCCCTGACGGGTTACGCTAGGCTTACCCAGGTACAGGGGGCACTGCCTGGGTTGACCGTTTTTTCCCCCATACTCGTGGGAATAAAAATGAACTTTCAAAACCAAAAAATTTTAAATGTTAGATTAAGTAGGTTAGGTGGGATTGATAGCGAAGAGGGAAGTGGGGGGGGGGGGGGGGGGGTTACGAAGCGGGCTGGGGAGCCGCTTGACGCAGGACTGAGCTCAGTTGTGGCCGCGAAGGTAACGACGGCTCAGAGGGGGGCGCTTCGCGGAACGGGCCGCTCTCGGAGCGTTGGACGCCCAGCGAGGGGAGGAGGAACGACTTCGATCCAACCCTTCTTAAAGGAGGCAGCTTCCAAGGCAGTCCCGGCAGAGGACGAGGTGGTAGTCGTCGGGGGCGTTGGCGATGCGGGGTGGGCTGCGGAAGTACAGGATGCGGAGACGCTGAGGGCCCGCACAGAAAGCGGAGTGGCCATTATTCTGGAAGTTTGCCGTATCTCAGGAAATCTAAAAGGGACTTGTATCAAGTCCCTTAAAGGTGCGGCAAATAGCCTAAGGGAGGTGGTGGAGGTGCTCCTGGAGCGTACAACCAACGAGGAGACGGCTCGCCTCGGCAGGGAAACGAGGGTTCTCCGCCGGCAGGTCGAGGACCTCAAGAAGGAGGTGTTGGCTTGGCGGCGGGAGGCTAGTGCACGGCAGGTGATGCCGCCTCCTCCTCCTCCTCCTCTACAGCTAGTGCGGGTTGAGGTGCCTCCCCAGGCCTGGGAGAAGGCCTTGGCGGATGCAGTGAGTGGGTTGGAGCGGTCCATTCGCTCCACTGTCGGAGAGGTTATTAGCGCCCGATTCGACAGCTGGAAGTGGATGGTCGGCTCCTTCCAAAAAAGGTACAAAAGTCCCGCTGCAGCCAAAAGGCCTATCGCTGAACCCATGGCCGTCAGGGCCAAAAGGCTCCGGTCGATGTCCCGGGCAAGATCCAAGGGGGCGGCTGCGTCCGCTCCTACTCCATCTAATGTGGAGTGGCCTGCCCTTCCGGGGCCCTCCGTTTCTGGGGCGCCTTCTGAGGCTTGGACCACCGTGGTCTGGCGGCCAAAAAAGGCTAAAGCCCCAGCTGCACCGGCAGCTGCTCCCGCGCCTAAAAAGAAGGCCGGTAACAAGGGGACCCAGGCGAAGATGCCCGTTGTTCCGCGCTCTGCTGCAGTTGTCATCACGTTGCAGCATGAGGTGGTGGCCAGAGGAGTGATGTACTCGGCTGCGGTCCTCAAGGCGCGGGAAGTAGTAAAGCTGGCTGAGTTGGGGATCGATGACCCGAAGCTCCGCACGACGGCCACAGGAGCCAAAATCATCGAGATTAAAGGCTTCGATGGTGAGAAGAAGGCGGCTGGCCTGGCTTCACAGCTGCAAGCCGTACTCGCGGGGGTAGCTGACATTACCAGGCCGGTCAAACGTGCGGAGGTTCGGGTCGTCGGAATTGATGACTCCGTCGATAAGACGGAGCTCAGAACGGCAATAGCCACTGCAGCCGGATGTGAGCCAGACCAGATTAGGATTGGCTCCATCCGACATGACTGGGGGGGGGGGGGGGGGGAGTGGCATTCGTGTCGCTCCCAGTGGCGGGGGCAAGGAAGTTGGCTGATGCAGGGCGTCACCTGGTCGGCTGGAGTGTGGCCCGTATACGGCCACTGGCAGAGAAGCCCATGCGCTGCTTTAAGTGCATGGGCTTGGGCCACACTCATACAACGTGTGAGACGCTGGCCGACTGGGGTGCCCTGTGTTTCAGGTGTGGGGACTCCGGCCACACGGCGGTGAGCTGCGCAGCTGTTAAGCTGCACTGCGCGGCATGCGCCGCCGCCGGCAAGCCGGCGGACCATTACATGGGGGGGCGAGCTGCAAGCCCTCCTCCACCAAGAGGAGGCCCCCTGGGGCACGTTTTGGAGGACCAGGATCGGGGGTGATTAGTATGGCTCAATAATGCATCACGGCCATACTAATTACCTCCAAGGGAACTTGAACCACTCCGCCACTGCACAAGACTTATTTGTACAATCGGTGGCGGAGTGGAACATTAGTGTTGCGGTGGCTGCGGAGCCGTATTGTGTCCCTGCTCAACCTTACTGGGCAGGTGACCTTGACGGCTCCGTAGCCATTCATAGTACGGAGTCATCCCTCTCCATTAAGGAGATGGGGTCAGGGTTCGTGGCGGCCACCTGGGGAGGTTACGGTATTGTAGGGGTTTATTTCTCCCCAAACCGGCCCTTGAGGGAGTTCGAGGCGTTTCTCGACTCCCTGGGGCCGGCGATTAGGCGGCTGTCACCGCTCCCCATTGTCCTGCTTGGCGATCTTAACGCCAAGTCGCGGACATGGGGATCGGAGGCCACGGACCCCCGGGGGGAGCTAGTAGAGGAGTGGACAGTTCAAGTTGGACTGTCCCTCCTCAATAGAGGGTCCGTCCACACGTGCGTGCGGCATAACGGGGGGGTCCGTGGTGGACGTCTCCTTTGCCACGCCGTCTGTCGCGCGCCGTGTGGAAGATTGGAGGGTGCTGGAGGAGGTGGAGACCTTTTCCGATTACCGCTTTATTCGGTTCGAGGTCTCCACCTCCCCAGGGGAGCTGGTGCACTGTCCAAATTAAAAAAAAAAAAAAAAAAAAAATATGCAGTAGGCATGGAAATTATTGGTTTAAAAATAATTGTCACAGCTATGAAATCATATTTTGTTACACAGTTATTGCACCAACGATAAAAGAATTCCATAACTACAACAAATGATGAACAAAAACAAATCGCCACCGTAAAACCATGCAAATATGGTTCAAAACTTTGTCATCTGGCATTTAATTCCTACGAAAACTATAACTATATTTGTAAATACAGATGAATTTGGTTTTTATCATACATAAATATACTATAATTAAATAGTGATATGTTTCATAATGAAAAAAATGATTTTTATTTATGTTGTAGCGACATCTACATAGCGACACACAGCGACATCTATCGAGCCACATACGACGCATCCTACATCGCGCTATAGAAATTAACTCTTCAATTGAATATTTAGCGGAGGTGAGGAAAAGAGAGTAAAGTTCCTCATCCGCCATAGAAAAGGGAGGATCCTCCGGCCAGACGGGTGCTATGTCTGGCGGGCAGCTGCCCCGACGCGACGGTTGTAGTCGGGTTCTTGTATATATATTTGTAGCGACATCTCTCGCCACGATTGACGCATCGATGCAACTACGTAGCGACACATAGCATCTTGACACATGACACCTTTAATCACATGACATCTTTTAAAGTCTGTTATTGAGACCCTGGATTATTTTATTTTATTGGAAAAATCTAAAAACAAGTTATCTAATTTATTCCGTTTCTGACGTTTTGAATTTTACATGTAGACAGTTACCTGCATTATTTTTTAGAATATTTTTGATACGAACTAAGGCTGAAATCTATAGAGCGTACTCAGTCTTAGCTGCATTATTGCATAAAAGCAATAATGTCATTTTCTATACAAGTATAATTATCTCATTCTACGTCTACGCTAGCGACACAGTAGCGTAGGTAACCATGGGCGTAACCAGGTATAAGGCTACTAATCCACTGCAGTGGAGCGAGGAAGCGAAGCGGATCTGTGTCGATCAATAGTATTGCATAAAAATCTAAGCTCCGCATCAGTGAGCATGAGTTTGCCAGGTTTATTCAAATTTCATACATTTTGTATGTGGAGCGGGGAAACGAAACGAGGAAGCCGACCTAGAAAGCGGAGCGGACAAACGAAGCCCTTACAACTAAAATGTTTTTCGGAACATATTTTGAAGGAAAACTTCTATAGGCGCGACTAGGGAGTAACTGAGATTTTTTTTCTGACGGAAATAACGCTTACGTAATTTCCGGTATTCAAAAATAATAATTTGGATTGGTCGTAAGTACATGTCATATACTCCACGCTTCTTGACGTATACGCCAACTAGTGGCAAATATATTAATCAATTAGGATTATTTATTTCCAATATTTTCAATCAGATCAATTGTGAATAGAAAAGTGAATAACAATTTAATAGTTTAAAAAATTATAATTAAATTACAGTTTTTTGTAAATCTCTAAATATACTTGTTTATTGATTACTTTTGTAATAAATAAATTATTAATAAATTTTCTGAAGATTGTGACATTCTATAATATTTAATAATAAAATTTAATCATTTCAGTGATATATGCCGTCAACGCCAATGAAGTTTTACGTCAATCGCGCGTAAAGGTTACACGCACACACTTCCTTTTTTTTATTTTGTCATAATTTAGCAATTTTTAGTTAATCTACTTGCGATTGCATTTTAGGCTACTGTGAATCTGAATTACCTAAAACAAAAATAAACTAGTGCGTTAAGTTGCGGCGGCAAATGATTTTAGACATGTGTATTTGTATTTAAGATTCATAATAATTATCTTATTTTATGCTAACAAATACATTATACATCTTAAACTGCTCAATTAAAGCTATACTGCGAGAAAAAAAATAAAAAGTGTAGTTTGACTAACTGGAGAAAAAAGAAACATTTTTTTTAATTTAACAACATTTATTACACGCGTTGCTGACCTTAAACCCCCCTACTCCAAGGAGCTCTGTAAACCCTATTCACTGCAGAACACATCATAAGGTTATTTGGCTTCGATCTTCTGTAGAGCGGAGGTAATTTACCAGTCGGACTACCCATAGTAGAGAGAAATCTACAAAGAGATTTCTCTGTGCCCTACGTCTCTTAAAACTACCTACTACCAGTTACTACCAATATTACTACTATTATTAATAAGTATTACAACTATAACTACTATTGCTTTTGATATTACTAAAAATAAAAATGAATTGTTTTAATAATTTTTTTATTAAGTTACTAGAAAAATCGGAAAAACATCGATACAAAGCAAAACTAATCAAAACAAAATTAAACGAATCAAGATTAATGAAACACGTTGTAAAGCGACAACCAGCTTAGGCGAACACCACACTCGTATCTTCATCGAGCATTTCGCAAGAAAAATAGTCCTGTTCCATTGGCCTCTTCGCCCAGGTCCCTAGGTTAGCTTTCTCGAACGCTTTGTATAATTCAGACTTCACTTTCTATAAAAAAAAAAAAGCAAATAAAATATACACAAAAATAAAAGTGTAAAGCTAAGACTACATTACAAGCAGCCTCGTTGGATGCAAAGTCGTACAAGTTCGTACACGATCGTCCTGTGTTTTAGATACGTTAGCGGGGACGAGGTAGCACGCCACTACATTACACATTAAACTAAAGTAAACAGTATACTTATCTCAGCAGTGTTCTTGAAATAATTACCTGCAGCCGCTCGGTAGATAAACAATCACTAGGGCTGCCCTCTGACCGTGTTTCTTTGGTTACCTACTTACGTATTGGATAATGCTATAGTAAATTGTTATGGTTATCTTTTCATCAAAATATATTACTGCTTTTCAAAGGTTTTACAACAATTATTTGTACTTGGGTTTTATTTCTAGTTTCAAAAGCGATTTTGAGTTAATAACAGATTTTAAATTCTAGAAAGTATGTAATATAATATTTCATTATCAATCAATACATAGTATCTGCTCTATCTGCGTTGTTACTCGTGCGAACCCGGGGTCGGTTGCTAGTTAGTTATAAATTGTGTACTGAAGTTTACCTAGATTTCGTTTCGGCCATTTTTGTGAAGATGTTATACTGCTTTCTTTAGTGTACTGTGACTGCGCGCCTACGTCACGCAATTGCACGAGTTTCCATACCTAGCTATATTACCCGCTCCCGTTATCGTCTGTAGTTCCTCGCCCCCGCCAATGTCTGTCGGAAACATAGGATGGTTGCGCACGAACTTGTAAGACTATAGTTGCTAAGGTTGACTTAAATTAGATACTGGCCACATAGAAAGTAAGTCACTAGGTAGTAGTCACTTTATCAGTGCGAACGAAGAAATCATGACGCTATCACAACTGGGAAGGTAATTATTATAATATGAGAACTTTAGTTGTAATTTAATACACATCGGGTTTGCAGCTGTTGGATACATAAAAAATACACGAGAAACACACGTCTATGGGTTACCATTTATCGAGGGTGACAAATATGCATAAATTTAGGTTTGAAATCCAATATAGTATTTTTGCCGTTCTTTCTCGTGGTAATATCAGATAAGTCTAATTCAAGGTAGGACACTTGGAATTTGCCGAATTAATAATCCAATAAATGCTAGTTTTAAATTATATTTTGGCGGGTAATAATTTTAGTGGAAGAATCAAATAACTTATATATAATGGAATACAGCTGTTTGCGATTTTATGTTATACTGAACAAACTATAAAACGTGGGACCAAGTATTATATGACTAAGCCTATAGCTACACAACAGTAAAGCATACTTTACCGAGAACTTGAAACCAACGAAATATATTATTACTTATCTATTTCAGTTAAAAATCAATTCGGGTGATTAAAATAATTAAATACATCAAATATAAATATAGTGTTTATCTACATCAATATTATAAATTTACCATAAAAAATGATACTGGAATAGTTTGAAAACAACTGTACTTGTCGGATTCTTCCACAAATAAGATGAGTATGTTAAAAGTTTTGCATTGTTCTCCATTTTGTGTCGTTTACTATAATATAAAGGGGTAAGTATCATCTTTTGCGCTTAGTAGAGTGATTTAATTGGGACTACATACCGGAGAGAATTAACGTAACAAGAAAAGTCCTCCAAATAAACTAAAAGAAGATGACAATTAATTTTGTGAAGAAATAGAACATACAGTCATTTATTTATTATTAAGAATCCCAATTATGACACAAAAATTGCAAAAAGAAGTGCTTTTCTGGAGAGGTGAAATCAAAACCTTAAATTTCTCTGACCCCTACCTGTCTTAGCCAGCCACAACGGAATATACCTAATCATTTTCAAGAGTTTTATACCTGGTAATTCTTGGACAGCTGCTTCGCCTCCGTGTACAAAATTTCTTCCATGACATTCGAAGGCAGTGGAGGCATTGGAGGCATCTGAAAGCCGTCGACACCATTTTAATTATGAACTTTTTTTGATGAGAAACATCTATAGGCTAGAGGTAAACCTGATTGTTGGCGTGGCGATAAAAGCCGTGGCTATAATTATGATGGAATATAATACGGACAGAGGCATATTTTAAAACCACATCGTAGCCTAGCGCTCGTAAGCGTGACTACTATTTTCCAAAGTCCTAGGTTCGAATCGTCACTTCGAAACAAAAATTTTTTTTTTAATGTGCTATGAATTATGAAATTATGAATATACAATTAAGAGAATAATTGAGTTGTCACGATTTCAAATAAAATTTTAAATTTATGTATTTAATAAAAATGTATATTTATGTAATAAACAGTCATTATTTTATGGAACAAATTTGTATGCTTTATCTTTTCATTATGACATATCTGATTCCTCTCGTAATCTGTTCTTATGTATATAACTTACTCATAAAAAATTATTTCGTTGTATTACATCTGCCAGGCGCCCCGTGACGGATGGATTTTTTTTTTAAATCTATATTAATACATCTGTAGTTCTGTCTGAACGTGTATATTTTTTATCCAAATTTCCCGATAGGCATTCTGATAAAAGGATCACGAATATGCCATTCAGGTGTTTTTTGTCCGTCTATCTCTTAACTCGAAAATGGCTTGACCGATTTTTATGAAATTATGTACACAGGAATTTATCTTTTAAGTAGCAATTGTTTGGGTAAAAATAGTCAATAATATGAGTAAAAATAAAATTTCGAGAAGAAAATAATTATTGCGTATCAGACGCGTGCAGAGCCGCGTGGCACCACCAGTTCATAATATATAATTTTGTGCAATTATTTATTCCTTACGATTTCTAAAAGTTTTCTTTTCTTCTTTCTTCTTATAGACTGTAATTTAGGGGATGACGTATTCTTCCCGTCTATACAGAGTTCATTTTTTTAAAGGCATGTAGGCAACTTCGCCAATGTCTAGTGTGACAAACACACGTTATAGAATTTTAGCTGGGTTTTCTATTCCCACGGAGTGAATTGACAATCACTAATGTCAAATTTAAATATAATGTTATCACATTTATTTTTGTAGTATTTTGCTACCGTATATTTTACGGTACAATTATTTAAATCGCAAGATTTTAAATACTGAATTGAGGGATTTTATTTATTAATTTAAATATTGTGTGTTTTTCAACATACCCGGTTTTTTACTATTATCATTACATAATTCAAGAAACTATAAAATAAATATATTAAGATGAAAATTTAAAGATGCGAATTTGTCTCCCTTATTCGAGCTTCACATATGAAGGTTTCAATGATTTTTGAAAAAAAAAAACTTATCCATAGATATAATATACGGGTTTACTACAATTAACGCCTATCGGTGACATCACTATTATAAAAACACAATAAACTAGCAACACATGAAATGTCATTTCACTCCGTGGAAACAAAAACAAAACAGTATATTAAATTACATAATGACGATTCCTAAAATAAAAATATGCTCATTTTAATAATATACCATTACTATTTCTTTATTTTCTCGATGACAGCTTCTGTGAAAACTTGAACGAGCGTCTTTTTTACATTATGTATGCATTATTTTATAAAAATATGACGTTTACACACGTACAAGGTTATACCAGAGTCGGAGAAACTGATAAGGATGGAGCTATATCGATAAACATAACACGATAACAGACCCGATATTTTTTTACAAAATGTAAGAAACTAAACTACTACCGGATACTTTTGTACAAATTTATTACCTAATATTATATTTCATTACAAGATGTTACACGTATTAATTCTTGATTGATAATGCCAACTTCTTCAAAATTTTCGAAGCTATTGTAAAATAAGTAGGTATAGGTAGGTACTCGACAATGAAACGAAATAATTATAACGACAGGTAATCTTTATTTATTTATTTTAATCAAAATCTGATAAACTGTCGCTGTCGTAAATATATGCGATCGATATCATTACTTATTAGGTCACAACACTACAACTATCAAATTAGAACTGTCATCGAGAAAATAAAGAAATGGAAATACATAGTATAATTAGGTACACTAGAATTCTTATGGTGAAATGAATAAATCTTTTATTCAATTTACACCCCAAAAAGGCATATAAGAACGTTAAAATACTACCACATAAAACTTAACTTGATGCTGCAAAGTGTCTTTTGGTATTTGCTTTTCTTTTTTTGATGACTCTCTCATTATATTACTGCTATAGGATTCTTGTCACATATGGTTACCACTCACCTGATCGGTATTTAGCATCCTCTTCGCCAGGTAGTGCCATCTCGCGAACATGACCTGCTTGCACATTACTGAAGGCGTATCGTTCAAGAGCTTGCCCTTACTCGCACGCAACACTTCCAGCTCAAACTATACAGAAATTTCTTTTTTTATTATAAAAAATCACAAATATTTTAGGAATATCACAAACAATTAGTATCAACATCAACTCGAAAATGTTTCTTTATTTTTCGTCAATAGCAAGGAAATGAAGCTTTAAAATGGTGTTTGAATTATCAATTTTGTTCAAGTATGGAGGGAGATAGAGCCGAGCCACCTATAGAGAATGGGGGAGATTTATTTTGTTTATTATGATCCTGGAAAAGTTTTCAGGAAAAAAAAGAACGCGATAGGTTGCGCTGTAGTTGAGTTATTCAGTATTGGGAAGGGAACAAAAACGTCTGCCGGGCCGTCTAGTTTAGTAATATTTTCATATTGAAATATGAATTAAAAAAAAACACTTTAAATCATTGATATTCACGAATAACCTTTAAAAAGGTTAGTAGTATACGGAACTACGCTGATGCACTAACACACACGTAAATTAGTTCGTAATAGTAGCGAGAGAGAAGCGTTCAATATAAATGTTGAGGGGGAAACCTAACTCGGTATTAGTCGACCAGACGCGACATTGCCCGAATATCCCCTAACCCCAAGCTGCTCTGGAAACCCTACTACTCACTGCTGGAACACAACACAAGGTTATTTGACTGCGATCTGTAGAGTGGAGGCTTTCCACCAGATGAACTACAAATGAGAAAGGAAACTTTTCTGTGCCCTACCTCTCTTTGACCCAAACAAGGAGCTCTAATCCCGTCCAATCGCGACATTAAATGTTTTATATCACAGACATACTCACAGGCGTCGTGGAGCACCAGCATACGCTGGTCGTTGGTGCCTTAAACGCGCTATGGATATCGATGCCACTAACGAGCGCCAACAACGGCATGTGGATTCGATACGGCACCGGCAAAGACGAAATATGGTCTTCAATCCGGCCGCTTATAGCCCTGAAAGAAGAACGTGACTGAAACCGCGACCACCATACACCGCTTCGAACGAATCGAAGTGAGTTCAAATCCCTGCAATGAGCCTGAGCGCCCGGTGAAGGAAAACATCGTGTTGGAGCCATAGTATAGTGGTAGGTCTTTTTGTGATGCCCACCAATAGGTGTGTTCCGCCAGCGGCACTTGAGAGCCAGTCTTCCACTAGGCTTAGCGTGCTACCATCTTAAGCCAGATCGTCACTTAAGATCAGGTAATATTATGGCAACATTGGTAAACCTTTAACGATACATATATATATATATATATATATATATATATATATATATATATATATATATATATATATATAGTTATAGTAGTACTCTGATGGTAAGCACAGTACAATCCTAATACAATGGCGAGACCACCGAGAGATCGTAATTCACTGTTGCCTGCATTGTTTTAACTGGATATGCACAGGCTGATTCTGAAACACGACACGCATAAGCGAGTCACTATGACGGACTTTTCACCACATACATGGTGTTCGCGACCGAGGCGAGCCACCTCTGCGACCCCGCTATCGTCATTCTTCGTTCGTTACTCAGCAGGGTACACCACTTGCAGGTGAGGTTGGCTTGGGCATCTCGGGTCTATAGATGTTATTAGACACCCCAACGCTTAGGAACGCTTAGGGTTCGTGTAGACGTCGCCGCTTGATTTAACCATATCGCTGTACATTTTTAGTAATGCATTGCTATAGTCATACAAGTTCGTGCGCGACCGTCCTATGTTTTAGACGTTAGCGGGGATAAGGTAGCACGCCACTGCACCACACAGTACACTAAAGTAAACAGTATGTTGATCTCTACAGTGTTCTTCTAATAATTAGGAAGATTTAAATGAAACCGAATTGCGTTTTCATAGTCTTAAAAATATATCTATGGTATATTAATAACAACTGTGAAAAAATCATGATCATATCATAAAAACTGATTTTTTTAAAAATAAATCAATATGATAGCCCCCGAATACACCTTGCGCTATCAGAGTAGTCGCTGTTACGTCACATCGCCGGTTCGATCAAGTCGTTGCCATTCGGAGGTGGGTAAGACGCGGCGTTGTGTGAAGTTTACGCGATAAACTTTTTCTCTATTTCGTTTTGCTGGATAAATCGCTTCATAGTTTGTTCATTCGTAATCTAGAACTGGTACTCAATCTTACAA
Organism: Saturnia japonica; assembly: GCA_033032175.1. Classification (NCBI taxonomy): domain Eukaryota; kingdom Metazoa; phylum Arthropoda; class Insecta; order Lepidoptera; family Saturniidae; genus Saturnia; species Saturnia japonica. The sequence goes on along the minus strand of CM065304.1, from coordinate 2,433,745 downwards.
CCCAAATAGAACCAGGATTTTCACGGGGACAAACCAATAATCTGCCGAAAGTTGACTTTATAATGGTTGCGGATTATATCACAAGTAACGCGAAATACATTAGTACAAAAATCCATGGACAAAAACATGCAAAGTAAGTTACATATTTTACTAACTTAGAGTGTTATAATATAGTAGGTAATGCTATAGTAGTAGACTTAGTACTTACAGTTCTATGAAATTCATAAGAAACTTTCGCGACATACCTACAATATTTCACTTGAATAAAAAGCAATAATTGGCATCTGGTCACCAGATAGTAAACTTATTGTTCCTTAAGGTCTATTTTATTATTACTGCTTTAAATTATTGTTATTGTCTACAATTGTGTTTGTACTGTACGTGTAGGTATAGTGTTGTCCGCTATTATTGTACTTTGTTATCGATATAACATTATAAATAAGTTTTCTTCAATATTCAACTATTCTATTACATAGATCGGGATGCGATAGTTATGAAGATAACGCAATAAGGTATGTACAGGTGAAAAGAGAACATACGCTGTGTACTGTAAAGGCGAGAATTGCACCTCAGCACAAGATACTGGTCACGGCGCACATTGGACTGAAATCGGAGCCTCCCTTTCATAGGATTTTATAAAAATTAAATATGTTATTTCATAGTTTTAAGTATACAGTTTTGTCAAAACAGTCATATCATTGTATAATTTAGCAATTTCTAGCTTTATTTTTAATTTCTACACCATATAATATGGACTTGTAAATTTCAAATGTATGAAAATGGATTTTCTTTTCGTCATAACTTTTTTGTGTTTTGAGTTGTAAACCTGAAACTTATACATATCGTTACTGGGGTGGTAATGAACCCTTAGGACCTTTCACCTTGACCCCGGGCGTTCTCGTTCAACAGATATTTGTTGATGAAAATTTCATACTTTTATGACATTGTATTGAGGTGAAATCATCAATCTGTAGGTTTATTTTCGACCTGAATGCTACAGGTATCGATTAATAAAGACCCCTGATTTACCCTACCGCTTCGTTTTCAAAAATATGATTCAGAATTCATTTTAAAATTTCAATATACCTATTTTTCTTCAATAAAAGTTGTAAATTACCTATAAATTTGCACTATAAATTTAAATTAACACCAATTATCATTACCTGCTACTATTCTTGATTGTTTTTGTTTCACATTTGTACCAAAATGTCTTGATTTTGCTAATTAGGGTAATTAGTTTATTTGTTTCGTTGATATTGATGTTTGTCATAAAAGATTAAATAGTTATTTCTGGGGCTAGATTAGGATTCTAAATGAAAGTAGTGTAAATAACATGAGATGTTATATTCATTTTAACTTATCAATTTCAACAGTACCTCTAAATATGTAGATGATGTAAATGTAAATTCCAAATATATAAAAATGTTTTATATCAAAATTATGATATTATAAATTATGATATACATATAGTTCCGATGATACCTACTTAATTACACTCATACATTACTCAGAGTCACACAAATTTCTTACATCTACAAACTCTATATTTTGAGACGGAGATGCGTCTGACACCAGTTAGTACGTTTCGCTCATTCGTCTACGCGCACCTTTCCGTATTCGCTTGTGTTGATTTAGTATGTATATGTATATTAGTATATGTATATAGTATATGTATATTAGTAGTTATGTCATTATTTTTGACTGTGGTTCTAGAAATGTTATTTAGGGTTACGGTTCCAAAGTTTAAATGAACAAAAATAATAAAAATTAACCACAATAACCAAAAAATGGTTACAGTTTGACCAAATTTCTAGGTTTTTCTTAAATGCCCATAATTTCCAAACTGCATGGGATAGATTTATTTTTATTTTTCTCATGATGGTTAAAATCAATCCTGTCACCCCGTTTCGGCTTGACGTTAAGTTCTGAGACAGCCTGTATATATTAATGGACATATACTATTTTCTACCAATTGGCTACTAACGAAGTATGATTTTTTCTAAATAAAAAAAAAACAACTCATCTTCCTCGGTACCTACAGCCGCTTGGTAGATAAACACGCACTAGGGCTGCCCTTCTGAGTATATTTCTTGGTTTACCCACTTTTACGTATTTAATAATGCTATATTAAATTTTCATGATTATCTTTTCACCAAAATATAATAATGTAAGATTTTATAAAAATTATTTCTACCTGGGTTTTATTTATAGTTTTTCAAAAGCGATTGTGAGCTAGTGAGAAGGGATGTATATTTTTTAAAGTAAAAATATAGTTTTTAAAAATATAATGTTTCCGGAATCAAGAAATATTTTGCTCGGTTAGAAGAGTAATGTTAATTCAGTAGTTTTTTTTGTTTTTTACCTTTGTACTTGTTTCTTGTTACTCATTATATTCTATTTATCATGTAGTCTAGACTTTTAATTATAGTAGCACTAAGCAATGTACTCTGTCTAATTTTCTTTATTTGTTTTAGTGTTTATTCTGTGTTTAAATAAATATCTTCACTCACTCCCCGTACACGCCTAACATCTTTCTGCTTCTTTACCTCTTATTAATATCCCCATTGTCCTTTTCGCCACATGACTTTCATCCCCTCAGCATAACATTTCCACACTAGCATTATCTATTAATATTAATCTAACCTAACACTATTACCTAAAATTTCTTAATAGTCTTACTGAGTCAAAAACATGGGACGACTAATTTGTGGTTACTTCTAATATTATAACAACGGCGGTAGGTAATTGATAAAATCTTGCTTGAATCAGAGTTTTTTTGCGATTATACATAATATTGCGTTAATGTGAAGCGAATATTACCTGTACAAATGATGCGGTTGAAACATTGAACCGAGCACCAGTGAGTGCAGGTAGACGGGCTGGAGAAACTGCGACAGCAGCGACCCCTGTAGCCCGGCAACGCACCACAGAGCCATTTTATCTGAGCACGAAATCGTTCGGAGGGGCTCGCCCTGTTGGGAACAAACATTGGAAGTAGGTACTTTCATTTTTATTTATAAAGTTTATTTATTTTACTAGCGGTGTGCCCAATGACATAAGCATTCCGTGTACAAAAATTTCATAAGGATCGGTCAAGCCATTCTTGAGTTAAATCAGAACAAACAAACGGACAAAAATCTTTTTAATGGCATTTTTAATGGTATTGTTCATATAGTATGGCTATCGGGAAATTTTGGAAAAATATTAAATGTACAGACAGAACTATTAATACACATTTATATACTTGTTTATCATTTATTTATAATCTTAATTAATCTATTTCAAAGCTTCTCCTTCTCTTTTGTTTTTTCAATATAATCATCCTACATTACACTCTAGTAAGCTCTGTTTTGTTAATTAATAGAGTATTTATTATACTCTATTTACTCATTAATAATACCAATTATTTATCCTTTATTTTTTCAATTATACATTTATTACGACCTTAACTGTTTAAAATACTCAAGTCCGGTGAAGCTGTAAAAGCCGCAGCGGCTCTGTTTGACGATAGGGCCCCTAAGACTAACAGTGTAGTCAGTTCAAAAAAAAAAAAAAAAAGTTTAAAATATTTGCCCGTATGTCGTATCAATTTTTAGCGGTTATTTATCTTATTATTATTATATTAGTCAGAGATTCGTGTCAATGGGATTATTTTAAAAGAAGAAAACATGTGTCAGCAACGAGAAAATAATTTTCTAAAGTAGTCAAAATACGTAAAAAATAAAATAAATGGATAGAAAGAAGAGACGCCGCATACAACGGAAAGATGATTTTTGGTGGAGCCGCATGGCACCGTGAAGACCGTTAATATTGGATCAAGATTGTTCGAGACAACCCAATGAATCGGAACCTCTAGATCATTCTATCTTGAGCTAGACGGATCGTGAGGACGTTCAAGGTCAGTTACCAGGTACCCTACAGACAGGGGTAACATCAGACATGGGAGACTTTAGCTGGCTACTTAGGAGGTTGGAGGCCACTGGGGATAACCCCAAATGAACAGAAATCATTCTCGCTTGGATTGTCGGACCGTGCACTCATCTAGAGTCCTTTCACTTAACCCTGATTACGTCCACAAGATCTTTGTTTCCGTAATAAATATATTAAGGAAATTTTAATACATTGTATATGATTATATTATTTTATATGTCCTCCTACTTTATTTATTTCTACCATTTCCTAATTTTTTAATTATCTATTCTGTTTACCCGATTTTTGTTTTGTTACCTTTCGTTACAAGTTTAGCATTATTGCCACAATCCCAACTGATGATAAGCGACGATGTGGCCCAAGATGGCAACACGCCAAGCCTAGCGGAAGACCGGCCCACAAATGGAGCTTCCAGAACACTCAATACCAAGCTATGGTTTCATCACGATGTTTTCCTTCATTGAGCGCACAGGCACATTGCAGGGATTCGAACTCACCTCTATCGACGTGATGTCTATACACACTACCACTGAGGAACTAATGATTAATACTGAGCAATAAAATGATAATGATTGTATACCTGCAAAATACCGTCCCATGTTTGCACCGAGCACTCGTATCTTTGTACCGGTATAGAGCCTTCACCGGATTCCAGCTTTGCCCTCAGCTTACCTCTGTTCAATCTGTGAAAATAAAACATTGTTTCTGTCTCAGGTTATAGAGTAACAAACACTAGATGACTTTAAGCTAAGGGTAGAAATAAACAGAAAGTTACATCATAGACATGAGTAACTTAGCAAAATCGATTGCGTCAACTCAATAACTCGGCCCAGCATATTGCGTCGACGCATTTAGTTAACTCAAATAAACGCAATGGCGTAGCGAAATGGTACGCCATAGGTAACAATCATAACCGCGTCGCCGACCTTGAAAAAATTTCACCTAATAATGTTTTGGGAAGCTGCTTTGAAGTGCGTTATTCACTTACACGCGGTAACCACTAACCAGCAAGAAGGCCGTAAGCAAGTTTTGTTTACCCACTTTAGTTGTATTAAAAAACTGGGTTGTGCCTGTGTCAGGGAAACATCCATGTACGTCGAGAGACCCCTTCCAACAGTATACGATTTCTATATTTTAATTTGGCTTTAGAACGAGTATAGACCGACATTCCCTAATTTAATGAAAATAAGTAAAGTAGTTCCTCTATTTAAATCAGGTTGTAGAAGTAATCTTGGGAATTATAGACCAATTTCTGTACTTCCGTCGATTAAAAAGATTTTCGAAAAAATTATGCTCAAGCAGCTAGTACAATATTTCAAAGCACAAGAGATTTTGGATAGTCGGCAATATGGTTTCACAAAATCTAAATCAACCACTGACGCTGGTGCAACACTGCTAAGTCATATATATAGGGCTTGGGAGGAGTCTCAGGATGCAATCGGTGTGTTCTGTGATCTCTCAAAGGCCTTCGACTGCGTTGACCACAGTACGCCTATACTTAAGCTAAAACACTATGGTGTGCGTGAAACTTCTCTCGACTTCCTAATTTCTTATTTAACAGAGCGCTGTCAGAAAATAAGTGTAAATGGAGCAACCTCTTCGGGATCATTGGTTAGAATCGGCGTCCCTCATGGCTAGATTTTGGGACCATTTTTGTTTCTCGTTTAAATAAACGATCTACCGTCCGTTGTTGAAAATGGTGCTGGCATGGTTCTTTTTGCAGACGACACTTCACTTATATTCAAAGTGAAAAGAATAGATTCGGGGCTTAGGCAATTAAACAACACCTTATTTAAAATCTCTGAATGGTTTGCTTTAAATAATTTACTACTAAATGCAAACAAAACCAAATGTATGAGATTTGTCTTGCCCAATGTTCGGCGTGTTGATAGTAGTATCAAGATAGAAGGGAATTTAGTAGACTTAGTTGATGGTACTGTCTTCTTGGGCATTACCCTTGATTCAAAATTAGAGTGGGGTCCGCATATTAAAACTTTGGCGGGAAGATTAAGTTCTGTTTCATTCGCAGTACGCAAAATTCGCCAGTTAACAGTTATTGCCGACCGCTAGGTTAGTCTACTTCGCTTACTTTCATAGCTTAATGTCTAACGGTATTTTGCTGTGGGGTTCAGCAGCTGAGATAGATACCATATTTATATTACAAAAGCGGGCAGTTCGAGCAATTTACAATATGAGACCTCGCGAATCACTAAAGAACAAGTTCCGGGAATTTAGTATTTTAACTTTGCCCTCCCAATACATCTTTGATAACTAAATGTATGTCCGTAAAAACTTAGACAAGCTGGATTTTGTCAAAGATCAGCACAATGTAAATACTAGAAATAAAGATAAATTAGTTGCACCGTGTTTTAGACTTAGTAAGACTAATAAAAGTTTTTTAGGTAATAGTGTTAGGTTCTATAACAAGATCCCGAAGCACATTACTGATTTACCTGACAACAAGTTCAAGGACCATGTCAAGCGGGTTTTACTGTCAAAAGGTTATTATAGGGTGGATCATTATGTGAATGATAGTGATGTCTGGAAGTGACTCCCTCTCTGTGCATCCACTAATATATTATTATTAGACCTGTTATATTTGTAACATTTGTACAGTTAACAAAAAAAAAGATCAACCCGATCGAGTTTCTTACCGGTTCTTCTCGATATCTGGGATATTTTCCGAACCAGCAGTAGTGTTTTGACATTTATAAGTGGCTTTTGTAGGGCCTAAATTGAAAAAAGATTATTTTGATTTGATTGTAATTCTGCTTATTTTTTTTACTTTAACTCCAACTAGTCCACTCTATGTGTATGCAATCGACAAAACTTGATGAGAGTTGAAAGGAAAACGAGCGTCGTTACTTCTTCGAGAGTCATAATTTAAACAAAATGGAAATTATGCGACGCGATGAAAAATCCTCGAAATGGCAGCACGTTCCCCTCTACAGCGCGAGATGCATCACAGCTCTCACTCTGTGTAACGAACTCTTTAACTCTTTAACTACATAGTGGTGTAATTAAACTTTATTTTTTTAGATACGCAACTGCGATGCCAAGCTGTATATCCAGATTTTGTTATCAACAGTGTTTTCAATTGCCTGCCACTACAGAAGCAAATTTAAGGACGTTGTTTGGTCCGATTATTACTGTTGGATCTTTTACCGACAATCACGGAGATAAGAGGTCTCATCACACCAATAAGTGCGAGCAAACAATGTCAATGCCCTCCAACCAATATATTAAAAAAAAACATTATGTCACAACCAATTGCCTCGCGATATATCTGCGGTATGTTGGTAGCATGTATTGGTATGTTACTACGCTTTGAAGACGGACGTTCCGATTTATGAAACCTTTCAATTCTATATAAGTACATCGTAGGTCGCCGCGCAGCTCGTGTTTATGAACACTACTGTGTTGGTGACGTGGTAAACAAACTTTTAAACGGCCGATACATTTATATGTGTATTGTGTGGATGGCGCTGCGACGGATTTCATGGTTTGAGGTTCATGGTCTGGAGCCTTAGAACACCACCAGGTGAATGAGCTCGTTCTGTCCTTGGTATTGGTGAACGAGGACAAAGTAGTGTAACCCCATGACCTACCGGTTGTTTGCTAGCTACCCCGCGTACCATTTGTGTTGTCGCCATATAGCGGCTGAGTTCTTCACAAATTATAAAAGATTCTAAAAATGTATTCTCGTGAAAACGAAGACTAACCTTTTCGGATGCTTATCCTGCAACTCATAGGGATGGTAGAAAACCCTCCCGTCTCCGCAGGGTGCGCTGCTTATGTAGAGATGCACTTGACGGTTGGGCCGCATCTGGTAACCTCCACCAACCGCCGGTTCCAGGTCCGATTCTGGTATCGGTATCATAGGATCTGGTCACACAAATAATATATTTAACATCTGGGCGAACGAATAAAAAAAAAACACGTTTAAAAAAGTTCTAATTATTCGAACTTAGAATACCTGAAGATATATTCTGACGAGGATACAGGTATTTAGGCCATGTCTTTTGCATGTATTTAATTATTTATAACAATTTAAATCCATTTCATTGTCCACGACATACAGCTCAGACTTCTTTGCGCGTTTTTTCTTCGACGATAAAATCAATAAAGATTCCCTATCCGTAGAAATTCGAGCTAAACTAACTTATACATATATACATGTTCCTGCCTTCTGGGAGGAGGAAGGAGCATGTGTATATGTATTTAGTTATCTGTCAATTTTTGTCTAAATCTAACTAGTACAAAAAAGATCCCTTACTGAACCTATGTACCTGTGTGGTGTGCACGAGTATGGGGTGCAGTGTAATGGTGTCTGTTGGTTGCTAGTGAATGAGAGTCCAGTGTCACTTGTATCGCGCGAGCGGCTGCTAGACTCAAGGACTCCACGCCGAGGAATCTGATGTAGGCTGAGTTGCCGCAGGAGAGGGCGGACGTGGCAGGTGTATTATATTTAAAAGAATTTTACTTTAACCGCGAGTTCCATTTTGTTTAATATATTAATTAGATTGTTCATTACTATTTTAATGCATAAAGAACAATATAATGTATATTAATCATCTATTTTATCGTTCGATATTTGTCACAGTTGCAATAACTTGCATAAAATATTCATCTTACGATATAGGGTAATATCACAATACCGTGTATATCAGTGCAAAGCGGCCGTCCCGCGCCCTGCATACAATCAGGTAGGTCGCGCTTACAGCGGTCGGACAAATAACCTAGTAACTATTTGATACCACTCGCCACGCATAGTTTTGCCATTTTCTTAATTATTGTACTTCCACAGCTAGAAGCCTTTTGTGTATTAATTCAATTCATTTGCCCATTTGCCTCTCGCCGCTTGAAAACAGACTATTCACACGCTTGTCCACAATACGTCACTTGTGATAACTTATGTAATAGGATTAAAATAATAAATAAAAGGTAAACTTACCCGGTTGCGAAGCGTACATCAGCAGCTGGGAGTACAGGTGCCGCTGAAAGCATCTTCTAGCCGTAACCTGGTAATAACAAACGTAAGGCTTCTGTACCGGGAGTGCAGTTGCAAGTGCATACATAACGTCTCAAATCTTAACAGTAATAACATGAATATACTTACTATTTACTAGATACAGAGATGTTCATAATAATAGATTCAAACAATTTAATTCTCTATATGATAGTGTTAACTTATTTAGTAGAGTTTATGCAGTGACTTTTATCAGTCATTTTTAAGTAACTACATGGGAGTTTTTGGCGGTATCTTGAAGTGACATGTAGTAATATTTTTTTTTTTTATTTATTTACTTAGGGTTTGACGCTATATTATGTAATTATTGTTATTGGTGGCGTTTTGCGTGATATAGTTTGGTTTTTGTGCATAAGCGAGGTGGATTATAAATATAAACCAAGAGCATGCATTCTGAGATCCCACAAAACTTCCCTAGATCATTCTAACAAGGCGGCCACCATCTTGTTGGACGCCACTTTGTATATAATGCTTAAAAACATTGACACTGGCAAGTGCTTTTGCGGCGCTAAAAAAAGAATAAGAAGAAGAAGCAATTACCTGGCCCGTGCCGATTTTTCGTTTTTCGTTTATAATAAAATGTAAACAATCTAACAGTTCTAAGCTAAAAAGATTGTTCATAGATGGCGCCCTTTACATATTAGTTCCATTTTTTTACACGCTTAACGTTCAATTTTTTTTAACGAAAGCACCAACTTGTATACGGTTTGTCTATACTTCGTCAATAGCGGGTAACGTAAACTTTAAAATTATGTTAAAATCTTTAATTTTGATGAATAAGTAAGGGTGTTATGTTGGTAGATCAATTTTTGATGGAAAAGAGAACGAAATATAGGTATAAATGGTGTTAACATAAGGTGTTGCCACAAAAAAAAACTGTGGAGAAATAATACATAGAATTTCTTTAATTTCTTCTTGAATTTCTTTAGTAATTTTCATGTTTCTCATCGTGGCTGATTCTCTTTCTCTTTCGCTTTTGTTTATATTTATCTATTTATATCTGTGAAAACTTGTAATTTGACTTTCTGTTACCATTATCTTTGCATTATCTTGCCTATTATCTATTCTTCCTTCTGGAAGCACTCTAACCGAGCGCTTACCACCATGTTGCTAGAAGGCAGTTCCCCTCTGCCTGTACCTGGCTACACCTATAAATGACACATACCTCGGCATGACAGTCATTGACGGCAAGACCTCGGATCGACATAAAATCCCCGAAGATGCATTTCGTTCCAGTCGTCACCGCTATCACCTGGAAATGAAGACCCCGGGTTATCACTTTTTCATTACCCTAGTGTTCATACAAGAGTAAGAGACTGATTCAATACTGTCTACAACTATAATATCACTTGAGGTTAGCCAACAATGTGCTCAGATATACTAGCAAGCTAATTTCAGAATTGGGACAAACTCTGGCTTTGCATTGTTTTCTTTCACCACAAATCATTTTTGAAGCAATGATGGTAGCGTGTACGGACATCGCGTCGATCGACGAGGGTCGAAATCTTTGCAATGAGCCAGAGTTTTAAGTGAAGCAAAATATCGCAATTAAAATATAGCATGGTTGTAGGGTATATTCTTATGACCCTGGCTAGCTACAATCCTCAAGTTGAAAATTTATCACCAAGCAGCTATATGTGTTTCGCAGAAGCTGCACTTGAAAGCCTTCTTGTGTCTTCATAACAACGATAAATCGCTTTAGAAAATCAAATATCGATGCCAGAACATCGATGTTTCGACAACACCGACTACTAATGATCATGCCTAATCTGAGAAACTGGATGACCCTACATTGGCGTGATGATAACGACCCTCTTCGCAAACTTTTTTTATTTTTTATTCCCACGGAGTAAAATGACATCTCATGTGTTGCTATTTTAGCGTGTTTTTAAAATAGTGATGTCTCCAATCGGAACTAATCGTAAAACAATATACCTATTGATAAATTTTTCTGAAAACATTCAACCCTCCAAATGTGAAGGTCGAATAAAGGAGACAAAATCGCGTCTCTCGTAGGTCGACCGAAGAGTGCTTTTTTTTTTAATTTGTTCACCGTATATACATTTTATAGATTCCTGAGACTAATGACAATAGTAAATTATATGTTGTAAATAACACAAAATATTTCAATATAAAAATAAAAACCTTGAATTCATTATTTGAAATCTTACGATTCAAATAATTGTACCTAACGTAAAATACATATACGGTATCACAACACTACAAAAATAAATGTGGAAACATTATTTTAAAGTTTGACTGACATTAGTTATTATCAATATATTCCGTAGGATTTAAAAACGCAATCAAAAATCAAAATAAAAAATTTAAAAAATCTTTATTCTATTTAAACCCCAAGAAGGCACTTATGAACGTCAAAACATTACTGCCGCTTCGATAACTATCCCAGCCATCGAGAAGAACCGGTTATCCGGTTTATCTTTTTTTTTAAACTATACAAAAGTGTTAATAAAAAAACAATAATAATGATTTAGTGGATGCACAGAGAGGGAGTCACTTTTAGACATCACTATCATTCACATATTATATTGTATAATCTATACATCAATACGTGAAGCAAAAGCTTTCGGTACCGTTTTAAGCGTATTGCGTGCACGAAAGACGTGAGATTTGGCATGGTTAAAGTTTGTATGAAGATGGAGTGCAAAAAGCTAAAATTTATCTATAATGTCTGTTACTAATATATTAAATTTAATTAATTAATACTGCGAATACTAACCCAACAAGTGCCATTGAACTTAGACCCTCCAAAATATTGATACACCCGTGGGTATTAAAAATGCCTATGTTTGACGTGAAGAAGATTTATTTCAATTTCACAGTTACGAATTACACAAACTCACAACACTTATTTATTACACTGTGGTTTCGTTTCCTTTCTATCGCTCTTTGTTATCACTTTATAATTCAAAACTGGACTGCCTTGGCGCCGCGCATGAGTCGCCTAAATACGTACACTAAACGATCGCACAAAAATCGTGAATCGTCGCTAACTTTCTTGACGTTTAGTCTACTGTATGAGAAGTATGTAGTTGCTTCGAGATATTTCGGGAACAGGATTTTCTCTCTTTTTAATCGAGTTGTAACAGATCGTAACAATATTGACATTGTCATTCAACTAAAAGTGACAGCAAGTGATTTAGATAATAATACTCATAGTTTAGGTTCATGAATACTGCAAATGTCAAACAGAAAATTGTCTATGATCAAAAAGTCGCTGGTCGAATTTCGATCTTAGGGCGATCGCTAGTATATATAAAGTTATAATGTAAATATAATAAATGTTATGAGGATATCACCTTAGCTTTTTCTATCTCGTTGTTTATTGTGATAACGATTCCAGCAAGTACTCTCATCTTTGAAAGCTCTATATCTTTCTTGGTTATAGCATTGAACTTTTCATGCACTAATCTGTGAACATATTATACAGGTGGTCAATTAAATGAAACATTTATTAGAGAAAGGTATTGTTGGTGACTGAATTATGTATCATTATTCATTATGTGTCATGTGTTATATATATATATATATACGAATAGTTAAGTAACATTAATATAGAGAAACGAAATAGATTTATAGAGAAAATGTTAGCAACGACGCTACATTACGAATTAAGTGTCATGTATTTATGTATAAATAAAGACAGCTATACATTATGTATCTAATATACAGTTTAGGCTATCCCCCCCCCCCTTTTTAAGAAGTTTTACTTCTGTCACGTGTAAGCCGCTATTTTTTTTTTTTTTGATCGAGTGTGTTCATAGATATGATTTTAAAGAATCTGTTCTGCCATTTGCAGGTCGTCATGTCTTTCCTTTTGATAATGGGATGTAAACAACTTCCATATGTATGATCGATTCAAAATTTAATATCCTGTTACTTCAATCAAATTACAAGAACACGGTGAACTTCACTTGATGCTGCAACGTCATCTGGAATCCGTAGGATACCCAACTTCTCACCAACTCACAGTAGAAGTTGTCTTGTTTAGGCTCATTGAAATTGTTTCAACAAAAAGGTTATTTGTAGCGGACATTTATTAGTTTATCTTGTTTAAATAAGTAATTAAGTCTGAAATATTATACGACTCACTTCGCAATATGATCAGCTAGGGGCTGAGCCAAGTATTTCACGTAGTGGTTATGGTTCACGTCGCTCTTCGCAGCTGCCAAATTCGCCACTTTTTTAGTTGACCCTGGCAATGAAAGATAAGGGAAGAATAGTAATTATTGAGTAGAGTGATAGAATCTATGCATGGTTCGATTGCGGGACCGCCATCGTCACAAATATTCCTGCAACAAGGCAGCAGTGGTCGCTCTACTGTGTTTCAGAAAACTTCCGTTGTGAGTTGAAACTCAGTGAAACGGAAAATCGACACTGAAAAGAGACAAAACATACTTCTATAGGATTTAGCCTACGAGAGAATGAGATAGAATACATTATATAGTGTTTCCTATTATCTCGGTCTCCTCTTTCCGAAATTAATAACACTCGAACACTATCGACCAACTCGTACTGTACATACAACAGGGTGTACAAATCTGGTCAAAACATAATAATATAGGCGAAAAGAACTTTGTTACTACTGGGTCTCCCACGATACTTCTCGAGTTTTTTATTGTTTAATTAATTTGCTATATACGCCCTACAAAACCGAAAGTATTTAATTTTTTTACCATTATAGGTTTGGCGTTTGGACCACAATCTCATCTGATTTTAAGTGACGACATGGCCCAAGATGGTAGCACGCTAAGCCTAGTGGAAGACTGGCTCTCAAGTGCAGCTGTCGGAACATAACCCATTGGTAATGTTTGGCGACAAATTTTCAACTTTAGGGTGGTAGCTACCAGGTCAGGCATTAGAAAAAGCCTTACCAACCATGCTATGGTTTCATCACGATGTTTCCTTCACCAGGCGCTCAGGCTCATTGCAGGGATTTCGAACTCAGGTCGATCGACGCGGAGTCCGTACACGCTACAAACTGAGCCATCACTTCTCCGTATTTAGCGTGCATGCGTGTGTTTGTCTGTTTTTACTGTCGGTCTGGTCGGACACTTTTTACAGTTTAGCTCCCATCACACGATAAGGCACTTCGTTCCAAAATAGAAACTAACTCACCGTAACCATCAAACTTCAGGTCCTTTATTTGACACTCCACTTGGAACCTCATACCGTGAGCCAGTTGTAACGACGCTAAAATAATAGGTCAGGGTAAAAGTTTCTTCGCATTTTTATATGAAAACTCAAGACATTTTTTTTCAAAGTTTATTTACAGTATATATATGCCGTTTTGTTTGATGACTTTCTGCCGTTTTGTAGGTAGAGACATGATCCCGTTGCTGTAGAAAATTTGGGACTTCTGATCAAAAAAACGCGACAAATAGTTTTGGCAGTCCTCTCTTGATGTTAACCTTACAGAACCTAAAGAATTCTGAAGAGACCGAAACAAGTAAAAATCTGAAGGTGCAAGGTCAGGGCTATATGGTGGATGCACTAACACCTCCCAGCCAAACTCTTTTAATTTTTGCTGAGTGGCTAAAGATGTGTGTGGTCCAGCGTTATCGTGATGAAAGACCACACCCTTGCTGTTGATCAATTCCGGCCGCTTTCTCTCAACTGCTTCTTTAATCTCATCAGTTGTTGGCAGTAGAGATCCGAATCGATGGTTTTGCCGGGCGGTAAAAGCTCATAATGAACAATGCCCTTCCAGACCCACCATCACCTTATTTCGAGTTAGCTCAGGTTTAGCCACAGTCTGTGAAGCCTGGCCGACCTTAGACCACGACCTTGTTCACATGTTCTTGTCGTACGTGATCCACTTTTCATCGCTAGTTATCAATCTCTTCAAAAACGGCTCGTTTTCATTACGTCTCAATAATGAATCGCAAATAAGTACACGGTTCATTAAGTTTCTTTCAGTGAGCTCCTGTGGCACCCAAATATCTAGCTTTTTGGTATAGCTAGCTTTCTTCAAATGGGTTAAATCTGTTTTGTGGTCAATTTCCAGTTCTTCAGCTACATCGTAACTACTAATATGCCGATATTGCTCCACTTTTTCAAAAATGGCGTCCATTTTATTCGTAACAGAGCGACCAGAGCGAGGTGCGACTTTAACATGAAAATTTCCGGAATGAAAACGTTTGAACCAACTTTATGCTACTCTTACTAACACTGCATTAGGTCCATAAACATCACAATTTTTTTTCGCTGCCTGAGTTGCATTTTTGCCTTTTTTACAATAATATTTTAAAATGTATTGAATTTCTTCATTACATATACTCATTTTTACAGAAAGAATAATAACAAATGAAAAATAGCGGGAAACAATTTATTTCTTTTTTATTTTATTTTTTTGATGTTACCAAAACCAGTTAGACACAAATAGTACAGCCAAATAAATTTTATAACAAGTTTATACCTACGCTATGCGAAAACACTTTTTTCCCGACCTATTATATAGTATAAAGCTTAGATCGATATGTATTCTTTACGAATTGCAGTAACTGATTTTTCATAATATTCCTTCGTTCCTAAGGGGGTCCCCCGGCCGCACTCGTTTTTTTTTAATTAATTAATTAATGTATCGATGTTTCATCACTAAATATGTCGCAGAGTCACAATGTTTACAATTACGATCATTGTTACCTGGACGTGCGTCGGCCGTGAAGCTCTCATGGGCAGGAGCCGCGGTGGGCACCTCGCTCGCCGATTGCAACAGATCCTCGATACACAGCCTGGCCGCTTCCATCCTGGCCAGGCGTTTAGTTTTACCCCATGCTTTAAATACCTTATCTGGAACCTGTAATTAAGACAAGTATTTAAATCAAGGTTACCCAATTCATTTTGTAGGTTAGCTACAAATGCTGCCAGTGGGTCACCTTGTAATAGGTGTATTATCATTCAGTGTCAATCAACTATTTTAGCCACACTGCTGTGTAATATGTAAAAATTGATCCCATAAAACCATAAACATGAAAAAGGGGCTAAGTTCGTTAGAAACGACATTCAAGGTAGTCGTTGTCACTGATAAAAGAGCCGAGATCTAACAGGTGTAAAGTTCAATAGCTGTTCCTTTAATTATATTTGAAGGAATTTACGTTATTCCATTCATTTACAAAACAATTTGTTACTTTCTTTGATATGGAATTTCAAATTAGAAAATCTTTTAAAATTATTTAAATGTTATAAAGCTCCATTATCTCTGAGTTATATAGGCTATATTTTATTGTTATTACATTTTATATTCTAATTAACGCTAACGAAATAAGGAAGGGTATTACTACTTTGTAATAGAAGCAATTAGTTTTATTACAATTATTGCAATATCCCAAAATAATATTTGAAGCAGTGAAATTCAATTACTAAAATGAAAAATGTAACTAATTCACTAAGCTCTGATGATTTATTCACAGAACCCAGTATAGAAATATAGCTATATAAATATAGTATAGCTAACTATAGTAACAAAGGACTGAATTCTTTATTAAAGAAAAAAAAATTGGTTATTGACAATCAAACTTGCATTAGTGGCAACAGTTCCAGTCATAAGCTGAGCTCTCTTTGGTAATAACAAGTTTCTAATGGAACCTCAATTTATACTGGCACTATTACCAAGGTTGTGTGGTTGAAAATATTAGTGCAGATTCTATGCACTTAAATTAATTCAAAAAGTATATAAGAACAAAGTTCGAGATGTCCTCTTTGAAAAATGAGTATCTGCAAAACCACAGGTATTATAGTTACAGCGGCAAAATCAACGTTTGACTCTTCTTCCACGATGGGAACAACTTATTAGATCTAGGTTTTTTCCTTACATATAGGGTTGATTACAGTTAGGAATGTTTAATTTTCACCACAATTTTCAGCAGCGTCATTAAATACACTAGTATGAATGAGTACTTGTGTATTTACCAAATTTATCACATTCGTATCATTTACTTAATTGTAATTGACACGTATTAATGTGTATTGATGTGCCCCAGCAGACTTATTTGAAAAACTAAAAAAAAAACATATTTAACCATTGAACACAAAAAATATTTCTATTGCTGACTATTGAATGGATTAACTAACGTTTGGCAAGTTTAAATCTTAATGGTATCATATAAGACAACAGAGAAATACTTTTACATACTTAAGTATTTTTAGTTGGTTGCACTAAAAACATACCTTCTCTGTTCAAACGCCAACGGTTAACAAATGGTCAGCGTGGTTACAGCTGTGGTGCTAAGACATGTATTTATAGGTTTTAGTTTTGTTGAGTCACTAACAACGTTTGTTAATATTGAGATATTGTTGGTGTATCAATGTGCCCCTTGTATCAAAGTACCCCACTTCCCCCTACATACATTAGCTCAAAATTTTATTAGTTTGTACTGCAGTTGATTTAATATGAATAATTATACCCTTGAAAGTATAAATTTTAATAAATACAATTAAAAAGATAATATGCTTGACTGTCTCCCTTTTAAATTAACAAAATCACATAACTAGAAATTTTGCTTCCATAAAAAATAAAATTCTAAGGGCCTAATGTGCCATGTCATTTATGATTTACAGTAAAGATATATGGCCTTACTTATTAAGCAAAATAGGCATACATGTCTAAACTTGAAGTCTGTCAAGTTGCAAAAATTAAGCCAGTGGAAATCTGGTACCTTAGATCTTACATAAAGACATTGATAAAATATAAGCTTGCTTATATTTTATCACTCTGTTTTCTTCTATCCATATGGATTACAGAAAGAGGAAAATATTTCAGTGCTTAAATTTTTTATAAGTACCTAAGGCTGATTGAGAGGTAACTTTTCTCTGTGACATAACACCTCAGGGATCATCCCGTTTATCCCTTTCATGGATGAATTTACTAAAATCCTTTCTTAATTTCCGTCTAAATTCCAACTCATACGCAAAATTACATGTTTCTTGACCCACCAGTTTAAGCTGTGCATTGTCCGTCAGTCATTATGTGTAATTTTATAAGGTAGAAGAATAAGCATAATTATTGTCTATCATCTTCATGAGTTTCTTACCAGTTATGCTATTGAGTTTACCACGATTTGTAATCTTATGTCTTTATGTGGTTTACTCTTTGTGAGTTTACTACTATACTTGAGTCAAATTGGGTAAATAATGTTTACTAACAATGAGCTGTCTAATAAAAAAAGGCAGGCAGATACCAACAACCTTTTCCTGGAGGCACCATTAAGAATATTTTAATTTATATTTTTTAATTGTTTTTATTTTGTTTTATAAATAACTAAATGTTATAATCAAGAATTTCTCAACTTACATACGTATTATAAAAATTATTCTACTCATATTCTTTATCGACAACAGTAAAAAAATTTTACCGAAAAAAGTACCAAGACCATAATAGAATTAAAAATCTTCTTGGTGAAGAAAACTTCACATTACTTTCCATACTTTTTTCCGCATTGTCAATCAAAGAGAATACAATACTACGTAAGATTGTCAATGTGTCGTAAGTCGTAACCTATGGCCGTAACTCGTACGCTTTGTTCTGACAATCCGGTAACCTTGGCAACGGCTTTTGTACATTAAACTAGTGGTGGGCGAATATGAGATATAGTAATGTAATTTGATTATGAAGATATCTCGAGATAACTCGATTATAGCCATTAGTAATTACCAATTTTATTCACTGATGAGTGAATATTCATAATTGAAGTACCATTTAGTAATTACTAATATTAGTAGTTCGATTATGAGTGATCATTCATACACGAAGTAGCATTAGTAATTGCAAAATTATTATGGTATTGTATGGTAATTGTTATATGTGTTATATTATGTAAATAATTCATAATCTCCTATCTTGGTTGATAGTTCAGCTTTTTTTTTTTTTTTTTTTTTTCTTTTTCTTTACTGACTACACTGTTAGCCTTAGGGGCCCTATCGTCAAACAGAGCCGCTGCGGCTTTTACAGCTTCACCGGACTTGGGGGCGAGCGCTTAGGGCACTCAGCCGCGAAAGTTTGTGACGACCCGCACGAGGGTGCCAGAGTGGCCGAACCTCGGCTCGGGCGGTCGTCGCAATTTGCGAAAAAGTCGCGATCTAACTAATTCCCTAATCTTATGAGAATTCGAGCTAACTAATATATACTCATATGCACGTTCCCCTCCTCCTGGGAGGAAGGAGTGGACCATGCGTATGTGTATTTAATAATCGGAATGGTTTTTCTACACTAACTAGCGCAATAGTCTAACTAGCGCAAAAAAAGAAAAAAAAAAAGGTCCCTTACAGAACCTATGTACCTGTGTGGTGTGCACGTGTGTGTGTTCATACGTGTGTAATGTTGTGTTTGGGTAACTAAGTGTTGCACGTATAGTGTCACTTTGTATCGCGCGGGCGGCTGCCTGACCCAAGGGCTTCACACCGAGGAACGGACCTAGATAGTTCAGCCAGCTCTTATATCAATATATATCAAAAATTCAAATATGTTACCCATAAAAACTATAATCATTCAAATGTTGGTCCCAAAAGATCTTAAAACTACTTTAAATGCAATAATAACATTTAAAGACGTCACAATTTACACGACATCAACACATCAATAATATAAGGTAAAGTAAGGCAAAAAATACCAGTTATGGACACAAAACCATCCAAAATCATTCCCAACTATATTTATTCAATCACGACTACCTATCATCATCATCATCATCATCATCATCATCATTTCAGCCGCAGGACGTCCACTGCTGAACATAGGCCTCCCCCATAGATCTCCAGAGCGACCGATCTTGTGCGGCCTGCACCCAACGGCTTCCAGCGACCTTTATTATGTCGTCTTTCCATCTAGTGGGGAACTAGTACAACTACGTTATAATATAACTCATAGTCTATGAGGTTAATTATTACATAATAAAATTACGATTATAATCTAAAATGTCGCGAATTATCAGCGTAAAAATCACATTTTCTTTTAAATTGTTTTCGAGAGTGCAAAAATCATCTCGTAAATTATTTTGTTGTTTTCTAAATATCTAACTATCAACAATACATTATAAAACATGTTAAATTACAATTATTTTTCGCTCAAATTTATTATTAATCGATTTTTAACAATGACTTATATAGTTTTGAGTTCTCTAATATGACAACACTATTTTCTCCATGGATACTGTGTATAGCGTCTACTTTTGAGAAACCTAAAATTTCGAGCAAAAGTTTTATCTAATGAAAATAATAAGTATGTTATTTTTCCATGTCTCAAAATGTCAAATAAAGTTTTGAAGTGATTTTAAATACATTATGTGAGTTGTAGAAGAGAAATAGCTCAGTTTTAGGGTTTGTTTACACTTTGCGCTTCTTTCGAAGAAATTGACTATAAATCCAACACAATTTACCTCTCACCTTCACCCACCCTTTCACATAGTTAAATTCAGTGGTATCTGTTCTTAAATCCAACCAGGACAAATCAATGTTAAAACAAAAAACTACAACCAAACAAGCAATCAATACTGTTAGGACTTGTGAATAAAGATCCAGTTATGCTAAAACAATACTTTAAGATCTCTTACTTACATGCTTATGTGAAGAGAGGGCTTAAGTTTCCATTGACGTCTGACGAGTTAGGGGATGAAATTTTTTTACAGAAAGGTGGTTATATTATTATAAGCACATTCGCAAAGTTTCAACATGCGGAGACATACTTTTTGAGAAAAAAAAATGTAATCAATTATTTTTGCAATATTTGTCAATCCCTACCACAGATTATATAGAATTCAGGCTATTGAACATTTCATTTTCCCTATGGTTAAGTTGTCATATATTCAGTAACATTTTATTTTGTATAAAATTACATAAATAATTATATTTTGTACTCATTTCAATAATTTTCATGCACATATATATTTAACAGTTTATATGTATTAACTAAAACCTTTTTTTTCATTATGAGCTATTAAAAATTAAAATGTATAGTGTTTTGCCAGCCTGTGATATGAAACATAATACTGATGCCATTTTGTATTAACACTGTCATCATTAGTATTTAATTTTTTTTAACAGTACTTAATAGGGTAGATCAAATAAAATAGGTTAGGTTAAACTTATGTCAAAGAACAGAATTGTTTAACCCCGACTCTACCTGGTACGAGTCTCTTCTATCCCTAGAATGTTTTTATAAAGCCGGATGCTCATAGGGAGAGCAGCCTCCGCCTGCTTTAACAAATCGTAAGCATATGACGAGCTAGAGTGGCTAAGGCTGGTTGTCAAAGGCGACCAACAATCTAAAGCTGCGGAAGCGAGAATGGATGCCTGTGATTTGTTATGCAAGGTTGTAGAGACTGCTCTTTCTGCAGCGCTGGTGACATTGCAGTCTCAAAATAGATACAAAAATCCCTCTGAATCAGTCCCCCTATTTTTCTCTGATGAAGGGGGTTCTCCCCCTTTGGTAGGGGGACCTTTTCCCCTCCAAGGGATCACCCCTTGTTGTTTACACTTATTATTAGTTTTAACCTATAAAATGAGTAAAATTTCCTGAGAATTAAAAACTCGAACAGGGGGCTGCCCCGCAACTTTTCTTTTTAAGGAGGGTAATAATAGCCTTCTCCTCCCTCCCCAACCATCAATTCGTCGACGTCAATGGAAAGTTGTACTGAAGAGAGTTTAGAACAAAATAGTCATTTTTAAATGAAACCTCACTATAGACCAAGTCAACCATGGAAAATTTTATTGACTACAAAACCTCTTCTCAATAAAAAATCTAAAATCCTAATAAAACCAAACCTTTACACTTAAGTTGCATACAACCAAAACAATTTTTTTTTTAATTTAAGAAACAATGTTTTAAGAATTAAGCTCAATATTAATAATCAAAAAGTATTCCTATTAATATCATTGGGTGATCCAAAGTTTTTGTTAATATGTCAGCAACTTGTTTATTTGAACTGGTATATTCTATAACAATAAACTTCTTTACAATGTTTTCTTTAACTAAACTTTGATTAATATCCATTTGTTTTATTCCAGAATTTCCGCTAGCCAAATGAGCAAAGTTAATAGTGGATTGATTATCCTGATATAATATTAAAGGACCTACATCAACATTAAAATACCTTATTATCAGCCAACAAGCTTCGCATGTGGCATTGTTTAAGGCCACCTATTCAGCCTAGTAGAGGAAAGAGCCACTGACTGTTGTTTTCTAGTGAATAAAGATATGGTTATGTTAAAATAATACTTTCAGTTCACTTTATATAAAATTTATACATGGGAGTTCTCACCTTACCCCCAATATTTCCTTATTTATTTATTTATACCTCCTATTTATAAGTTATTACATAAATCCTTTATTTTCCATTAATTTCAAACATTTTCACATACAAGCTGTCTTTAGGGCACAACTTGCCAAGTCTTATAAGTTAATAGTAATATAATAAAGCGGAAAAGTTTGTTGTATATGATAGCCGGACTTGAGTAGTATAGGCTATTTAAAATTAGGCTACAACTTTCAGATAGCCATAATGGTATATTAATCCTTACAAACAAAAGTTACTTCATCATAAAGATAATTTTATGAAGTTAAATTTTGCTCTTTAGAGTATGCTATTTGGACACATAGTTTAGGAGATAATGAAAAATTAAAATAATTTGTACTTGTCGGAAGAACAATTATGATTGACTTAAAAGCAAGGAGATCTATAATGAGTAACATATTTTATAGTGACATCTGGCATAGAGTAACCATAGTTATTGCATATTCAAACACTTTTGGAGTCTTCAATAAAAAAGGTCTAAGTGATTGTATACAAAATAAAATTGAGCCTCATCTTCAAGCAACTCTGATACAAGTATACCAATTACAACTTACTCTTTATTCCATGTTTTGCATAATAAAGCTTAGTTATTGTGTTCAAGTGAAGTGCATTAGAAATCATAACATGAACCATAAATTTTGTAATGCCATAAAAACTTCATAGAAAGTTCTAGAACATGGGTATCACCATCTTGTTAGGGTACTGAATCACCATGAGACCGGACACCCTATAATCACTAGATAATAGCAGTAATGGTATTCAATAAAGAGGACTAGACTAAAGAAGAAGAAGAATACTTACCTTAAGCTCAACACTAATCAACAGCTCGTTAGCCTGATCGTACAGCTTTGTTATTTGAAACTTGAAATCTATTCCGAGTTCATTTAATTTCGTTGTAGGATGTTTGTCACTATTTAAAAGCATTCTTGTTTTAGCTTGTTTGATATCCATCATACGTTTTTGAGAGTTCCTACTTAAAGCTATTTATGAGGATGATTGAATCGAAGACGCGCTCAATAAACCTCAGAACAATAACTTTAACGACTTACGAGAGCAATAAACACTTTAACTAAACTTAAACAGATTGTATGACCTTGGCTATGCCAGCTCATACGTTTGACAAAATTTCTAATCTGTGGCAACGGCTACTCTCATAGGCTAGTAGGTGAACGCCATTTTGTATGGTGCAGTAACTCTATTCGGCCATGTCTAGATTATTGAACTTCGCCATCTTTTTTTGATGTTCGGATTGTTTTTTTTTTATTGTTTGTTCGTTAATGTTCGAATGTAAAAATTGTTTATTCGTCTTTTATTTATTTTTAATTAATTAAACGAATTATCACCCTTAAGTTGGCCCCCCTTATTAGATATATTTATTTTTATCGCTTAGATTAATTAATTTTGATCAATTATCCTTTGTTCGACGACTATTGGTGATTGTTCGATCATAAAAACTCAATTAACTCAATTATTAATTATTTTATATTTAATAAGCAGACCATCACCTCACGCCTACATTGTGCATGCGCCGATTTTGTCCGTCAGCTGGCAATGGCCGTATTTAATAGCGTTTTGTTAACGAGTGCGTTTATACAAGGTGTCCAGAAAGGGTATCGGGTATTTGTTTTCGCACCATATTCGAAACGAGGCGTCTAAAGGGTGCGGGGAGGGGTTCGTGGCGTTCGCCATTTTGTGGAGTTTTAGTCACGATGAAACAGTACTCGGGGACGCATCGCGCATTTTGCGTACGATCGTATTATCGTAATGGTGATTCAATAGTGACTGCTCAACGTCTCTATCGTGCGGAATATCGTACACGCCACGCGCCAAGTGACGATAGCATTAGGAAATGGATCAGGATATTCGAGAATACAGGTGCGACAGTTAAAATTCAAAACTCTGGTCGTCCTCGTTCAGTTCGCGATGAAGAAACAATTGAAGAAGTTGAGGCGTCGGTTCGTCAAAATCCGTCTTTATCCATCCGAAAGCGAAGCCAAGCGTTGAACATCAAAAAATCGTCTTTACATTCGATTTTAAAGAAAGACTTACATCTAAAAGCCTATAAAATTTAATTGGTTCAAGAATTGAAGGATACGGACTATGCTAATCGACTGAATTTTGCGAACGAAATGCTGCAGCGATTTAACAACTTTAACAACATACTGTTCAGTGACGAAGCAAATTTTCACCTGAATGGTCATGTTAATAAGCAGAATTGTCGGTACTGGGCAGTGGAGAGTCCGAGACGAAAGCATGAACGACCCCTGCATAGCCCAAAGGTCGTTGTTTGGGCCGCTATGTCTGTTAAAGGCATAATTGGTCCTTATTTGCTCTGCGTTAAATATTGTTTAAACTGTATTAAAATTAATCTTTTCGACGCAAAATTTATACAATTGCTTGCGCAATTGTTCAAGTGACAATAAATACATTAGTGTGTTATGTATTACAGTGCTAGTGAATCAAAAATCTAAATAATATTCGTAAATCAAACACAATTATATTTCATCATATGTTCGTTTTGTTTTGTGCGACGAATACGCGTAAGCGACGAGTTATACACGGCGCTTAAGACGTTTTTGCCGTTAAACCTATATTAACTCGCATAGTACCGAGCGGTTAGTAGTGAACTTTGCTAATACTTTATTTTAACTCCACTTGTGTAATTTTATAATTCACGATGACGCTTCGGTGCAAGGCATGTAATAATGAATCATCTGATGGTATCCAGTGTTCAGTGTGCTTAGGCCACTTTGATATATCCTGCTCCGGCTTAACAGAGACAGGTTACCGGAGACTTGGTGACAGGAAAGCCACTTGGAAATGCAACTCCTGCAAAATCTCAGGTAATCCTACCGCTACTAAAGTAGGGTCCAATAAAGCACCCATTACCTCTGCTGCTGATGTTGACCAAATTCTTCTTGAACTAAAAAGTTTGTCAACCCAAATGTCATCACTGCCGACCTTGATCCGGGATGTGAAGTCAATTCAACAGGAGCTTGCAGAACTGAAGTCGTTGAAATCGGAGATCTCTGATGTGAAATCATCAATGGATTTTATCCATGGTGCATTTGAAACACTCTCAAATAAGGTTTGCGAATTCGAGCGAGAAATTCATTCTCTCAGTAATAGTAAAGAACAGGTCATACAACTCCAGCAACGTGTTGAGCAATTTGAATGTGCATTACGCGAGGGTGACCAAAGATCTAGGCTAAATAATATAGAGGTTAAAGGCGTTCCTATAACTAATTCAGAAAATTTATTTTCTGTAATCTCCAAAGTCGGTGATCATATTGGAATAAAAATCTCCAAAGACCAGATTAACTACCTCTCAAGAGTACCTATGCGTAGCAATAGTGAACATAAGTCTATAATTGTTTCGGTGCACAACCGATACCTAAAAGATGACTTTGTGGCTGCAGCGAAAAAGTGTAAATCTATCACTCCCAGGGATCTCGGACTTCAAGGGGAACACAGGGTTTATATAAATGATCCCCTAACCTATGATAATAAGATCCTGCTCAACAAAACCAAATCGTTAGCGAAAGAACGGGGTTTTGCGTTTGTCTGAGTAAAGGGATGCAAAATTTTTATAAGAAAAAACTCCAATTCACCGGCTTATGCCATCAAATCGGAAACAGACCTAAAGAAAATACTGCACTAAAACTATTGTATTATATTATATATTTCTGTAGCACATGTAGTAATGTTTACAGTTGTACAACTATACTATACATATGCTTTCACACAATAGTAGATCTATCACACAATGTAATTATATTTTGTTGTACTGATGCTTGCTTGTAAATTTTGAACATCGTTGGTATAATGATCCGTGTTATTATGCACTTTTTATGGTCACTTTCACCTTTGTTCGCTTATCGTCTTGGCACGGCCAGCTTATTTTTATTATTATTTTTTCTACTACCCTTCATATTTCCTGCGATTTGTTTGTACTGTGGTTTTTACATTATAATTTTGATTTTGCTTTTTATTACAGCCTCGTTAATACTATTTTTGCTCAGTATTTCCACTAAATTGTTACTTAAATACCCTCATGTAAAATGATCACTATATATTATCAAAATGTACGTGGACTTCGTACAAAAACAGCTATTTTTCTTAGAAATATTTGTATTAACTCGTATGATATTATATGCCTTACAGAGACTTGGTTGACTGATTCTATTCTTAATGGCGAATTATTTGACGATCGCTATATCATATGGCGACGGGATCGAGACTACTCGAATACTGATCAATTGTTGGGAGGCGGGGTGTTAATTGCGATTCGGCGTGAGCTGATCGCTAATCTTCGTTCCGAGTGGTTCTCGTCAGCTGAAGATATTTGGGTGACCATATTAGCTCAATGTAAGAAACCAAAAATTTGTTACAAAATACATTTGTGTGTTGTTTATATTTGTAATCAGAATCTCGGTAATTCGATGGCAACACAATTAACAAATTTTTCGGAAAATTTAATTGAAATCGTACTTCAGAATCCCCTTGATAAATTTATTGTCTTAGGGGACTTTAACCTACCGAACTTAACCTGGTCCTTAGCGGATAATGGTGTATCGTTTTATCCTTCTAATACTCAGGGAGTTGCTCAAACTAATTTCATTGATAGCCTTGCCACATGTCACTTACAGCAATACAATTCATTTAATAACATAAACAATAGATTCTTGGATTTAATTTTTTCTAATAGTGATGTCTCTGTTACAAGTTGTATTGAACCTTTGGTTCCAGAGGATCAGCACCATAAAGCCTTAGTCGTAAATGCAGATTTTGTTGAACTCCACGCTCTTCCTTTGTGTCCGTACGTTAAATTTATGTATCACTTAGGTGACTTTGATTCAATTTCAACAAGAATAAATGAAATAGACTGGCGCCATGAATTTAGCTCTAAATCTACAGAGGAATCTGTTTCGTTTTTTTACTCTACTTTGACTAGTTTACGAAACAAGTTTATTCCCTCGAAAACTGTTACGCCTAATAATAAATACCCACTTTGGTATAAATCATCGCTCATTAAAGTATT
The DNA here is from genome assembly GCA_033032175.1 of Saturnia japonica. NCBI lineage: Eukaryota > Metazoa > Arthropoda > Insecta > Lepidoptera > Saturniidae > Saturnia > Saturnia japonica. Next base: position 2,406,438 of record CM065304.1, on the reverse strand, counting down.
GAAAGAAAAATACAAGTTTTTATCAAAGTTTAAAAAATACAAGAACTTATCTGATCACAATTCTTTCGTAACTTTAAGGGAACGAGCTAAACATATGGAAAAAGATATGTTCCACAATTATATCTCTCAAATTGAAATTAATATTTTGAAATCTCCCAAAGCGTTCTGGTCTTATGTGAAAAGTAAAAACCAGTGTAATGCTTATCCATCCATGATGAAATATGGTCTGGTTTCTTCTGCATCAGGTGACATCATATGTAACATGTTTTCTGACTATTTTCATTCTTCTTTTCTACATAATACACAGAATTCTTCACCTATTAGAGACGGTTCAACATTCATTCTTGAGTCTTCTTCCAATATAAGTTCTATTGAAATTGTTTGTTCTGATATACAAAAAATTCTTGAAACTCTTGATCTTAACAAATCTGCAGGTCCTGATAACATACCTCCCATTTTAATAGTTAAGTGTGCAAATAGTATTTCTGTCCCACTTTCTCTTTTATATGAGCGTTCTCTTAAAGATGGGATAATGCCCGATATATGGAAATCTGCCTTAATTACGCCTGTTCATAAGAATGGCTCTAAAGACTTGGTCATTAACTACAGACCCATCTCCAAACTTTGCATTTTTTCTAAAGTATTCGAAAAAGTCGTTTTCAAACAACTTTATCCTTTTCTTAAACATTCCCTTAACGATCGGCTACATGGCTTTATAAAAGGAAGATCTACTACATCAAATCTTATCCTGTCTAGTGATTACATAACTTACTACATGTCAGAGCCTGCCCAGGTAGATGTAATTTATACTGATTTCAGTAAAGCATTTGACAGGATAGATCATGAAATCCTGCTTTGCAAACTGAGAGATATAGGGATTCGGGGTAATTTGTTTAGGTGGTTTTCATCTTATGTCAAGAACAGATGCCAAACTGTAGTTCTAAATGGCTATACATCTTCGCCGATGCAGATTCCTTCAGGAGTTCCTCAGGGATCTTTATTGGGTCCTCTGCTCTTTAACATTTTTATTAATGATATACCATCCTGTTTTACCACTTGCAAAATTCTTCTCTACGCTGATGACCTTAAAATTATATGTCCTGTTAAAACTGTTTCCGATGTAGTTCGTATTCAATATGATTTAGATAAGTTTCAAAATTATTGTATTCTAAATAAATTAGATTTAAATGTCACGAAATGTCAAGTTATAACATATACCCGTAAACTAAATCCGATTCTGCACAATTACTTTCTTAAAAATACTAAATTATCACGAGTTAATGCTGTTAGAGATTTAGGTGTTATTTTTGACTCCAAACTAATATTTGATAAGCATATTGATAATGTTGTCAAAAAAGGTTCTAAAGCATTAGGGTTTGTATTTAGATTATCCAATGAATTTAAATGTGTTAAAACTTTTAAAATTCTTTATTGTGCTTTTGTTCGAACCCATCTTGAATACGCATCTCAAGTCTGGAACCCCAATTATAATATATATATCACACGCATTGAGAAAATACAAAAGCGGTTTCTTCGTTTCCTACAGTTTAAATCTGAAATAATTGTACCAGATTACACATCGCGCTGTAAAAAATTTCATATGCTCCCGCTGTATACACGAAGAGAAATAGCTGATGTATCATATCTTTTGTGTATACTCAATGGCCTAGTTGACTGTTCGGAGATACTGAGCAGAATTAACCTACGTGTACCGGCAGCATCTTTTAGAAACCTAACATACTTTATAGTCCTATAGTTAGAACTACCTACAGACAAAATTCCTATTTCATTCGAGTAAGCAGCAGTATGAATAAATTAGTTAGTGATTTAGACATTGATATATTTGATACAACTGTGCAGAAGTTGAAAGCTCTTTTGAATTCTTATTTCTTTTGTTAATATTTTTGTGTTCTTCCGTCTACTTTTTTTTTTTATATAAGTACATAATTATATGTGAGAACTTGTAAATGGCCTTCATTAATTTATACATGTAACTTAAATAAGTACTTAGCTGTAAGTTTTCTTAAAATATTAAAAAATAGTGACCGTTATTGCGATATGATGCGAAATTTTTTGGTCCCAGAGTTGCAGGAGTTTACAGGTTTCAACTCAAGAACGTGGTTCCAGCAAGATGGGGCCACTTGCCATACCTCAAATGACTCAATGGAAGTTGTTAACCAATTATTCCCTAATAAAGTCATTTCGCGAAGGGGTAACATCAACTGGCCTCCCAGAAGCCCCGACCTTAGCCCGCTTGACTATTTTGCATGGGGATACCTTAAAAGTAAGTTTTATCAAAACAATCCGACGAATCTAACCCAGTTAAAGCAAAACATCAGGTCAGAAATGGCAGCAATATCGATAGCTATGTGTCAACGTGTTATCGCCAATCTTCGTTTCCGTTTAGAAGAGTGCCAGCAACGTAACGGTCATCATTTGGATAACATCATCTTTTCCAAATAATTCTCCAATTCATATGCTAATAATAAACAATAAACTTTTTTATTGCATACAAATAATTTTTGTTTCATTGAACTTACAAATACCCGATACCCTTTCTGGACACCTTGTACTTTCTAATTATTTCTTATGTAGATCAAAAAAATATTGAAAACTTCAACAATACTTCAACAAAAAATGTGGGTGAAGACGGCCAATTAGTCGTTAGAGTACGATTAGCGTGGTTTTAATAAATTCAGTCATTTTTAATGATATTGAACATTAACAAGCATATGGGTGATTCTCTGTAAGGACGTCTTAAATCTGTACAAAACTGTCCGACCAAATTATTTTTGATTTTATTGGAAAAAAAATTAACAAGGGCTACAAAACTATAAGCTTAATTAAAATAAATAAACAGCCAAATTAGTTTTTGCTTTTTCGATATTTGTGTATCTTTTGCCATATAACACATGACAGGGGACTGACTGCCAGGGGACTGATTTTTTTTTATCAAATTGAGAAATTTCAAGCAAACTATTCCAATGGATTCAAATTTTCTAGTTCTCAATGAATGTTTACATTAATTAGAATAATATTAAGACTTATGGATCCAATTTTATAAATAAATTATAAACAAAAATAGCTGCCAGGGCACTGAGTTTTGAAGTGGCCCATACACATATTTCCAGCACAAACGGTGCTTTGACACTAAATAAAATGGCGATAAAGCGCTAACAGCCCTATGGTTATTAACTTAAGGCTAGTTAGATCCTTATAAACCTTACAAAAGGTAAAATGACACGCTTTTAATATGAATCCGCTATGCCTTTAAGACTGCTGGCAGAATAAGAGCAAAGGTTGATAGTCTTCATTGAACAATCGCGGGTTAAAGCAATAAAAATTTTTTTGTCATTAAATCATTAGAATTTTCTTTAATATTAATAGATTCTTGTTCTTTATGATTTGATATCTTAATTCAAATTTATCTTTTATTAAATAAACTATGGAAATACTGTAACAATGATATAAACATCATCAAAAAAATTTATAAACGTTCCTCAACTTTTGTAATATTGAATACTTATTAAACAACTATGTCGAATATCCATGAAAATATTCACCAACACAGTAAAAATCTCATCTTATGTAAAAATCAGCAAGTATATTAACGCAGTTTTCTATTCTATTCTGTAATTTATCCTTCCAAGTTTTAAACGGGTTATCAAAGATATGTTTACATAACTGTTTCATGGAAATAATGTTGAATCCAGTTGCCACAGCTACCTCCACACCCACCTCGAGTCCTTCGGAACCTTGGGACCCTTGAAAATGCCTCTGATTCTCGTGAGAATTACAGTCACATTTTCTATCGTTGGAGTGTGAGATATCACTGCTACTTCTACGGATTTGTCTAAATTTACACATGTACACTCCATAAAATTTACCACTATCGGAACTACTTACAATATTTTATAATTACCTTTATATTTAATCGAGGTACTCATACTGTTGAATAAATACTTCATTCAAATCGTATAATTTGATGATATTCGAAATGGAGCATTATTTATGTCATTTTGTTACATGATATGCACTATGTACCGCTCCGTCGCCATTAGACTGCTGGCGCATGCGCAGTGTAGGCGTGAATTGATGGTTTGCTTATTAGATATAAAATAATTAATAATTGGGAGTTTAATTATTTTTGTGATCGAACAATCACAAATAGTCGTCGAACAAACGATAATTGAACAAAATTAATTAATCTGAGCGATAAAAATAAAGATATCTAGTAAGGGGGCCAACTTAAGGGTGATCATTTGTTTAATTTACCTTCTACAAGGTGTCCAGAAAGGGTATCGGGTATTTGTAAGTTCAATGAAACAAAAATTATTTGTATGCAATAAAAAAGTTTATTGTTTATTGATAGTATATGAATTCGGAGAATTATTTGGAAAAGATGATGTTATCCAAATGATGACCGTTACGTTGCTGGCACTCTTCTAAACGGAAACGAAGATTGGCGATAACACGTTGACACATAGCTATCGATATTGCTGCCATTTCTGACCTGATGTTTTGCTTTAACTGGTTAATTCGTCGGATTGTTTTGATAAACCTTATTTAAGGTATCCATGCAAAATAGTCAAGCAGCTAAGGTCGGGCTTCTGGAGCCAGTTGATGTTACTTCGCAAAATGACTTTATTAGGGAATAATTCGTTAACAACTTCCATTGAGTCATTTGAGGTATGGCAAGTGGCCATCTTGCTGGAACCACGTTCTTGAGTTGAAACCTGCAAACTCCTGCAACTCTGGGACCAAAAATTTCGCAACATATCGCAATAACGGTCACTATTCACATTAATTGCTTGGCCTCGTTGATCTTCATGAAAATAAGGACCAATATGCCTTTAGCAGACATAGCGGCCCAAACAACATTTGGGCTATGCAGGTCGTTCATGCTTTCGTCTCGGATTCTCCACTGCCCAGTACCGACAATTCTGCTTATTAACTTATTAAAATTTGCTTCGTCACTGAACTGTATGTTGTTAAAGTTGTTAAATCGCTGCAGCATTTCGTTCACAAAATTCAGTCGATTAGCATAGTCCGTATCCTTCAATTCTTGAATCAATTGAATTTTATAGGCTTTTAGATGTAAGTCTTTCTTTAAAATCGAATGTAAAGACGATTTTTTGATGTTCAACGCTTGGCTTCGCTTTCGGATGGATAAAGACGGATTTTGACGAACCGACGCCTCAACTTCTTCAATCGTTTCTTCATCGCGAACTGAACGAGGACGACCAGAGTTTTGAATTTTAACTGTCGCACCTGTATTCTCGAACATCCTGATCCATTTCCTAATGCTATCGTCACTTGGAGCGTGGCGTGTACGATATTCCGCACGATAGAGACGTTGAGCAGTCACTATTGAATCACCATTACGATAATACGCTCGTACGCAAAATGCGCGATGCGTCCCCGAGTACTGTTCCATCGTGACTAAAACTCCACAAAATGGCGGACGCCACGAACCCCTCCCCGCACCCTTTAGACGCCCCGTTTCGAATATGGCGCGAAAACAAATACCCGATACCCTTTCTGGACACCTTGTACTATATAAAAATAAGTCGGGTTTTCCTTCCTGACGCTATAACTCCAGAACGCACGAACCGATTTCCACGGTTTTGCATTCGTTGGAAAGGTCTCGGGCTCCGTGAGGTTTATAGCAAAGAAAATTCAGGAAAAATTTCAACAAAAGCGGGAAAATCATTTTTCACATACAGCGCCATCTCCTGTACATAGCGTGAACTACAAACCAATATTTTAAGTAGATGGCGCCGGTGCGTGATACATTGTTTGACACCTACTCATTGTTCTCTGCTCAGTTAATTTCATGTGACAAACCGGTATTGTGTTCACTGTGAAATTGTGAAAAAAAAGTAAAAATAATAAGTTTGTGGCGGCAAGCCAGTTATCTCAATGGAGAGAGGTGGCAACGCCGGACGGGCGAGGTGTCAAAAAGAAAAGAAAAAATATAACCTCTTCTACAAGTCAGTTTTCCGTCAAGCGTTGTATCTGATGATTGATATGTATCTATATTTTTCATGTGTTCTCAATTGTGAATAAACTACTCTTCTACATTGGTGACCCCGACGAAAAAACACATAGGAACTTCAAGATAGTGTTATATAAAACACAAGGAGTACATAGCATGTTAGTACACAATAATTAGTTACTTTAATTACATAGACATAATCAAAAATGACTGAGAAATGTCATAAAGTTTTATAAATTTTTCAACACGCTTTTATTAACTTCACTTGTGATTCCTAACTATCAAAAAATATAATCAAATCTTAGAAATCAAATGGTAAAATATATATTGCAAAATATAATTATTACATGTACATACATGACAAAATCATATTCAGAGCCCAGACCCCTATATTTGCATGCCTTAGCTTTTTCAGCCGCCTCACAAGCCACACCAGCTCTGTTGCTGGTTCCAAGTAGATGGGAAGGGGCCAGCGTGTCTGAACAGGTTGCATCCCATACTAGCACCCGGCCCATCTTCCATGGAACCAAACTCATACCGTCCGGTCTCTTGCCATCGTCTCTTGCAATACCAGTCGGCTCAAGTAAACTTGGAACGTTGACGGTGGCAAGTGACCGGCGTATGATATCGTTAAGTGCGGCATGTCTCGAGAAGCGGCCTGCACTTTTTTGACATGACAGTCCGTGATGTCCTAGCTTGTCGACATCACTGCCACAGGGACATTTATGAGGAACGCAGACCGGAACCCTAAGCCGTAGACAGGTTGCGATTCGGAGCGTGTCAGGTTCAAGAAAAGTTCCTGTATTTGACGAAAGATACGCTTGAAGCCAGTAGCCGGCCTCATGCGCACCCACGGCCAAAAGCCTAGCACGCGCCGAACCCGTACTACAGCTCAAAATATTATCATAAATCAATTTGCAGTTTATGTCGTCCCAGCTCCTCTGTGAATTTGGAGAAACTGGAAAATTTTGACCTGGGCATGCAATTAAGAAAGCGTTTCTAGCTTCTTCCAAGCCAGCAATCTCAAAGTATGAAGGGGATACCCTTAAAATTTTACTTATGAGATTTGCTGAACTATGGACAGAAGATAGGAAGGCTGGTAAAGCGACACTGGAAATTTTGCGAATCCCTAAACCACCATAACGGATGGGTAAGGATGCTTGGGTCCAAGATTGCTCGTGCAGCTGCATATTAAGAATCGATTCTAAGGTAATTTTGATTAAATCGTCTACTTGTGTCAAAAGATCTGGGTGATTCCAAAAGGAGCAGCAACGGAGCACATATGTAAATTTAGGGACGAAAAAATAGAATTTTAAGATGCAAAGTGCATAATGTGGACTAATTTCAAGGAGACGGGCAGCAGAATTTTGGAATTTAGTAATTGAAATATTCAAAAATTCAGAAAAAGATTTATCAAAAATTGGAGAACCTAAAAAGTAAAGGGAATTACTGTTTACTATCTTAATATTTGGAGCCAAAATATTAAATTTTTGTTTTACGTCATTTAAATTTAAGTCGCAGTTATTTATAAAAAGTTCGCATTTGCTAAAATTAAGCTCCAAACCAATGGCTTCAAATTTATTTTTGATTAAAAAAAGGTCCGAAAACACAGTATCCACATCACCTCCTAGGGTTCCGTCGTCCAAATACCAAACGTTGAATTTAGAATTTAAAGTTTTGATTATCGGATTTATAGCCAAACTAAAAATTGCAGGCCCAAGGGGATCACCCTGTTGACAACCTACTTCCGAGGACAGTTCATTAGAACGATATAACAATTTTGTTGGGTTAGCGTAACTGAGAAGAAGATAATTGTATATTTCAGGTATATGTTGTTTTATTTCCGTCAGCAGGGTATCCCTATTTACCGAATTGAATGCATTTTTGACATCAATTTTGAGCAACAAGTCAGGCTGTCCGTAAGTTAGGAAAGAGCGTAGGGCATGGACGGCTGCCTCACACCCTCCTTTTACACCGAAGCCTAACTGTACGGGTTCAAATTCCGAATTTAATTTTGGTAAAATATGTCGAACAGCAATTTTGGAGACCAGACGTCGTAGTGTTGATCCAACAGCAATTGGTCTCACCCCTCCGTCCTTTTTGGTGAGGGCAATGAGGTTTGCGCCGAAAAGAATGGAAACAATTTCTGGATTGATATTACCGGAATACATAAAGTTGATTAATTTAGTGATCGAATTTACAAGTTGCTCGCCTGCATCACCCACAGAATGTGATGTTAAATCTTTCAAATGTTGGGGTGAGATTCCATCCAAACCTGCAGCCGAACCTGGTTTAAAAGATAAAATTGCATCAGTAACACCTTTGTTTTGAATTTGAAGGCATGTTTGCCTTGCTGTTGGTGGGTCGACAAAATATGGGTTTACTGGAGCTGGAGGATGTTTTGTCCGTAAGGCATGAAGGGTGTCAGGGGTATCTGGTGATAGCACGTCGTTGGAGAACAAAAGGCGAGCGGCACCTTTGAGATCTCCGTCACAGATTTTGTTTTCAATAAGTTTGTTGCGATTACGAGGGGCATCATGTTTGATTAGAGGTGCGGGAGAAGGCGGGGCGCTTACAGCACAGTTATTCTTAATCTTTTGTGTCAAGGATAAATTCGGTTCATCAGTTTTTATTATATGTAGTGTGCTGTATGAAAATAAAAATAGGTTCTGCCAGTCTTGAGTACAATTGGTTAAGTAACATTTCTGGATTAACTGTGACAAATGTGTAGCAACGGTTATTCGAGCTCCTCGAGGGATTCTTTTAACTATGGGTATACTATTTTTCAAATGGCTAAGATATGTGTGGAAAGGTGTTGGATCGTTGGCTACATAAGTAGGCGCACTCGGAATGAAGGGATGGGTGTCTAAAGGTGAATTGTTTAGGGTAATACAGTTCCTGTGTAATTTTGTATTGTGTATATTGAGGCCTTTCAAAGATTTGAATGACTTGTTGCATAGTGAACATGTATGGGTCGCGTTCGACATGCCATCACGAGATTGGGTCACGGACTGCATTCACAACAGTTAAATACATTCACAAAAAATAATAACTTATAGCAAATTAAAAAAAAAAAAAAAAAAAAATTACAGCAAAACAACTTAAAATATACACTAATAACCTAAAAAAGACAAAGTCAAAATATGACGGCTGTTTGTTTTGGTAACAAGACGCATGCGTCGTTACGTAGGTGCGTCACAGGAGTGTCTTGCAATTGGACGCTGCAGTGGAAGAGGCTTAGCAACGAAAGACGTCGCTAGGACAACCGATGGCGGCCTTAGCAACCGCGTCTTTGATGTCTTTCCAATATATTTTTGTTGAGATATAGCATTTTTCGAATCTCCTACAGATATGTGCAATCCATCAAAGATAATCCTTTCATAATCAATGCACCTTTGAATTTATAACGTACAGACATTTGTGTGTGTAAAAATATTCAAAAATTTTTCAAGCATGATAGTTCATAATAATATCCTCTGTCACTTTTATCAAGGTCCAATGTTTAAAAAATATAATCACAAATTATAATGTACAATCACCACTGTATAGTTTATGTCTTTGCGCAAATTTTAAGATATCTTAAGACACTGTTATTAAAGTTATTGATTATTAATAAAAAAAATTGTCGGAGCTTTGTAAAAATTTTACTTGTCGCAATGACATCCAACAAAGTTATGGTTTGCTCAAGCAGAAGCCCAATTTGATATAGCTGGAATCACCCAAGATTCAACAAAATATGGCCACATTTTATCTGTTTCAGGATGCACGGGTGGCTGATGAGTTATATCCAACCCGCCCGGAACTAATAAATATGAGCACCTCAAGAACGAACTCATTCGCCGTTTATCATTTTCTAAAGAACAGCGCGTCAGGAAGTTATTGAGCGAAGAACAACTCGGGGATAAGAAACCTTCTGCTTTCCTTCGCTCGCTTGCTGGCACAACCGTTGGTGAGGAAGGCATATTGCGCGAACTATGGATGCGCCGTTTGCCGCATGAAGTTCAAAGGATCCTCATGGCTCAACTTGATTTGCCACTAGACAAAGTGGCCCAAATTGCCGACGCCATTGTTGAAACTCCGTCAACCTCCACGTCAATGAGTGTGCATGCTGCATTCGCACCTCCGCACAACGAACTCGACAGTAACAAGAATTGCCTGATTGAACTGTCTAAAAAGGTTGACGCCCTCACTGCCGAACGCTCACATCGACGGACCAGGTCTAACTCACGTTCCCGTCCGAAGTCCAGGTCTTCATCCAAGTCTACGAGCCTTTGTTGGTATCATAAGAGATTTGCCACAAAGGCACATAAGTGCATTGCTCCTTGTAGCTGGAAGCTTGACCAACCGGGAAACGTCAACAGCAGTCAGTAGCGACGGCGTCTGACTGTGCCGACCATCCCGGCCGTCGTTTATTTGTTGGAGACACGGGGTCTAACATTCGATATTTGATCGACACAGGCTCAGACATTTGTTGCTACCGACGCCAGTTGCTTGAGGGGCGTTGTAACCCTACTGAATTTGACGTTCGCGCGGCCAATGGTAGCGCTATAAAAACTTACGGCACCATTTCTCTCCTGTTGAACCTCGGATTACGTCGCGTTTTCAGATGGAATCTTACTATCGCAGACGTGGGCACACCTATAATTGGTTCTTACTTTTTATCCAATTACCACCTCTTTCCAGACTGCTGTAACAAAAAACTTATAGATGGTACCACGAGGCTGTCCACACCTGCTAGCATCGCACAGGTGACACAGCCCAGTGTGAAAACAATCGTTGCCGGAGATTCGCCATTCATAAAAATTTTGGAGCAATTTCCGGACATCACGAGGCCCCCTGGTGTTCACCGGTTTATCAAACACTCGACGATGCACCATATTATCACTACGGACGGCCCACCAGTCGCATGTCGTCCGCGTCGCCTCGCTTCACAGAAATTGCTAGCAGCCAAAAAAGAATTTGAAGACATGGTCACTTGTGGTGCAGCGCGCCTATCAAAAAGTCCTTGGTCTTCACCTTTACATATGGCATAGAAGGTCCAAGACGGCTGGCGTCCCTGTGGGAACTACCGCGCTTTAAACGCACGTACGATCCCCGATCGTTATCCCGTGCGCCACATTGGGGATTTTAACCAGAACTTAGCTGGAGTTACAATGTTTTCCACGGTAAACCTAGTGAAGGCCTATCAGCAAATACCGGTTAACCCGGAGGATATAGCCAAAACCGCGATAATCACACCGTTCGGATTATATGAATTTCCATATATGACGTTCGGACTACGAAATGCGGGACAAACCTTCCAAAGGTTTATAGATGAGGTAGTGCGTGGCTTTGAGTTTTGTTTTCCGTATGTAGACGATATCTTGGTTTTTTCTCACTCGTTTGAAGAGCACACTCAGCACCTTCGAGCACTTTTTCAACGTCTTTCCGAATTTGGTGTCGTGGTCAATACCTCGAAGTGCGTCTTTGGCGCCAAGGAAGTGACTTTCTTGGGCTACCGGATTTCCAAATATGGCACTAGTCCACCACTGGAACGAATCGAAGCCCTAAAAAGCTACCCTATGCCTAAAACAGCTGAAGGTTTGCGCAGATTTTTGGGAATGGTCAATTTTTACCGTCGTTTTCTGCCTAACACGGCGGAGCTACAAGCTCCCCTCATAGATGTACTAGCCTCTACTCAACTGAAAGGCAGCAAACCCGTCCCTTGGACGTCAGAATTGGAAATAGTTTTTCAAAAATGCAATGACCACTTAGCCAATGCTACCATTTTGGCTCACCCGAAGACTGTTGCAGCTCTGGGACTTTTTGCAGATGCTTCTTGCATCATGCCTACAACAGCGTGTGAAAGATGATTGGCAACCTCTTGCATTTTTTAGTAAAAAGCTTACTACCCGGCAATCAACCTGGCCGGCCTATTATCGAGAATTACTCGCAGTCTATGAGGCTGTTCAACACTTTCGACACATTTTGGAGGCGCAACATGTGAGGATTTACACCGACCATAAACCCTTGGTTTATGCGTTCTCGCAGCGGCGAGAGAAGCTACCTCCAGCGCAGTTGAACCAGCTATCATTTATATCGCAATTCACGACTGACATCGTCCACATCAGCGGGAAGGACAACGTGGTTGCAGACGCTATGTCTCGTGTCGACACCATTCGCCTCGGAGATAATTTTGATGAACTCGCCGAAGATCAGGCAGGAGACGAAGAGCTACGCAGAATGATGAGTGACTCGTCCCTCAAGCTGGACAAAGTTCTCGTCCCTGGGACAGACATTACCCTATATTGCGACACATCAACGACAAAATCACGGCCGTTCGTCACCCAAAAATTCCGTCGCGTGGTGTTTGATAGAATTCATAATTTAAGTCACCCAAGCGCGAGAAATTCCGCAAAGCTGGTGTCTGACCGATTCGTGTGGCCCAATAATAAAAAGGATTGTCGTAACTGGGCTCAGTCTTGCCTTGCTTGCCAACGTAACAAGATTACCAGGCATACCAGCTCACCTCTTGGGACTCATTCTACACCAACTAGACGATTCCGCCACATGCACATAGACATTATTGGCCCACTTCCGTATAGTAAAGGATGCTATTACTGTCTAACAGCAGTCGATAGATTTTCCCGATGGCCCGAAGCTTGGCCGATGGTGAGTATCACGGCGGAGTAAGTTGCTGAAACATTTTTCAGCGGCTGGATTGCACGATTTGGTGTTCCGGCCTTGGTCACGACGGATCAGGGCCGGCAATTTGAATCCGCACTCTTTCAGGCTCTAATGCAGATTTGTTCATCAAAGCGCATTCGTACCACGAGTTACCACCCGTGTGCAAACGGGCTTGTCGAGCGGATGCATCGCCAACTGAAAACGGCCCTGATGTGCCACCAAGAAACTTGGTTCAAAGCTTTGCCAGTAGTACTTCTTGGCATGCGAGCTTCCCTGAAAGAAGATTTGCAATCCTCACCCGCCGAGCTTGTGTACGGGGAACCACTGTGCCTGCCCGGCGAGTTTCTTTCTCCTGAAACTTCAAAATCAGACACAGACGTAAATAATCTCATTACTCAGTTGAGGCATTTCATGACTCAACTGCAGCCTACTCCAGGATCACGGCACGGTAGAAAGCCCAATTTTGTCCATAAGGACTTGAAAACTACCAGCCTCGTTTTCCTGCGAGACGATACTGTTCGTCCGCCGCTGAAACCTCCATAAAAGGACCTTTTAAGGTAATTTTTAGGAAGGATAAGACTATTACTATCAGGATGGGGGACAGGAACGTGCAGGTTAGTATCGGCCGCGTTAAACCGGCGTACATCAACGGGGATGACGAGTTCCACAATTCACCCATGGCACGGGCTTCAGCTACGGTTCCAACCGCAACTTCCGCAGCCCCTTCCATGCCCATTTACCCTACTGGGACTACTACTCTTCCTCCTCCAGTATCAACCACTACTGCTACTTCACCCTCGAAACCTAAATATACCACACGTTCGGGTCGTATAGTACGATTTAAAACGCCTTTCAATATTTGAATGCTGTTGTAGTTTTTCACTTGTAGGAATATGCTTATTGTTTGTTTTTTTTTACGGGGTTATTTTTCTCCGTGGGGGGGGGGGGTGTGGCGGCAAGCCAGTTTTCTCAATGGAGAGAGGTGGCAACGCCGGACGGACGAGGTGTCAAAAAGAAAAGAAAAAATATAACCTCTTCTACAAGTCAGTTTTCCGTCAAGCGTTGTATCTGATGATTGATATGTATCTATATTTTTCATGTGTTCTCAATTGTGAATAAACTACTCTTCTACAAGTTATTCGTTTTCTAACATTTCAATTGGAAACCATCAAATCAATCACGTGTATTGTGCAAATTTTTATTCAATTTCAACAGTAGGCATTTGTCTTTAAGGTGGTAAGGTGAACTGTGTAAATTATGTGGATCGTGCATTTGAGGTTAAATTCACCACTCTGTCCATAGTTCAAAATGCCTAGAGGACGACGTGCGAACATCGGCTGCCGCATAAGACATGCAAGCTAGCAACAAGTGTATTCACAGAACTTAAGCGAAGAAAGACAAAATATAATAAGAGAAAATGCCCGATTGAGACAACACGTGAGCAAGCGAAGATCATTGGCATCATACAATCGTTTGGCATTCCAATATGATCCTACTGCGAACTACAGTGATGATGAAAATTTAGATATTGGACCAATGGCGACTATATGCCGATATTGCAATGCGTTAAAGTTCAAAAGAGAAACGGTTGGATTGTGCTGCGCAAGTGGAAAAGTAAAAATGGATCCATTACTTACACCACCACAGCCACTGAAACCATTGTTCAATGGAAGTGATCCCGATTCCAACCATTTTCTTCAACACATCCTTGAATACAATAAATGCTTTCGTATGACTTCCTTTGGAGCTAATATCATTCGAGAAGGCGGCTTCATGCCGACTTGCAAGGTAAAAGATACAACACACATAACCAATCACTCACACCAACACAATAAATTGCAACACATAACAACTACATATACACCACACAATACACCATCACACGATCAGAAGTTACACCGTATTCTTCAACAAATAATTGTTTGTAATTATAGATACAAGGACAAATATATCATTTGCATGGTACAATGGTGCCAACACCAGATGAACCGCATCAATTTCTGTAAATATATTTCATTTCGTCGATGGTGGATCAGCTGAATGTGTGGTGCAATATACAGGGAACACAACAGTTAACGAGACGAATTATTGAACAGTTGTAAGGATATTTTTAAAGCTAATAATGCTGTGGTTAATATGTTCAAAAAAGAATTGGAACGAATGCCATCAGATACGCACAAATTTGTCATAAGAGCGGATTGTACCCCAACAGGTGAACATGTGCGAAGATTCAATGCACCCACCGTTAATGATGTTGCTGCAATTATTGTTGGCAATCCAAATAAATAGCAAGACATTGTCGTTCAGCGAAGAAGCAATATCATGCATCGTGTAAACGAGACACATCGTTTGTACGATGCGTTACAATATCCAATCATTTATTGGCATGGGCAAGACGGATACGACATCACGTTGAAGATGGTCGATCCAATTACGGGTACAATATTCACACAATAATTATTTCTATTATTGATATTATTGGTTTCCATTAACAATTTATTTAATTTTGCATTTTCAGGAGTATCAAAGAATAAAAATCTAAGCACAATGAATTACTATGCGTATCGTATGACGATTCGTACACATGAGGAGAATGTCATTCTGAAGTGCCGTCTGCTATTCCAGCAATTCGCTGTCGACATGTATGTAAAAGTCGAGACCGAACGTTTAGCGTTCATCCGATTCAGTCAGGCAAAGCTACGATCTGAGGACTATATATATACACTTGCGTGATGCTATTCATTCAGATGGTGATGTTCAGAATATTGGACGTCTGACGATTCTCCCATCATCTTATATCGGAAGCCCACGCCACATGCACGAATACGCTCAAGACGCTATGACGTACGTGCGAAATTATGGAACTCCGGATTTATTTATTACGTTCACATGCAATCCGAAGTGGACGGAAATTGAACGTGAGTTGGAACCGGGTCAAAAACCGCAAGATCGCCATGACATAATCGCCAGAGTATTTCAGCAAAAACTCAAGGTTATGATGGATGTGCTTACTAAGTAACGAGTTTTTGGTGACACACGTTGTTATATGTATTCGGTGGAATGGCAGAAGCGTGGACTACCGCATGCTCATATCCTAATTTGGTTGCTGAACAAATTACATTCAAATGAAGTGGATGACATATCAGCTGAAATTCCTGATCCAGTCACTGATCCCCATCTACACGACATTGTGACGACACAGATGGTGCATGGACCGAGCGGTGCATTAAATCCATTATCGCCTTGCATAGCTGATGGAAAGTGCACAAAACGATATCCGCGACCGTTAGTTGCTGAAACAGTCACAGGGAACGATGGATATCCAGTTTATCGTCGGCGTTCAAAAGAAGATAATGGTCGAACTATCAAAGTTAAAGTTCAAAATCAAGAGATTGAGATCGGAAATGAATTCATTCTACCATATTGCCCGCTGCTGTTATAGAATTTTTGAAACACATGCAAACGTTGAGAATTGTGATTCGGCCAAATCAATCAAATATTTGTGCAAGTACGTCACAAAAGGCAGCGACATGGCTGTGTTTGGTATTCCATCGGAAAATGCGAATGACGAAATCAGCAACCTCCAAATTGGCAGATACGTCAGTACTAATGAAGCACTGTGGCGATTATTGTCATTTCAAATTCATGAAAGATATCCCACAGTTGTACATTTAGCAGTGCATTTGGAAAATGGCCAAAGAGTTTACTTCACTGAGGCTAATACGGCACAACGAGCTGAGAGACCACCATCGACAACATTGACTAGCTTCTTTGCAATGTGTGAAGCAGATCCATTCGCAGCGACGCTGATGTACGTTGAAATGTTCAAGTATTACACTTGGAATCAATCAACAAAGAAATTCCAACGTCTCAAACAAGAAACTCCATTTCCAGATTGACCACAGGTGTTTTCCACTGATGCACTAGGTCGCATGTATACTGTTCATCCTAGAAATGATGAATGTTTTTATGTGCGACTGCTGTTGGTAAATGTACGTGGACCAAAATCATTTGCGCATTTGAAAACTGTGAATGGCCACCAATGCCAAACATATCGAGAAGCATGTCAACTATTGGGTTTGCTGGAGAATGATTCTCATTGGGATTTAACACTTGCGGATTCAGTTGTTTCATCAAATGCGTACCAAATACGAACGCTGTTCGCAATTATCATCACTACATGTTTTCCTTCACAACCAATTCAGTTATGGAACAAATACAAAGACGACATATGTGAAGATATCATGCATCGCTTGCACATTCAAACAAATAATCCTGACATCCAAATAACCGATGAAATCTACAATTAAGGATTGATTCTGATTGAGGATCAATGCTTGACTATTGCAAACAAGCTACTGATTGAAGTAGGAATGATTGCGCCAAATCGATCGATGCACGATACATTCAACCAAGAATTAAATCGAGAGCTGCAAACCATGTTGATACATTGCAGAAATTCGTTCGAAATAATGTGCCGTTGCTGAATGAACAGCAAAAACAAGTATACGAAACATTAATGCAAGCGGTGGACAATAATACTGGTGGTCTATTCTTCCTGGAGGCACCTGGAGGAACAGGTAAAACATTTGTCATTTCATTGATTTTGGCCACTATTAGATCAAGATGTGACTTAGCTTTGGCGTTAGCATCATCTGGAATTGCGGCGACTCTTCTAGATGGCGGTCGTACTGCACATTCTGCGCTTAAGTTGCCACTCAATTTAAACACAATTGATACTCCAACATGCAATATTTCCCGATCCAGTGCAATGGGAAAATTGTTGATGCAATGCAAGCTTATTGTTTGAGATGAGTGCACAATGGCACATAAGAAATCACTTGAAGCACTTAACTTCACACTGAAGGATCTTCGGCGAAATAACATCTTTGGTGGCTTGATGATATTGTTGGCAGGCGATTTCAGGCTGACGTTGCCAGTAATTCCCCGTGGAACGCCTGCAGACGAATTGAATGCTTGCCTGAAGGCATCACCTTTATGGAATAACGAAAAAACATTATCGCTAACCACTAATATGAGAATTCAACTTCAAAATGATCAAAGTGCTGCACAATTTTCCAAACAATTGTTAGCTGTTGGAAATTGAAAAGTCCCAGTTGATGCGACATCTGGATTAATTACTCTTACCAACGACTTTTGCCGATTTTTAGACTCTCAATTAGCTCTTATTGAAAATGTTTTCCCAAACATTAGTGAGAATAATCAGAATTATGCTTGGTTAAGTCAACGAGCAATTCTTGCCGCAAAGAATAATGATGTACACGCACTGAATTTCACCATTCAATCAAAAATTGCTGGCGATTTGGTGACATACAAATCCTTTGATTCCATAACAAATCCCGTTGATGTAGTAAATTATCCAACGGAGTTTTTGAAGTATTTAGAGTTACCAGGATTTCCACCACATAACTTGCAACTCAAAGTTGGTACAGTTATTATGATATTGCGTAATTTGAATCCACCGCGACTTTGCAACGGTACTCGACTTTCGGTAAAAAGAGTTATGCCGAATTTGATTGAGGCAACCATTATTAACGGAAAGTACGCAGGTGAAAATGTATGTATTCCTCGAATACCAATGATTCCGACTGATCTTCCGTTTGACTTCAAACGATTGCAATTTCCAGTTCGCCTTGCGTTCGCAATGACAATTAACAAGTCGCAAGGCCAATCGCTTAGTGTTTGCGGGATAAATTTAGAAAATCATTGTTTTTCACATGGGCAGTTATACGTTACGTGTTCACGAGTTGGGAAACCATCCGCTTTGTTTGTGTTAACGTCAGACCAAAAACAAAAAATGTGGTTTATTAAAGAGCACTTCAATGAAACGGATAATTTGCGGACACGTATAACGCTTCAATTCAGTATATACTTTAGGTTCACTTTCATTTACTTAGAGAAGTTCAACTAAATAACACTTTATTTTTGTAATCGAAATGAATTCATTACTGTTGTGAAAAAAAAATTCTTCATCTTTTAATCACCAAACGAAATGTTAAATAAAACGAAGCCATCTGGTGGCGAAATGGAGTTCGCCGGGTTTGCTAGTTAATTATAAATAAATAAAAGACAAACAAACAAATTTTTCATTCGAACATTAACGAACAAACAATTAAAAATAAAAAAAATCCGAAAATCGAAAAAAAGTGGGGCCAAATTCAGTGAGCAATCACTGGTCATTTGATAATTCAAAACTTTCAAAAGTTACATTTTGTGGTGGTTATTTAAAAAACAACGCAGTCTGCTCGCCTTGGGCCTGATTTAGATAGCTAATGTTACTTTGAACTCTTTTATGTGACTCTACATGCGAATAACAAGTCACGACTTGCCTTTTGATTATTGAAGTAAAGTGTTTAAGTTTTATCATATATAAACTTATCATAATTCCGTGATCTGATCTCATTAATATGGTGTTTAAAAAGTGCTGCATTTGTAACGTGACAGGGTCTGAATTATTTCAAGTACCTCGTAATAATTATCTAAGAGTTTTTTTTTTTTTTTTTTTAACTGACTACACTGTTAGCCTTAGGGGCCCTAAAGCCGCTGCGGCTTTTACAGCTTCACCGGACTTGGGGGCGAGCGCAGAGGGCACTCAGCCGCGAAAGTTTTGTGGACGACTCGCACGAGGGTGCCAAAGTGGCCGGACCTCGGCTCGGGCGGTCGTCGCGTTCGCAAATAGGTCGCGATCTATTCGAATCCCTACACCTACGATTCGAGCTAACTAAATATACACATAGGCACGTTCCCTTCCTCCTGGGAGGAAGGAAGGAACCGTGCGTATGTGTATTCAATAATCGGAATGTTTCTACACTAACTAGCGCTAACTAACTAGCGTAAAAAAAAGAAAAAAAAAAGGTCCCTCACAGAACCTATGTACCTGTGTGGTGTGCACGTGTGTATGTTCATACGTGTGTAGTGTTGTATGTAGGTAGCTAAGTGATGCACGTACAGTGTCACTTGTATCGCGCGGGCGGTTGCCTGACCCAAGGGTTTCACACCGAGGAACGGACCTAGGCTTGGGTTACCGCTAGAGAGGGTGGACGTGACGGGTGTGCTGGAGCGAAATTGACCGCCCGCCCTCTGCGGAGAGAACGGTGGTTACGCGGGCGTGGGCGCTGGCACGCTCTGTTTGGAGAGACGGATGTGTAATATTTATTCGAATTTTCGATGTGATCGTCGGGATCATTAAAAATATTGCGCGGCCGGCGTTTGCACCGGATGTCCGTGGGTGCCGGAACATAAGTGGCGGCTGTTTTTATTAACGGATTCGCGTGGTTCGACGCGGTGTCGAAATACGAACGGGAGAGCTGTTTAACGTAGGCATGTATCGAAGGAAGCTCCATATCTCTATGGAGATCTACGCTTCGAACATACCACGGGGCCCCGGTGAGACGATAGAGGAACCTATTCTGTATCGATTGTAACCGTTTGAAACTCGACTCGGACATATGTGCGAACACGGCGCAACTGTATGTCAAAATTGGTCGAATACACGTCTTGTAGAGCGTGAGCTTATGTCGCGTGGACATTTTACTCACCGAACACAACAGAGGATGCAACCGGCCCAGGACCCACGCGGCCCTGTTCCTAACCTTACGGATGTGGGGTCTAAAAGAGAGCCTACTATCTAGGGTTACCCCTAGATATTTGGTCTCTCTTACATACGGAATCGGATTATCGTAGAGCTTAACAGGTTTAAGCTTCCACGGTATCTGTGACGAATCCGCATCGAAGAGCATCGCGGCGCTCTTCGAGGGATTAACGGCTATACGCCACTCGTTAAACCACTTCCCGAGAGTGGTCACGGAGCGTTGGACTTTGTGTCTGAGGTGGGATCTATTCCTATCTGAGGCATATAAGACTGTATCGTCAGCGTATAGCCCTACCTCGACCTCCGGGAGTCGAGGTAGGTCACTGACGTACAGGTTAAATAGGCTAGGAGCCAGGATCGAACCTTGGGGAACGCCTGAGCGTATTGGACGGGGCGTGGACAATTCACCTTCCACTCTATAGCGAAAGGTGCGATCTGTTAGATAGTCGCGAATTATTTTAATTAGCCTATCGGGGACTTCAAAGTGATACAACTTGTAGATCAATCCCTCGTGCCAGACCTTATCGAAGGCCTTGGCAACGTCGAAAAAGACCGCAAGTGTACGGCGGGGTTTATATAATTCAGCAAAATTAAATGCAACGTGCTCCGTGAGGCGGTGCACTTGATGAGTGCAAGAATATCTAGCACGGAAACCGAATTGCTCAGGCGGATAGAGGTCTTTCTCCTCTATTACTGACTTGAGACGGTTCAGAAGGATCCGCTCGTACATTTTCCCTAAAGTATTTAGGAGACTGATCGGGCGATAGCTGTCGGGAAGCGACGCGCTCTTGCCGGGCTTACGGATACCTATGACTATGGCCTTTTTCCAGGCGGCTGGAAAATGGCAGTGGGCTATGGCTACATTGAAGATGCAGACCAAAAGAGCTATGAGGCGATCGGGAAGAAGTCTAAGTACTTCATTCCTGATCCCGTCGGGACCTGGTGCTTTTCTAAGCTTAAGGCTTTTTATAATGGAAAGAACCTTCTCAGACGTGACTGGGGACAGGGAGTCTGTCGCGGGGAGCTTATCCAGCTCCCGCACGCATCCATCGATACCCTCGACCCGGTCGGTATTTGCATCGACACTGTTCGGAGAGCACTGGCTCTCCAAACAAGTGGCGAGGCACTCCGCCTTGTCGCTGCTATCGAAGGCAAGCGGTATACCGGGACCCCTCTCGAGGGGGGGCATAAGATAAGAAGCCTCTATTTTGAGGCTGTGAGCTAATTTCCAGTAAGCCAGATGCGACGGCCTTAGCCCTTCGACGAGGGCGTCCCATCTGTGACTTCTGAGTTCTAATATACGGGCTCTAACCGATCTTTGAAGTGCGCGTAAACGTGCGCGGTTTTCCTCGGTCGGATAGTGGTCGTGCGCACGAGTCGCCGCGTTCTTTTCCGTCAACAACGCCCGCACGTCGGCAGGGAGTACGAAGCGGCGATCGCTCGCCTCTTCGACCTCTCTCGAGGCCTCTCCGATGCCGGCCTGCAGGTGGTCGACCAGGGAATCGATCGCGAGATCTACGTCCGCAACGGACCCCAATACGTCCGGGATCCTATCTAAGCTGGACGAGGACGGCCTGTCCGCAAGATAATGTTTTAGCTTGGCATAGTCAACCACTTGGACCGAAGGAGGGCTAGAGTCGTCTGTTATCTAAGAGAAACGTGGGCTAAGTATATACATCCGCGCTGTCCGGAACTTAAATCTCACTAAGGAACAATTGCTGAACAGAAAAATCTGCATACATCATTTTGAGAAAAAGTATTTACGAGACACGATAAGAATTCGTAATTCCTGCCCTAGCCTAATAACAACTGATGAAATTTCTACTGGCATACCAACAAAGCTAATTTAGGAGGTATGTAACTTCGTTTTATTTCTCGATATCTTATTGTCTTACCTTTAACCCTCCATTTCAGAACATGGTATGACTTTCCATTGACGTCCGTCGAATTGATCGGCGGGAGAGGAGAGGGGAGGGCTACTACCCCCCCTTAAAAGGAAAAGTTGCGGAGCACCCCCTTTTCGAGTTTTTTAAATATTTAATTCTCAGGAAATTTTGCTCATTTTATGGGTTAAAACTAATAATAAGTGAAAAAAACAAGGGGTGACCCCTTGGAGGGGAAGGTGTCCCCTACGGAAGGAGTAGAACCCCCTTTATCAGCGAAAAATAGGGGGACAGATTCAGAGGGATTTTTATATCTATTTTGAGACTGCAAAATCTCCAGCACTGCGAGAAGAGTAGCCCCTACGCCCTTGCATAACAAATCACAGGCATCCATTCTCGCCTGTTACAATTAGTTACAGCAGGCGGAGGCTGCTCTTCCTACGCGCCTCCGGCTTTATAAAAACACTCTAGGGGTAGGAGAGACTCATACCAGGTAGAGTTGGAGTCAATCAATTCAGTTCTTTGCCAAAAGTTGAACCTAACGTATTATTTTATTTGTTATTTTCCCCAATAGGTACTGTTAAAATAAAACAAATTAAATACTAATTAATAATATTTTAATCAATTTTACAAACATTGTATTAATTCTTGAAAAACATCTTTATGCACTATTTTTATTTTTCTTCGCCAAGAATATTCTATGAGCCAGTCTGTGAAGTTTCCTTTATAACCATCCCTATGGAACATCACTTTTAAATTTCGCCAGTGGCTTTCGATTCGTTGTGTGTGTGTCCCTTCTGGTGCCACAAATTTATTTATAGGGTTGCTGTGATTTACCTTCTTATGCATGTATCCATATTGAGGTAGGCGCAATCATAGGCTCCAAAAATCGGTATGGATTTCAGTGCCTACCTCCACATACTTTTCTATTAGTGGCACCAACATTTCCGCAGATCTATCATTATCGGGACACACTTCTAATCTTAAATCATCTTTCCCGTTTTCTATCATGCCCAGCACCCAGTGGCCTTCAATGTGTCTCCCTCTATTGTACTTTCTTTTTCCAAATTTTGATTCATCATTTGTACGATTTTGCCTGGACCACAGATCTTGCCGTTAACTTCTTGGTGACTACTCTAAATAACTACTGTCTCCCGGCAGTACGAAAACCAGTCAGCTATTGTCCTTGTTGATAAAACTGCTTCTCGATCTTCACGGGCTGTCTCTAATTTTACTTGAAGATAACTGTACTTTTGGCTGAACATAGACATGTGTAAGTACTGCGAGTCATATATTACGCGTAATATGTCACGACCGCGTACTATAACAGTCCCTATAACCCAACAAAATTTAGCATGTCACATAACTCTAAACATGACGTTCCATAGCAAGAGGTTAAAGGATAGGTCCGTCGCGTTCTAAGTACTGTACGTAGGTACTGAAGGGTACTGTAATGTTCGGGTGTCAATCGGTCAGCATCGTAAAGGTTCGAGTAATATTGTGCGTACGACAACGAATGTCCGCCGCTTGATAGGATTCTGCCTCCGTTATGCTTCTATTGCATTCCTAATAAAGCTTACATTTCTTTGACACCGCCCAACTCATAAATCATAACTTGCTCGCTTTCTTTCGTTTATTTCAATGTTTTGAATTATAGTGCATTCATTAGCGTGTTGGGTATTAGTTT
The DNA here is from genome assembly GCA_033032175.1 of Saturnia japonica. NCBI lineage: Eukaryota > Metazoa > Arthropoda > Insecta > Lepidoptera > Saturniidae > Saturnia > Saturnia japonica. The sequence goes on along the minus strand of CM065304.1, from coordinate 2,382,592 downwards.
ACGCGGTCAAGGTTATTTATGCAGTGGAGATATAAATAAAAAGTTAATTTGTGAAGTATTTGCTGTTTTTGTAAAAAATTGCGTTTTCATAACGCCGTGTCGTCACTCGTACAAGTAAACTATACAAATAGGCAATAATAAAAGGTCTATTTATGACATCAGAACATTCAGTACAATAGCACATACGTAATTGTTAGCGGGCTATATGTATGCCTAAGCTTAATGCGTTATTTCGGACGGGTCATGTTTAGAGTACTGAGTACTGCTCTAATGCCATATTACGCAGCGCGAAATGTCATGCCATATGGCATTACTTCATAGAGTACTGTTTTGCGCATGTCTAGCTGAACATAATATACATTAGTCGGAAGACTAACGATGACACTGACAATGACAGTACAAAATGGCGTCAGTTTTACGTTTCGTTCTGCAAGCCCGCAGAAGACTAACTCTACACATTTTAATTTTATGAATCATAATGAAAATAATTCTATAATTTAATATATATATAAACTGGTAAATATATATGTGCTTGATAAATTATTGAAATGAGTACAAAATATAATTATTTTCGTAAATTTATATAAAATAAAATGTTACTGAACGTATGACAACAACCGTAGGTAAAACGAAACGTTCAATGGCGTGAATTCTATATAATCTGTGGTAGGGATTGACAATTAATAAAAAAAAAAAATATTTTAATATTTTTTTTTCTCAAAAACTACGGGTTTCCGCATGTTGAAACTTTGCGTATGTGCTTATAATAATGTAACCTTCTTGTAAAAAAAAATTCATCCCCCAACTCGACGGATGTCAATGGAAAGCTGAGCCCAGAACATCCCTAAGATAAGTAAAAAATATTAGTATAATCATTTTACTGTAATATGAAATAGTAAGCTCAATTTAAACCCTACCTATCTAGGGGTTATTATACTGGTGATAAAATTTTAGCGCGACAAACTGCCTTGTGTTGGCTAACCTGCAGGCCTAGATTGACGATTATGGAACTGTCCCCCCAAATTATATGTGATTACCATTGATATTGTTATGGATGGCCTTTGTCCAGCATTAGACGTTTTTAGGCTGATGATGATAGTAAAATTGTGACAAATACTTCATACAGAATATTTTTATCACTAGTGAAGTAAACTGCTGATAAACTGATTATTGCAGATGGTTATAGAGTCATAGTGATCACAATATACTTTAGTTTGCTAGATAGATACTGAGACAGAATTATAAGGTTTCTACTTTTAACTTTCTTGTTAAAGAACCATTATTATGTTTTTATTAATGACTCTAAACCCATTGATTCATGCATAGGCTGCGGGTCAGATAAAGATGAAATTCAAAGTTAAATGGATAAATTAGTGTGACATCGTTTTATGTTATTTAAAAAGTTTTAATTTTTTACTTTCATAAACAATATTATATTATAATTCCAGGAATCCCAGATCATACATATGCGAAAACTTAAGCAGATCACACTTATCATTGTGTTAGGAGAATTTCTGTGAGTGATAATGATGAAACTCAAAAAATATCACTACCTGAAGACAAAGTAAATCCTTATTTACTGAACCAGTATCCAAGTACATTGAAAAAGACCAGTTTGAGCCTACACAATTTTTGATGGGCCATGACAAAACTCCTATAAATATTAAAAGAAAGATTGAAGATACATCACAAGAGCCACCAGTTATTAAAATATTGAAACTAGTTCATTGTTCTATGCAAGGTATTGTAAATTAGAGCATCTTCTATTTATTTGTTATGTAGTAAGATTTTGTTATTTAAAATTCTTACTGTTTAAAAATTATTATAGGGCTCACACATTTTGTTATTACAATCTATAACATGTTTATTTTTAATTGTAATTGTTTAGTTACAAAAGTGCAGGAATAATCACCAATTGTTCAATCATTTTTTATACTGGCTTGACAAAGTGACTACACAGGGTCTGATTTCAAGTATTTGTACAGATAAAAAATTGTGTCGACTATCAAGTTGGCAGTCGTCATCCAGTCTGGCTTATAAACCATACTATAAGCTATTGCTTTATTATACCAGTTGTACAATTTTACTACTAAAAAGTAATTTCAATTTTACTTGCACTAAAATAAATAATTTATTCATTTATTTTTCATAACAATCTTTTTCTTTTTTAAATATCTACTATAAAGCCTGGCCATCGAAACCTGTACCAAGAAAACGGCGGCAATAAAAAAAAATCTGAAATCTAAATAAACTCTGCATAAACATAGTTGATACTGTGGCGACTAAACAAAATAAATAGTGTTTAATTTTTGCTAGTTTGTGCCGCCTGTTTCTTGGGACAGTTTCGATGGCCAGACTCTATGTATGTAAAACTTCTAATTGCAATAATAATTTGAAACACTGTTTGAAATTTTGTATTTTCTGCTTGTTCTTCAACATAACAGAAATTAATTATATAAATTTAAGTATATACCATATATTTACATATATTATGTTTATTCAATAATGTTAATGCAGTACCCATGTACAATTTCTAATATTTTTTTAAATAATTTTCTGTTATATATTTTACAGAAACAATTATAGACAGTAGTAGTTCTTTGAAAAGACGAGCGAGAATGATTGCAAACTCCAAATTTTTGTCCCCCAGATGCAAAAAGTTCTATGAAAAATGCATAAAAGTTCTGAAGAGAAGAAAGTTATTTGAATCAGATATGTTAAAGAAATAAAAATGGCTGAAAATTTTATCAAAATAAATAAATTTAGAGATTATGAGAAATTTGATCAGTTTCAAAAAAAAATTCATTTATATGCAATTAAAAACTATTGGGAAAACAAAACCTGCACTGAGATATACCTTAGATGAAAAATTTATGTGTATAGCCATTTACAAGCAAAGTCCTAAAGGTTACACCCTGCTGCAAAAATTGTTTGCATTACCTAGTAAAAGGACACTGAACAGTGTTGGAAAGTATTAAATTTTCAAATGGAATCAACAAAGACTTTTTTGCATCTTTGAAAAACAAATTTAAAAGTTGGAGTCTTGCCAAAAAGCTTTGCAGCATCTTATTTGATGAGGTACAATTGTTAGTACATGTGAACTATGTTGCTTCCTAAGATAAAATTCAGAGATTTGTGAATGAATCACAAAAGATAAAATTTGCTGACCATGCCTTGGTTGTCATGCTAAGAGGCATATGCAGACAGCAACAGATTTTGGAAATGAATTGCCTTGTGGTAAGTCTTTTATTTATTTATTTAATATTTTAAAGACACTGCGTGCACAAGGTGGGCTTAGTGCATGTGGCATTTCCTGACAGTCAACCTTGGCATGGCGCAGAGATAAAATGCTATAGGTGTATTGAACATAGTTGTACTGAAATAGGATAATATTATATATAATAACAGGCATTAAATATATTCAGTCAGTCGATGAATTGAACTCGGCTGGGCAGCGTTCGGGAAACAACCTCATCTCATCCAAAATACCTCAGTGCCTCTAAACGAAAGTCTTTGACCCATGTGTGTTGCCAGTGATGACATACGGCACAGAGACGTGGTTGCTCACTGTGGGCCTCATAAGAAAGCTCAAGGTCGCTCAGCGAGCTATGGAGAGGGCTATACTTGGTGTTTCTCTACGAGATCGAATCAGAAATGAGGAGTTGAAGTTGAAGTTGCAGTGGGCGGGGCACATAGTTCAGAGAAATTGACAGCCGTTGGGGCAGAAAGGTTCTCGAGTGGAGACCACGCACCTGAAAGCGCAGCGTAGGACGGCCCCCCACTAGATGGAAAGACGACCTAATAAAGTTCGCTGGGAGCTGTTGGGTGCAGGCCGCACAAGATCGGTCGTTCTGCAGATCTATGGGGGAGGCCTATGTTCAGCAGTGGACGTCCTGCGGCTGAAATGATGATGATGAAAATGAAATATATTATTGTAAATAACTGAAAATACAAATAATAATATATACAACACACAAACAGAGATTATAAAACCATAAAGTAAAGATGTGAGTTATAAGATATTTTTTGTTTCAGTTGACACAATAATAATTGGAAAAAATTAACTCAACATAATATTTGATCCACCTCACCTTTTGAAAGGAATAAGAATTAATTTGCTCACCAAGCACATGCTTTTTAAAAATAGAATCGTAAAGTGGGACGAAATAATTGAAATCTACCAAAATGATTGTGGCATTGGAGAAGTCAGAACTATTCATAAAACCAATGACGAACATGTTATGCCTGAAAAAAAAAAAAAAAATGAAAGTGAGTAATGCTGCAAAAGTAATCAGTGAACGCATGGCTGCTACACTAAGATACACGGCAACATTTAGTAAGTGTTTCTTTTTTCTATTAATTATATTTTTGATATGAAATTATATAAAAATCTCTAATATAAAAATTGTATTGATAATTACTAATATCTTTAATTTCAGCAAAAAGAGTGAATGGAGAAGAAATTAGCCAAACACTGAACAACACATCAGATGCTCTACAATTTTTTGATGAACTTTTTGATAGCTGCAATGGATCCAAAGGTGGTAGAGCTCCTGAAAAACTTAGAAGTCCAGCAAAATTGAATAGCAGACATCAAGAGTTTTGGCGTGAAGCTATCAAAATATTAAAAGATATGAAATTTATTGATATACAGGCTGCATCCAGGGGAGTAACAGTAACCAAAAGTATACCTACCTTGAAAAATTGGATTACAACCCTGGAAAGTCTACTACGTTTTGGAAAAAGGATTTAATTTTTTTAAACTCTTGTAGTTGCTCGAGTCTTCTTGCAACCTGTTCCTCTGGGTTCTTAAACTATAGCAGCCACTTCAAGGCAGCGTGATCGGTCCTTAGTGTGAACTGTCTTCCTAAGAGGTATTTGTGAAAATGTTGCAAGCAAGCAGTTCTCGGCGAGTAACACAGTAGTTCATTTGTGGCTTAGAAAGCGTCTTACTGAAATAAGCTATCACGACTTGCCCTTCTTGTAATTGTGATAAAACTACACCAATTCCGGTGTTGCTGGCGTCCGTTTCCACGATGAATCCTCCTTCTCTGCTTGGGTAACCTAGTATAGGTGCTTCGCACATTCGCTGCTTATGTTCGCTGAAGGCATATTCACGTTCGAATTTCAGATGAAGTCCTTTTCTCTTCCGTTAGCTGACGTAAAGGTATGACAATTTCCGAGAAGTTCTTAAAACGTCTAATTTGCGCATAAACCCAGAAATGCGCGCACTTCTGTTTTGTTTTTCGGAACAAGCCACTCCTGGACGGCTTTTATTTTCTTTGGGTCGGTTCTTACTCCGTTAGCCGAGATTACGTGTCCCAGAAAACTGACCTTAAACAAAGCCCACTTCTTCGGGTTTAATTTTAAGTTTGCTTTGCGTATCCGGGTGAACACTTTCTCAAGGTTCTTCAAATTCTCTGAGAAATCACGGCCTAATATGATGACATCATCTAGATAAACTAGGCATACATCACCAAGAAGACCCACCATAACTCGTTCCACAAGGCGTTCAAATGTTGCCGCAGCGTTGCACAAACCAAATGGCATAACATTGAACTGCCATAGTCCGTTTCCAATTCAGTGCTTAATGCTGTCTTCTCCTTATCTTCTGGGCTTATTTCTACCTGCCAATAACCACTCTTCAAATCTATGGTAGAGAAACACTCCTTCCTACTCAGTAAGTCCAGCGTATCGTCGATCCGGGGTAAGGGATAGCTATCCTTCTTTGTCACATTATACAGTAATCCACACAGAACCTCGTACTGTCATCTTTTTTCCTCACCAGCACCACAAGCGATGACCACAGACTAGTAGAAGGTTCAATAATTCCATCATTGGCCATGTCCTTTATCATCTCTGCTACTTCCGGTTCTTTGGCCCAAGGTATTCGTCGAGGCCTTTGCTTGATGGCCCTTGCGTCACCAGTATCTATTCGGTGTTTCACAAGTCCCGTTTTTCCACATTCGTTTCTAGTTGCAAAGATATCCCAGAACCGCAGCAAAAGTTCCTTGGCTCGCTGTAGCTCCGATGCCGATAGGTTCTGCTTGAACGTTTCTATGAGATGTCTAGACTGAAGATTATCCTTCAGTTGTTCACCAATCCGCTTCACCTCTGTGTTATCCAGGCGTTTGAGGTAGCCTACTTCCATACATCTTCCAATCACACTGTTCTTTTTTAGGTGAACTTCTTTACCCAGGTTGATAACTCTGACTTTGGTTTTTCTTTGAGTCATAACTAATGTCCTTGCAGTGATGATATTTGGGTGATTGCCCAACTCTTCGATGATTGCACACCTTTCGTGTTTAAGGTTCTTAGGGAACTTAACCTCCACTAAGGTCTCTGATCTTGGAGCCCGTGTGGTATCTTTCAGACAATAAACATGAGCTGGATCCTTGTAAGCCTACTTGCTGGCCAGGGAACTTCAGCACTCCTCTCGCGACATCCAAGACACATCGCTGGCTCTTCATGAAATCCAGTCCTAGGATGCAATCATCAGTGATATTCGCAATCACTACTGTATGGACGTAGATTAGATCACCAATTCTTATTTCTACGTCTGTCTCACCGAAGACGGAAACTGGTTGGCCGGTCGCTGTCTGTAGATGGCACAGGTGGAAATTGCTTCTTCCATAGAATGGTGCGCTACAGTAGTTCCGGCTTAACAACTGTTCGTGATGCTCCTCTGGCGACGTCTAGTTTAACGAAAGGTCTCCTTCTATTTGAGTCTCAGATGAGACCATCCTCCTCTTTTTCTTGGGACAATCCACTCGCAGGTGCCCTTTTTCTCCACAACTATAGCATGTTGGTGTAAAACGTTTATTCTGAGGTGGAGCCATAATTTCCCGAACTCTATACGGTTTCATGTCCTGACGTACAGCTTCTACCGCCACAGCATGTGCCAGCGCACTTTTCAACGTCTGATGATGACCCAGACGCACGGAGCTTTAATCTCCCCATCTCTTATACCGTCGACAAATGCCTGGAATGTATTCACTTCAATCGTACCCGAAGGAGCTGATGAGTAAGCGCGACGGACCAAGCGTTCAACCACGAGGGCCCACTGCTGCAGATTTTCGTCTGATTTCTGTATTCTGTAAACAGAGCTGTGTTGATTCTGTGTTGAGCGCAGTAAACGTGTTCCAGGTGCTTGTCTCCGTAACGTGTGTCCAGTGCTTCCATCAGTGATTCCAGAGTTCTCCCATCCGTTTGCAGATTCTCCAAAATCATCACGGCGTCTCCCCGTAGCACCAGAGTTAAAGCCACGAATGACTGTTCATTATTCCAGCCATTACCTTTTACTAGGGTTTCAAACTGGTGGTAGTGATGCTACCACGGCCACGGGCTTACGCGTCTCGAGCTTGCTTAGTCTGTTGGTAACTGTCTGCAGGTGGTTGTCATGCCCATCGACTCGGCTCTCTATATTGTCGGTCCTGTGTAAAATGTCCTTGACTTCGATCATAAGGCTCTTTACTTTTTCACCTAGAACCGCAATTCTCGCCAATACGGTCTCTTGACTTGCCTGCGTTGCTTTCTGAAACTCGCGGCGGGTGGCCTCCTGACTGGTTTGCAACTCGTGGCGAGTAGCCTCTTGACTGGCTTGAATAGCAGCCAACCAGGTCACCAGATTAATTTCAGAAGAAGCACTCGCCGGTGCTTCAGTCGTAGCCGGATCAGCCTACACTTCTTCTTCATTACATTTTTTTGTTTGTTTTCGTGCGGGGTCCATTTCGGCTTGTCTCCTCGTCCGCGGAGTGCGAACTTCCTCGTCACGCGTCACTAACGGCATGCCGCTTCTGACACCAATGTTACACCCGTGTGTATTGAAGGTGCCGTTGAGTGACGTGAAGAAGATTTATTTATATTCCACATAGTTACAAATTACACGAACGTTGTTATCGCTTTATAATTTAAAACTGAACTGCCCCGGCGCCACGACTGAGTCGCTTATATACCTACACTAAACGACCGCAGAATGAGGCGTCGCGACTTTTCTTGATGTTTTCTTTCAATGTTTACTCGATGACGTAATCAAGGCGATAAGCCTTATACATGTGTGTGTAAACTGCGATGTTTACACAAACATGCGCCGCGATTGTTTACGACGCGAACATTATTTCGGAAGTCCTGAGAAGTTTGTAGTTGCTTCGAGATATTTCGGGAACAGGATTTTCTATCTTTTTAATCGGGTTGTAACAGGTTCTAACATAAATACGTAGATAAATACTGTATCGTAGGTGCCGCCCGCCTCCCACATAATTCCGCATCGAATATACTAACATTATAAAACTGAAGAGTTTGTTTGGTTGAACGCGCTAATCTGAGGAACTACTGGTTCGGATGGAAAAATTGTTTTAGTGTTGGATAGCCCATTTAACTAGAATGGTTATAGGCTATATAACATCAAGCTACGACCAATAGGAGCGGAACATCAATGAAAAATGTTGCAAAAACCGTAAAATTCTAGCGTCAATATATAATACAACTTAATTGCGCAAAATCGACTGTATTTTTTGATGAATTTTACCATCAAATAGATTTCAAAGTGGGCAACGCTGATGCCTAGCCCTAGTTCATACTAGGGATGCCAAATTCTAAATAAAAACCGTTGTAAAAAAATCTATTATATTGAAAAATAATAAATTCGATTAAAAATTAATGGTTTTTTGTATGGTTTGAATTTTTCATATTTTCTTGAAAATTTTTATTATACGCCTGAAATATTCATAATCACGGCTTTATTAATCAACGTATTTCAATAAAAACCCAAAAAATATTGTTAATATCGGAGAACGCCTATTCTTGTATCAAAGTTTTTCATGCGCGTATATTATGGTATTGTTAGAAGCAAGAAAACGAACTTTGAATCTACCGCCATTTGAGCGTCACCCTGCCGTGACGAGGTGGCATGGCGCCTCATCGCTCAAGCATATTTATTTAGTGGCGTGATGTCGTGCATTGTCTTTTAAAAATTTGTTTCGAGAGGAAGCTCTGCCCATTCTTGTATTCGTTTCGATATTAAGATGATTTTGTAAAGCCAGTGATTTAATAATAATAATTGTAAAAATAGTTCTACTAACTTTCATTTCTAACAGTTCTTTTATTATTATACTTATGAACACAATTAAAAATACAATAATAAATCAAAAAGCAACTTATTACTTAATTATAAATATCGATATTTATGGGTTAATGGTTAATGGAGTTTTTGGCGGGATTTTGAATTGGTAACGTCATGTTGTGGTTTTTATTTCATTAAATTTGATTTTTGACGCTATATTATATAATATGGGTGGCGTTTTGCGTGATATAGCTAGGTTAGTCTTCAAAAGCACTTGCTCTTTATTCCGTGGTTCAAAAGAAAAGTGGATTATAAACATAAACTGGAAGCATGCATTTTGAGGTGACACAGAAAGTTCTAATGAGGAAGCCACCATCTTGTTGGGATACTGAGATCGTTCTATCGTAACTCACAAATGGCTAAACTGATTTTAATCTTGATTTTTTTTGTTTAAAAGGTGACTTTATCGAAAGTATTCTTAGCTTTGATTAAAAATATTGGTTTCGCCGTTTGAAGATTGTCACCTCGGGGTTTTTAGCGGGATCTTAAGTGGCATGTTGTGGTTTTTATTTTTAATTAATTAACTTAGGTTTTTGACCCTGTATTATTTAATATTGGTGGCATTTTGCGTTATATAGTTTGGTTTTTGTGCTCAATTGAAGTGCATTATAAATATACGCTGAAAGCATTCATTCTGAAAAATCTTCCTAGAAAGTTCTAATAAGGGAGCCACCATTTTGTTAGGATACTGAATCGTCATAACACATGACACTATAACCCACTCGATAATGGCAGTAATGGTCTTCATTAAAGAGGAGCGGTTGCCAAGTTAGGAAGAAGAAGAAGAAGATTGTCACCTGCTTTCTAATTAAAAATGGATTTGAGCACCTTCATCAGGTATGATTAAATGGAGATTTGGTATTCTGTTACTTCAGTGACATTCGAAAAACCTTAATCTGATGATACAGCTCATCTGAAATCTGTAGCATACCTAACTCCTCACCAACTTGCAGCAGATATATCGTGTTTGGGCTCATTGGAATAGCCTCAATGAATAGGTTACTTTTGTCGGCGGATTAATGAATTTTCAATTTACCTCGTTACTTCTCGAAAGTTTTATTTTAAATATAAAAATAAAACTGTTGGTGTTTGTAATATTAATAGTGAAAGATAGAAATATGAATCCTATGACCATTTATTTTTAAAAGACAAAGTTTGACAAATATAAATTTTATGATTATACAAGGATGGCTTTAGAAACATTTAACTACGTTTTAAATAAAATAGAAAATCTAAAAGATGACAATCTAAGATTGAGTCCACCTTCAAATAAACCTACAAAGCTCAAAAATATTTTTTTACAATATTTCATACATAGTCGACTATTGTATAATAATCTATACCATAGATGTAGTTTAATATAGATAGGCAATGAGTAGGTTTGGGCGAGCCGAAAAACAAAATACATTAGGGTGCGTGTAATAGTGCTGCACCATGTACTGACTCGGCACATGAAATGTCGATATCGATTCACACATTGGTGTATTCATGTCGCCTATTTCAACAAACACGCAATTTTTAGAACAACACAAATTTATATAATACTAGCGTTGCCCCGCGGCTCCCCACGCGTTTATTAAGCAATAATAATTTTCATCACATAATTGTATCTTACTCTTATTATTGATGATTCATAAGCTTACGACATACTTCCTTTCTACAAAATTTCACGAAAATCAGTTTTGAATAAATACAAATATTTTTTTTACGATTTCTAGACGTTTTATCAACGATTCATATAGCTTGTTAGTTATACAATGACTTTTACTTCCTATGTACATAGTTTTATCAGAAACTGTTGAGAATTAATTAGATATATATTTTTAAAATTAATAAAAGTATTGTTAACAATTCTCACGGATCATTATTTATGGATTGAATTATACTTTCCGCGTATAAAATTTCATGAAAATCGGGATATATTTTTTAAATTTCCATTCGTATTTTTAAAATTATTCTATCCTATTAATTGAGGGTTGACATAAATTTTCCGTGTGCAAAATTTCATAAAAATCGGTGAAACCATTTTTGAGTTAAATCTGGACATACACAGGCACAGATAGGCGGGGCATGCATTTTTATGGACATGTTCTTGACAATAACTTGACAGATCCTTATGCAATTTTGTACTCGGGAAGCTTATGTCATTAGTTAATTGAAAAGCTATAAATTTTCAATAATATTTTTAGAAATCATGAAATATGAGTAAAAATAATAAGATATGAAGAAATTATTGCATAATAAACACGTGAGGAGCTGCGGGTATTGCTAGTATTAACGAAATCTATGCTTTTGAGCGATTCCCATTTGCATGAAAGTATACAATAATGTAAGACACTTTTGTAAAAAAAGTTGAAATTATTACCCATTTTCCATGGCTATTGTTAAAAATCACTCTAGACTACAATATTCACGTACTTGATAACATTTTATTTTGAGTTAGTATATTTTCGGAGAATTAATGTGATTAATACGATATTATCTGAATTTATTTATGAATAGAACTTTTATGAACTTTCTAAAACAATTTAGTTTGTGAACTAAACATTTTAATCGGCCTTACATGTGAAATTGATATTTTGTAGGTTTTCTTGATGTGAGTTACAACAAAGCACTGCACAGGTAACGATAACTGAAATAAGTCTACCAAATACTAAATTATATTGTAAAACATTATATTTTACGAACTTATGCGATATTTATTTTCGTCACGATTGACAAAGGGGCTCTGCGATACCTTAGCTTATAGAGACATGTCACGTGTCCCTATCTCGCCCCTACATATGCTTATACTATGCTCTTTCGCTGTCGTATAGCCAATCTATATTATACCACATATATGGGCGAAACACGTGTAATCGATTGTGAAATACGAACTAACCGTATTGTCGTTTCAGGCGGCAGTAGCAAAGAAAATTTGGATAAAGTAATAACTTCTTTGTTTATGAACCGATTTGGTTGATTCCTTTTTTATTGGAATTGGGATATCTTAAAGACGACCGGTACCATATTAATCTCATTGTCATTGGACCTTCGAATTCGAAGACACACCAGGGAACTTTTTAAAACCATTGAAGGTGGTTTTCTTTTTGTAAAAATTTACTTGTTTATTTATTTTGTGCATCTTGTATTGTTGTGTGACAAGTAAAGGCCTTTTAATTTATTTTTTTGTAATACAGTGTAAACTCTTTATAACGTTATCCTTTATAACGATAAACTCCCTATAACGTTGAAGTGAGCCCAACTTGGTTGGTTTGCGTTAAAACCCACATATTGAAACTCCACTTCATATAACGATAACTCTCTATAACAACAAAAAATACTCAGTCCCTCGAGTATCGTTATAAAGAGTTTACACTGTATTAACATCCACTTTGAAGCGCCAAACAAAGATTATAATAAAATAAAGTTAGCGGTTTCAGTATTTGCGGGTACAAAATAGTAAAGTTATTAAGTGAAACAGAGGTAAAAGCCGCATAAAATTGCTTACTGCAAAGTTAATTTCACAATAGGTAGTAGGTAGTCATGAAGTTTGAGTTGTGGCCGCATCGAAGCTGTAAACCTTTTTGTTCGTAATTCAATTCTAGAACTTTCCGAAATGGAAAGCTTTTTTAGAATAAAAAATACAATTAGAAGAGCAAAAATCATTCATAAATAACATTATATTTTACAAATTGTATTGTTTTTTAATTGAATAGCTACTGTTTAAAACCCGATTAACATTTTAAACAAATAACCAATTCAGTGCCGACTTATATTACGTTTTACAATTTTTATTTATCAAAACCAAAAAGTAACCCTCAAATCCCCTGACATCAAATAGATTTAAGAAAAAGGCAGATGAAGACTAGAGTACCGAGTAGATGTGTACTCACTCGATAACCAGTTAACAATAATTTATAAATATGTACGACCTCGTGTGAGTAAAGTTGCCAGGCTGATGAAAACCAGTTTTCTTTTTTAAATTAATAAATATATCCGTCCAGCAGGGTAGTCGTTGATCCTTCATCAATATCAACAAAAACTTTACCATCCTTTCAATGTTCACAAAATACCAATAAATACCTACTTATCCTCTGTATTTTAAATGCTACTTGAGATTTAGCTATTGAGCTGAAATCTCGCATACACGTTTAGTTTCGATGACAATGCTTGGTTAGCTAAGTGACGTTATTCTAAATCCAATATGACGGATTCCCAAAGATGAAAGACTAGTAATTTTTATGTACCCCCATGATATGGGTACCAAATGAAAGGGTTTGGTGAGAAGAATATGAAAAATAAATTAATAAAAAAACTTTTTCAAACAAGCTTTTATTAAATACTAGAAGGTACCCGCGACTGACTTCATCTGCGTATTATTGGATATAATATACAGACTGATCTCGGAACACGACAAACCAAAATATCATAGATGGGTAAACCAAAAGAAAATCATAAATGAGTTTAACATTGTGTATATGGTATCGTAATTATATGCTAATATGAATCCAACCAACACATTAATCATCCCAATGAAACTTCAAAAAATAATTTAAATCACCCTTATTGTACCGGCTTGCGAGAAGGTTTTTGAAAAACGTGAAACCTCTTTTATTACTTACCCAAAGTATAAATATGAATTTTCACCTCCTTAATTTGAGACAATATGGGTTCTTCGTAAAATACTTTCATCCCCTATTTCACCCCTTCAAGTTTACATAAGGTAGCATATGCCCTTCTGCGTGGTCCAGTATATCTCTTTACCTACATTCATTACAATTAGTTTGAAGATTGTCAAAAAGTCAGAAGGTTGCGTGTTCATATCAAGTCGGGATCATCACATGTGGGCTAATATAATGAAAGAATTCACTCGTAGAAAACTGTCCAGATAACTTACAGTAGGTATATCAATATATGGGGTGCGAGTCAGGAACCTCCGCGTGGTGCATCCCGGGCAACGGCGGCCGCTTCTCGGCCGACGGCTAATACCTGACGGGGGGGGGGGGGGGGCTACGTTGAAGAACGTGGCGTGTTGGCGGGCTCGGCGTGCACTCACACTGCCGTCGGGCGGGCAGGTCGGGCACCTTGTCTGGCTTGTCGCCGTCGATCTCGTAATCCCAACGGAGTGTCGTGGTCACGTCTCACGGCTACGTATGGGACCGAGGGCCTTGGCTTAACCGCCCGGACCGCGAGGAAGAAAACCTCTATAAAAAATTACCCCGAATCCTAAGCGGCGGCGCACCGCGAAAGGATGCATGGCTGATGGGATGTTCAGTCTTTAGTGCGGCCCCCGTCAGAGAACCGGCCGACTCTCTTGACGGGTTACGCTAGGCTTACCCAGGTACAGGGGGCACTGCCTGGGTGGACCGTTTCTTTCCCCCACACTCGTGGGATCAAATATGAACACAAATTTACAAACAAAAAATCTTAGTTTAAGTTTTAGCTCTAAGGAAAAGAAGGAACGCAGCAAACTGGCCGAAATTCTGTCCGGTAATGGGCAGGAGGCAGAAAAGTGTTCAGACGTGGCAATCTCTCGCATGGCGTCCAGCGGTGCTTCCGGGGGGGCGGTAGTCGCGGGGAAGCGTACCTTCGGGTCTCGCTTCGATATCTTGGAGGGTGAAAACCCAGACATTGAGCCTCCAAAGCAAAACACAGCGAGAAGGGGGGCTGCCCGTGGTCTCGGCCGCTCAAGGAGCGCAGGTCGCTCGATTTTGAAGAAAAGTGCCACTGAAGGGTCATTCCTTAAGGAAAGAGTGGAAGATGCAAGTTCCGCGGACGAGGAAATTGTCTTTGTGGGGCGTGAGGGTGTCCCTGAGGGGAGCACCTGTGCGGAAAATTTAGACGCGGAAGCGCTGAAATCCCGCACGGAGGGTGGGGTTGCCACCATCCTGGAGGTTTGTCGCACCTCGGGGAATTTAAAGGGGACGGCTATTAAAGCCCTCAAAGGTGCGGCAAAAGAACTGAAGAAGGTGGTTGATGCGCTCATGGCGCGCACCGTGAATGATGAGACTGCTCGTCTTGGGAGAGAGACGAGGGTGCTCCGACAGCAAGTCGAGGACCTCAAGAAAGAGGTCTTCGCGTGGCGACGGGAGGCGGGAGCAAGGCAGATAATGCCGCCTCCTCCACCTCCTCCTCAAGCGGTGCAGGCTAATGTGCCTCCCCAAGGATGGGAGAAAGCACTGGCAGAAGCAGTGGGAAGGTTGGAGGGGTCAATTCAGGCCATCCACTCCACGGTGGGGAATGTATTGGACGCAAGGTTCGACAGCCTGGAGGTGGATGGCCGCCTCCTTCCCAAGAAGATCGTGCGCCCACCTTCAGCGGGCGATAAAAGGCGTGGCAATGAGTCAAGGCCGGCTAAGGTAACCGGGCCCCCTAGACTTGCTGGCTCTGGGGTTGGGTCTGTGGCGGCCAAAAGACCTCGGTCAGTGTCGCGGGCTGGATCCAGTAGGGCGGACACGCCGGGCCATCCGTGGCCTCCATTTCGGTGCCGTTGGGCATGGAGTGGCCTGCGCCCCCGGGCACTGCCAGTTCCCAGGCTCCTTCTGAGGCAGGAGAAGAAACCTGGGCGACTGTAACGCGGCGGCCAAAAAAGAAGAAGGCCCCAGCTGCGCCTGCACCTGCGTCCAAGCCTGCAGCCACTCCTGCGGCAAAAAAGAAGAATGGGCCGAAGTTGCCCTCAGTGCCACGCTCGGCTGCGGTACTGTTAACACTGCAGCCGGAGGCTGTGGCGAAGGGGGTGACTTACTCGGCTGCGTTGCTAAAAGTGCGGGAAGCGGTCAAGCTGGCGGACCTGGGAATAGAAGAGCTGAAGCTCCGCACGACGGCTACAGGAGCCAGGATAATTGAGATACCTGGCTCCGGGAGTGAGAGCGAGACCAAGGCGATGGGTCTGGCTGCACAGCTCACGTCAGTGCTTGAAGGGGTGGCTGTTGTTGCCAGACCGATCAAGCGTGCGGAGCTTCGGCTCACTGGCCTCGATGAAACCATCGATCAGATGGAGGTGGTCTGCACGGTGGCCGCTAAGACCGGATGTGAGCCGGCTGTGGTGAAGGCTGGTCCCATCCGGCAAGACTGGGGGGGGGAGTGGTCAAGATATCACTCCCCGTGGCTGAGGCCAGAAAACTGGCAGATATGGGGCGCCTCCTGATTGGGTGGAGTGTGGCCCGTGTCCATCCGCTGCAAGAGAAACCCATGCGGTGTTTCAGATGCATGGGCCTGGGCCACACTCGCCCGACGTGTGTGACAATGGAAGACAGGAGCGCCCTGTGCTACAGGTGCGGGGAGTCCGGCCATGCGGCGGCAGAGTGTGCAGCAATCAAACTGCATTGCGATGTATGTGCCGCCGCTGGCGTACCAGCGGATCACTATATGGGGGAGGCAAGCTGCAAGCCCCCCTCTGCCAAGAGGAGGTCCCCTGGGGCTCGCCCGGTTAGGCCTAGGTCGGAGGTAGTTGGTACGACCCAGTAATGCAGCACAATCGTACCAGCTATCTCCAGGGTAATCTGAACCACTCCGCTACCGCACAAGACTTATTTGTGCAGTCGGTGGCGGAGTGGAATATCAGTGTTGCGGTGGCTGCGGAGCCGTATTGTGTCCCTGCCCAACCTTACTGGGCGGGGGACCTCAACGGCTCCGTGGCAATTTATTGTAGGGGGTCCCCCCTCTCCATCAAGGAGAGGGGCTCGGGGTTCATGGCTGCCGCCTGGGGGGGATACGCTGTGGTGGGGGTTTATTTCTCCCCCAACCGCCCCCTGAGGGAGTTCGAGGTGTTCCTCGACTCCCTGGGGCCGGCGGTTAGGCGGCTGTCGCCACTCCCCGTTGTCCTGCTTGGCGACCTTAACGCCAAGTCACGGACATGGGGAGCGGTGGCCACGGACCCCAGAGGGGCAGTGGTGGAGGAGTGGGCAGTCCAGGTTGGGCTGTCCCTCCTCAACCGAGGGGCTGTGCACACGTGCGTGCGACAGAACGGAGGGTCCGTGGTGGACGTCTCCTTCGTCACGCCGTCTGTCGCACGCCGTGTGCAGGATTGGAGGGTGCTGGAGGAGGTGGAGACCCTGTCGGACCACCGGTATATCCGGTTTGCGGTCTCCACCTCCTCAGGGGAGCCGGAGCGCCGTGCTCCGGGGGGGGCTAACTTCCCCCGATGGTTGGTGAGCCGCCTCAATCGGCAGCTTGCTGAAGAGGCGGCCGTCGTCCAGAGCTGGCGCGCGCCGGCTCATGATGACGTAGAGATCGACGCGTCCGCGGGCCGTTTCCGTAAGGCCCTTACGGCGGTCTGCGACGCGTCGATGCCGCGGAGCAAAAACCGCCCGCAGGGCAGGCGGGCGGTGTATTGGTGGACCCCGGAGATTGCCGATCTCCGGGTGGCCTGCTCCGCGGCGCGGCGGCAGCTTCAACGCTGCCGCCGGCGGCAAACACGGGTAGAGGGAGAGGAGGCCCGGCTGCTTGGCCACTACAGGGAAACTAGGAAGTCCCTGCAGGTGGCCATCAGCCGGGCAAAGGATGAGCAGTGGGAGGAGCTCCTGAGGACCCTGGACAGGGACCCGTGGGGGCGCCCATACCGGGTAGCCCGGAAGAAGTTCCGGGGGCAGGCGCCCCCTTTAACGGAGTCCCTGGACTCAGAGGTCTTGGCGAGGGTCGTGGCCACATTGCTACCCGACCCTCCGGAGCTCCTCCCGCCCCCCATGGTATATGGGAGTGTTGCGGAGGAGCTGTTACCACCCCCCCCCCCGTCACTGAGGAGGAAATGGGGTCGGTGGTGGAGCGCCTCCGCAACAAGCGGAGGGCGCCAGGTCCGGACGGAGTTCCAGGCCGGGTGTTGAGTGTGGCGCTGGACCACATGGGGGGAGAGCTTCAGGAGCTATTCAACCGATGTCTGTCGGTTGGACGGTTCCCGAAGCTCTGGAAGATGGGGCGACTCTGCCTTCTGGGGAAGGAGGGTCGCCCCCCGGACTGCCCGTCCTCGTACCGGCCCCTAGTGCTGCTGGACGACACGGGGAAGATGCTGGAGCGCATTCTGGCGTCTCGTGTCGTCCGGCATATGGAGGAAGTTGGGCCGGTACTTTCGGACCGGCAGTTCGGTTTCCGGAGAGGGCGTTCAACGCTGGACGCCCTCTCCACCCTGAAGGAGTGGTCTGCGGAGGCGACCGAGGGGGGAGGTAGGTTGTTGGCGGTGTCGATCGACATCGCCAACGCCTTCAACAGTCTGCCGCACGGTGTTATACGGGAGGCGCTCCGGTTTTTCAGAGTGCCCTCGTACCTGCGGCAGCTGTTGGGGGACTACCTCCAGGGCAGGGAGGTCGCCTTCGTAGACGGGAGGGGTAGTGTGGTCCGGTGACACGTCGGGTGTGGTGTTCCACAGGGGTCGGTGTTGGGGCCGCTCCTGTGGAACATGGGCTACGACTGGGTGCTCCGCGTAGCGCTCCCTTCGGGGGTCCGAGTGCTATGCTACGCGGACGACACCCTAGTCGTGGCACAGGGGGGGAATTATGAAGAGGTGGCGCGCCTGGCCACAGAGGGCACTGCCCTCGTGGTCGGGCGCATAAAGGCGTTGGGCCTCAGGATGGCGGCGGATAAGACCGAGGCCATACTATTTTATGGGCCTCGGTGTGGGCTGCCTCCTGGGGCTCACATAAATGTGGAGGGGGTGAGGGTCCGGGTTGGGGCCCAGATGAAATATCTGGGCCTCATCCTGGACGGACGTTGGCGATTCGAGTCCCACTTTAAGGGACTCGAACCGCGGATAGTGGGAGCGGCGGCAGCTCTCGGTCGGCTACTTCCGAATCCGGGGGGGCCGGGCGCGAGCTGTCGCCGTTTGTTCGCGGGGGTCGTGCGGAGCATGGCCGTCTACGGGGCACCGATCTGGTCGGATGCTCTCAGCGCCACGAACAGACGCATACTTCGTGCTACGCAGCGTGTCGTGGCGCTGAGGGTAATTCGCGGGTACCGATCGGTGTCCGCGGGGGCGGCCTTGGTTCTTGCCGGCTCCCCGCCGTGGGAGCTGGAGGCGGAGGTGCTCGCCGCCGTGTACAAATTCATGGCGGCGAGGAGAGGGTTAGGGGAGCCTCCAGCTCCCACGGAGATTGATAGGGTCAGGCGAGAGGCCCGAGAAAATGTTTTCAGGAGGTGGGAGGAGGACCTGGCGGACGCCCGCTATGGGCGTTATACCATAGACGCCGTCCGCCCGGTCCTCCGGGATTGGTGCGCCAGGGAGCATGGCTCCCTGAGCTTTAGACTTGTGCAGGTGCTATCCGGACATGGTTGTTTCGGATGGTACCTGCACAAGATTGCCAGGAGGGAACCGAACACTACGTGCCACGAGTGCGGGGCTGCAGAAGACACGGCGCAGCATACTCTCTCCGAGTGTGCTGCGTGGATGGAGCAGCGCCGCACTCTGGCCGTAGCTGTTGGAGGAGACCTCTCGCTGCCGAGTGTTGTGAGAGCCATGCTCGGCAGCGAGAATGCATGGAAGGAGATGGCCTCCTTCTGCGAGGAAGTCATCTCGCAGAAGGAGGCTGCGGAGAGGGCACGCGAGGGGGATCCCCTGAGCGGCCCTCTCCGACAAAGAAGAACGGGTGGCAGGAGGAGGCGGTTCATTCGCCAACTCCCGCCACCCTAGCCGAGCCAGAGGAGACGGGTCGGGGGGCCCGTCTTCTCATTGCACAGGCTCGGCGGACGGAGGAGACGGCTAGGGTGTACGGAGCCGTCTCCTAGTTAGGCCGGAGCCCGGTTCAGCAATAAATCAACAAATCAGTTGGCGTGCCCTATATAGGTTTAGGACCGGGTTTGGGTTTGTTTGGGTTTAGGTTTGGATTTAGGTTTGGTTTTAGGTTTGGGATTAGGTTTGGGTTTAGGTATTGATTTAGGTTTGGGTTTGGGTTTAGGTTTAGGTTTGGGATTGGGATTAGGCTTAGGCTTAGGCTTAAGTTTAGGTTTAGTTGACGTAAACAATATAATAATCGTTCACAAACTAAAAGAGATTGGGCTTTTGATAACATGCCGCTGAATTTTATGATGTGAGAGCATAGGGGAGAGTGAGGGGTAATCTTCATGTTTGTAAGATAGCACTGGTAAAACTATAACTTTTACCGGTATAAAATGTACCCTATATGTTATTTTAGGTCATAGACTATCTGTTTCCCAAATTTCATTCAAATCCGTTTAGCCGTTTTAGCGTGATTGAATAACAAACATCCAAACATACACACTTTCACATTTATTACATTAGTAGGATTTCAATTATTTTTAAAAGCTTGTAGTGTAAATAAAAACGAAAGAAAATTCGTCTTTTCGTTCTATATCTATATCCTTATATATCGTGCTATTTTTTTTTCTAAATTCTTTCTTTCTCATGATAAAATACATGGAACTTCCATTACATAATAAATGTTTAACGTCAAAACATTAAAAAAGTTGCGATATTAATGAAGTTTACATTAATAATATTGTGAAATATGATACCTTAATTTTGTTGAACCGTAAAACGTACCATCAGAAACAACTCGAATATTAAATTGCCGTTTTGTACATATTATAAAATAATATATGGCGGACAGAGACGGAACAAAAAAAAAATGTAAACTCAGAATATAATTCCGATTAATGGTAATAGGCTCGCCCCCTATTACATGGGAGCTAAAAACATACACGGCGAACTGTGGGTGTATTAGTACACCTCTGCCTAACCGTTGGAGGATACAGGCGTGATGGTATTGTAGCGACATCTACATAGCGACACACAGCGACATCTATCGAGCCACATACGACGCATCCTACATCGCGCTTTAGAAATTAACTCTTCGATTGAGTGTATATACAAGAACCCGACTACAACCGTTGGGCAGCTGCCCGCCAGACAACACCCGTCTGGTCGGAGGATCCTCCCTTTTCGATGGTTCTTCTACAGTATGTTATGTGTATATGAAACTGTCGTCCCGAAAAACTGACCAATTTGGAATACACTAAAAGCTTTTTAGTATAGTTTTCAGGTTAGAACTTTTAAAAATTAAGGGTTATTCTAAATTTAATTACATTTTTCCGCTTTTTGTTTTCCTTTTTGTTAGTTTATGTTATACGAGCGTATATATATGTATGTTTGTCTATTTCTTTGACATGCTCTGTAGCATAAACGGCTTAATGGTTTTAACATACGATGTGTTGTCAGAATCGCCTCAATTATGGAAGAGACATAGGCTGTATAATATTTAAATACGACGTCTGAAAATCAAATAAAAATAAAAAAAAAATTTAGTCTTGTCTATTAATGCAGTCGGACTTTTTGTTTCCTGTTTTAACCGATTTAAAAAAAAAAGAGGAGCTTCTCAATTTGAAAGTATATATTTTTATAGATGTACAGCCATAACTTCCTTGTTTATGGACCGATTTGAATAATAATTTTTACGTTGGAAATGAATTATCTCAGGTGTAGTTCCATTTTAATTTCATTGGTATCGGACCTTGAACTTCGAAAGTATGCTAGAAAACTCCTCAAATTAATTGAGGTTAGTTTTGGTTTTTTAATAAAAATTGTATTGTAATAATTTAGATTGTTTATTTATTGTTATTTCACGGCAAAATAACAAAGGTAATAGATTTCATTGTGGAACATTAAATTACTTATTATGGTTTAAATATCAAAGTTTTTAGTTATATAACATGTAGCGGACTTTTTATATATCTTTCTAGTCTACACAAACTTCAACTGTATTGTATAAGATTTGTTTCTCACCTATTATTTGCTTTGGTCGTGCACAATTATTCTATACTAAATGGTTTTGGCAGCGTATTCCAAGAAAGTGTGCTAGCAGTTATTGTTTTCCGATTTGATTTTCTGTTATAATTTTTTTTCCTGACTATATAATATAATCAGTACCAAAATCTCAGAGTGCGAGTTCTACTCGCTACTCGTCTAATAATTTGTGAATATTTTCATTTATTATGCTTCTTAATTTTTACGTTGCCTTTTCCTCAAGTAGAGTTTGAGAATAACATATTATATAAAACATCCATAATTATGTTACAAGCATGTTAATGTTAAAACATTTAAAAAAATCTAGAAATAAAAGCTTTAATAACACTACTTCGATCCTCACGCGTTTACCATCGCTCCGCTATTTCTTGTTTGTTGTCAAGTCAGGCTTGTTATGCACCTTTAAGAAATAATATTTCAAACCCCCTTATATTCTTAAATTTTGTAGTCATCTAGTTCTTTATTATAGAGCTTACGACTACCAAATAAGGTAATATCTTTTGTAAATATATGTCTTTAAATTCAAAGGTAACAATGTAAAATGTGATAAACAGTAAACGGTCATAAAATCGTGAAATTGTTTTTAGGGATTGATATTATTAATGCTCAGCGAGGCTGAAGTCCGTTTTTATATACTTATATTTGAACATAAAAACAATACAAATTCGGTAAATAGCAACTCGTGCTTATTATAATTAGGTACGTAATTTCTATAGATCTCTTCATATGACCAGTATAAGTGTTTTACATTCCTTTTTTAACCGACTTCTACAAAAATCGGGAGGTTACTCATTTCCAATGTGTATACATATACATATACATATATATAGGGTGGTTCTATTTTAATTTAATTGACATTGGACCTTCACCTTCGATGATAGACCCGGGGAACTATACTATACTATACTTCAAAACATTAATTAAAGTGGGTTTTATTTTTACTTAAAAATGGTCTCTATCTTTATTAAATCTTATATTTACTTCACACATGTCAGACCTATCGTAGCATAATCATAGATTTATTTTTAATTTAATAATAGGCTGCAATACTAGGACATTACTATTTTTAAATTCTCTAATTCTGAATTCTTGAATATAAATATGTATGTAATTTGTTTCTCGTAAAGGGCTCCACCGAATTGGATGAGTTTTCGTATTTATATAATGTTTTACATTTCACGTTTACCTATATGGGTGTTTATTTTTTTAGTTTGACACCGAGCTCTGTCTGTCGCCCAAATATTAATTCTGCAAAAATCGAATTTTTACAGTCCTAATGCACATTGAAACAAAATGAAACGTGTGCGGTTGGGGGAAACGATCTTACTTTAAAATTAAAATGAAATAAGTAAAGTATTATTTAAAAATAATCAGTTGTTCCAATTCATAAAGAATACATAAATGTAAGTTAGTAACCGCCTGAGAAAAGGTTGTACAACTGGCCGCGCATGATGCTTGTTTGCTCGAATCTCGATATTCGCACGCACGCACAACTCGTATATAATAACAGAAATAGACACAGACAGAGAGAGAGAGAGAAAGAGAAAGTTGCATGGGGGGCATAACGCTAAGTTCTAAAAAATCTACACCATAAAGTTGTCTGCTAAATCTCTTGATTTATTGTAGTGAAGATATTGAAACTCGATATTACGTATTACATAACTTCGAGTGTGACTATTCAAAAAAGTACCTATAAGCCCTAATAGGCATTCATAATACGATGCAATCCAGAAACAACGGCGACCGTTGGTAACATATTCCATCGGCAGTCATTGGATAGCAGGAATACCTCTTCACACCTCATTGGCAGGATCCAATATCGTAGGAGAGAGGGAACATGCTTGCCGGGAAGCGGGAAGCGAACGATACGTCTTCAGGCTTCATGGTTCTGTAGCGGAAGGGAGATGAGTTTAAATTTAAATTATAAGTGTATCATGAATTCATCATCAAAGCCGAAAGATGTTCACTGCTGATCATACGGGTCACAACGACCAGCGGGTTCCACAATATTCGCCTGGTCGTCGATCCTTCTATACAATTAATAAAATTGAAGTGTCTGTTTGTAATGTCAAAATAACAGTTTTTTACTAAATGCATATCAAAGTATATACGACACCTATAACAATTTTTTTTTTTAATTTCTTCTCTGTCTTTCTTTCTGTCTGTCTGTCTGTTTGTTACGGGTAATCTCCGAAGCGTCAGGACCAATTTTGACGGGACTTTCACTAATAGATAGCTGATGATATAGCAAATAACTTAGGCTACTTTTATTTTAGAAAATAAATAGGGTTCCGCACAAATTAGGGCTTACGCTAGTAAACCATAAGAGATATAGCAAATTAATCTATTATTAATAGGCATTAAAAAGACCTACAAAAAAGTCCTGGAAAGTATACATCTATCTTCTAAAGAACACCTACAATGAGCATTTTTGTCTTTAAAATAGCCGGGAGCGGGGGAGCAAGATTCGCGTGGGCATTCTGTAGCCCACGTGAGCGTAGCCACGGGCACAGCTAACTTGAGCATAAAACGGGCTACAGGATGACTACCTAGGATAAGAAATTTCTGGTCCTTTGAAGAGGCATGTAACCATATTGTGTTTTGTCTTTGCCATCAGGTCGTTGAGTGTGAGTGCCGGCGCGTGCTCGCTGTTCACTTACGTGACGTATGCGGCGCTGCCGGTGAGACTTCACGAGGCCACCATCGGCGGGGTCACAATCGCCGCTGTCAACATCGGCGCTCACCTCATGCTCGACAAGGTCACCGATCTCGAGGTATTGTAACTGACGTCAGCTGCTTAACAACCCGGCACCCAACCAATACCGCTTCCTCGCTCGGCGTCCACGCCTGGTCAACGGGTGAACGCCGCATGGCGAACTAATCAACATCGCGTGTCAACGAATTGACGTATAGTTAGTGAGCGATTTTCATCGGGGTGTACGTAGTGTCGAGCCATCGTTCTTGCACTAATCATACAGCATACGAACTGCTTGCGTGCGAGTCGATACGGTGACGTTACAGATTACACAAATGAGTGCATATATATATATATATGAAAATACACACAAAGAAATATCAACCGCACGAGACGATGTGGTGCTGGTCGGGTGCCTGGTTGATATGTGACATTCCTAATGAAAATACGCTTTTTTTTTTTTTAACGAAATCATTAATTAGAAAGTATTTGTATATTTTTGTCAATAGCGGGCTACCTAAGCATTAAAATGGCGTTCAAGTCATTAATTTTGACTAAGAATTAAGGCAAATATGGAATGACCACAAAAAAGCAACTTTGAGATATATCTCAGTTAGAAATGCCATCGTTATGAAAATATATTTGTCTAAAAGGCTTCAATTATTAACAATTTGTTTAAGTACTATGACAGCTGCAAGATATTTAACCCCGACACCAAAAGCGGGGTGTTAAGTGGGTGATAGACGTGCGTACTAAAAGTACGCGGTTTTTAACATCACGAGCCCAAGTTCGGTGAAGCTGTAAAAGCCGCAGCGGCTCTAGGGCCTCTTAGGCTAACAGTATAGTCAAATCTAAAAAAAAAAAGATCGCGAGCTTACTCGGATCGACGTCGGTGACACACACACTACAGAATGCCGTCGGCAGAGGAACATACATACATACCATCACGACTGTATTCCCCGAAGGGTTATATCACATTTTAAAAAGCAATTAAAGAAATTCTTTACGGTACCCAGCCCATAACGAATTAATTATTTTCTTGACAGTATCAATAGTAGCACTTCTATTCATCTTACATATAATTTCCAATACATTTTTTATTATACGCTTAATAAAATAAAGAGACTTGGCTGCACTTTAAGGTTTTATTTTTATATAATTACAAGAATACACCGGAGCACATTGTGACTGACACGTATAATGGCAAGAAGAAAGTAACGTTTTTAAATTGCAAAGGCGGGACTCAATTCATTGCTTTAATGTTTTAGCAGGCGCATATTATATTTAGTTTGCGCTCATAATTCCATCAACGCTTGAAACTTTATATTTTTGTCTTGATCAATGATAAGTAATATCGATATATATATATCCAATATAAATAAAAGTTCAAACAGATAAGTAGAGAAATTATTCATTTTAATTAGATTATGTAATTTCTGAATTAAAATTAACAAAAATTACACGAATATCAAATACCACAAGCGTTCCGCATTCACAGGCAGTCGAAACAAACACAAAGTGGTGGTTCGCGACTCGCGACTCGCGGTGATGACAGACGTACGAGCCATGGCGGGTTACGAGCAAAATTTCAAACATGTTGGATCGCCGACAAACTTACTCGGCGGTTTTAAATTACGCGTACTTACTCGCACGTCTATCACCACTATTATATGTTATACGTGTGTAACTGTATCTGTGTGTGTCTTTGATATCGAAGCTTATAAACAGCTGTTCTGATTTAGATCTAGTTTTTTTTTAAGTGAGACTTGATCGAGATTGTTTTTAGCTATGGTTCAAGAAAACCTATGCAGCCGTTTAAAAATTATCAGCTCTTTTTTAGTTAATAAATAGATGTGAGCATCTTCCATTGAATCGAGACATGCTATTCTGTTACTGCAATGATATTGGTATAAACTTAACTCCTCGCTAACTTCCAGCAGAGATATCATATTTGGAGTCATTAAAATGGTATCAATGGTAGTCTTTTTTCGGAAGCTTATTAAATGTCTGTAATTTTCTTGATGGTAAGCACAGCACAGTCCAAGCACAATGGTGAACACCTAGAGATCCAATGATTTATCTATCTCTTCACATTACGCTGAAAGAAGCCGATGTCGTAAGAAAGATGGAACACACTGGCCGGAAAAAGGTTCCACAGTTTCACGCTACGATAAAGATAAGTCATAGAGAACTTTTTATTTCGTGCCGATATGAAAGTCACCGTAAAACTGTGAATCCGAAGTCCAGCGCGTGTTTCTGTTGTGGAAGGGATTTGAGGGACAGCTCTTCAGATCACTCACCATGATACATTCACCTGACTATACTGTAGAAGGTTGTACAGCTTCACCGGGCTTGGGGCCGTCTAGTATTTTATTTTTGATTGAATTATCGTTTTGAAGATATACTGCAGCATCGCGACCCTCCTCGCGTGCAACGTCGCCGGCATCATGACGCACCAGCCGCGAGAGCTCGCTCAGCGCCGCGCCTTCCTCGAGACCAGGGATTGCGTCGAGGCAAGGCTGATAACCCAGCGCGAGAACCAAAAGCAGGTTTATACATCTCTGTACAATTATTCGAATTTTGGACTTTAATCCTTAAGAATCAATTTTCATATAAGAAATTTATAAAAAAGCGTTAACTTAAAAGCGTTGTTTTCTGTCAATAGGTTATTACTCCTTAGTAAATATCAGATATATGCGCCAGCTAGTAACTAATGCAAGAATTATTTTACCCTTTTCATTACTTGAAACATACGTACGGTTTTGTTTATTATTTATTTTTATTGCTGAACATCGCAATTTTTATTATTTTTATTTTATTATTATTTTATGGCAATAGTACCTAAGGAGAAACTTCAGTCGTGTATCGGAACTGACATACAAACACACTTTTATTTTCTACAACTAAGGTGTCATGCTATCTTGGTAAACGGATACCGACTCTTTGAACCTTCCTTCCCCAAAAAAGCTCTGGAACCCCTTCTCACTGCAGGAATACAACACAAGGTTATTTGTTTGCGATCTTCTGTAGGATTACTTATATGCATTTATGTATGTTGTATATATTATTATTATTTTATTTGTTATTAATATTATATTAAAAATATATAAGTTAGTGTTTGAATGTTTGTTACATAATCACGTAAAAACAATTGAACGGATTTGGATGAAATTTGACACTCAGATAATTTATAACCTGAATTAATACATACGATACATCTTATCCCGGTAAGCGGCATATTTATAGAAATAGATCACGTAGATGCTAAGAAGCTATTGCAAAGAACCGCACATTATTGTTAGATTTTCTTTAACTACGTTTCTAGGTTCTATCTATGTTAGTCAAATACTTGGCCAGAGAATGTGCCAATTACCGCAATTAATTTATTAAAATGGTACATAATACAGCAAATCGAGATATCAATGTTATATCCGCTCAGAACATGTGTAAATGATTTAATTATTTTATAACAAATGTTCCTCATAAAACTAAAATTACCCAAGACAGTTTTTTTTTTACTAAAAACAACGTTTTTTTTTTCGTGTTTTTTTTTCACCGAAGGCGACGTGATAATTGTGTCCTTATTGTCTCGTTATTTTCAACAAAGGAAAAGCTTTCGTCGAGTGACTCGAAACTCTGTTATTTTATTTTCTAATCATATTTTCCGCTTAAATCACGTTATAAATTTGATGGCGCTTTTCAGGCCAATTATTCACCCAGAGCTGAATCATATCATTATACTTAATATTATTTCAAAATTTTACAATCTTTAAATTAATTTTCAAAGATTTTTTTAATGAAATTAGTACGATAATCTTGTCCTGCAGGAAACCAACAAGATCTTTGATATATTAGGTTAATCATTTTAATTTATGAGTTTATCTTAAATTGAAATACTCATATTATAATAAATTGTTTCATGTTGACGTCATCATTGTCTAAAATAATGGGATTGCAGAATTGTAACATCATTTTGTATGTTTATTAAAATTAGCTGTTTCAGAACTAATTATGTAACTTTTTATCGCGTTGCCTATCGTTGTTCCCATTTCCTGCTGCTTTCCAGGTTGCTTGACGTTCATGATTACTGCTTAGCTCGTTGGAGTCGTAGCGTGAATTTACATAGTTAATAACCTTCTCCAATAAATAGGCTATTAAAATAAAAAATAATTTTTCAAATCTGACTGGCACTTCTATAGATTAGCGCGTTCAAACAAATAAACCCTTAATCTTTATAATATCATATAGTATAGACAATGTTAATAAGTTACGTCAAGTGCTAAAGCTGCGACCTTCACAGGTACTGTACTTCAGACCTCTCATCAATGCAGTGTATATTGATCAATATTTACCAATGATTAGGCGTTCATAAGACTAACTAGAAGGTCAAACTCTACACCGACTATAGACTTCGTTGTGTGAAATACACTTAGCTGCGTATTCGATATACTTGCTGACCCACGCAACTTCGTCTGCGTCATATAAGGGAGAGAGAGAGGGTTAGAAAGAGTGGCTCGTAGGCAGAAACAAATACAGTAGGATAAACAATATGTATTAAAAACCCCGTGTAATCCGAAAAGGGTATATAGGTAACCCAATGACATTTTATTTGATGAATTTTATTTATTATGAAAAAAAAATTAAACTTTTTAAATTTTTAAAACGTGATAACACCGTCGCCAGCCCGGCGTGGCTCAGCGGTACGTTTGATCGTAAGGCGGTACCTTGCGCCGCGCTGCCTGTATTGCCATGTAAATTTCCTCATTTAACTTATCTTTTTTAAATTTTATTCGGGGTATTTTTTTTACTTATAATCTGAGATAGATAAACAGTATATAATCTCGATACCTAATAACACTTTCACGGATCCGACGGGGTTTTTAATACACACAGTATATACTGATCTCGTCCTCCTTACACACTGTGATAAAATCGTGTCCGTGATTTTTATTTGCTTTGTCGTATTTCGGGATCAATCAGTGAATATCCAGGTGCTGATATGTTTGCATGTTAGTATGACACCGTGACTTGAGTGGAATCATTCGAACTCCAAATGAACTGTTTATATCCAAATATTATAGAAAGCTAGAGCTATGTTCTACGGTTTACAGCCAAACCTGGCTGCTATAGGATGAGTTTCCTAAGCACGGCTTTTTCTATGGTCTGCGGGACACGTGAAGGGAACAAAATCGAACAATAAGCTAGACTATCACCGGCCGTAATCAGCAATAGACGTTTAACGTGGGGATTTTCACAGTTTGATTTTTGTGACTACTACACATGAGTTTTTGTTACCAAGGTAGAATTACCGACGTTTTGCAATAAAAACTATACAGTCAATGAAAATTAATGCTTTAACGCGTTGTAAATAAGTTATATTATCAATATATACCATTAAATTGAAATATACAACAACCATGTGCAGAGATTACACGAATATTTTTTGTTTAATATTATACTTTTTTGTTTACTACTTTAATAAGGACAACAACATAATGGATATGATTTATTTTATTTATTATTAGATATTTGTCACAGTTGCAATAACATGGATTTTAAGATAGGGTATTATCTCAATGCCGTGTATATCCGTGCACACCCACCGTTCCGCGTTCCGTAAACCATCAGAAGGGTCGCGCTTACAGCGGTCTACCTATAATTCCAGAGATTGGCACATTCAAACAATACAACAAAATATCTCTTGAGAGTTGTTAGTATTAGAATAAAATTAATTAATAAATGTTATAAAAGTATACAAAATTTTCACCTGCAGGAACGACTGCTGCTGTCGGTTCTCCCACGCCATGTCGCCATGGAGATGAAGAAGGCCGACATCGCCAGCCAGCCTCGACAGGAGCAGTTCCACAAAATTTATATACAACGGTACGAGAATGTTAGGTGAGACTCGGCACTTATATCTAAGCAATTATCAATCAACAAATTATATAACAATATTATTTATGTATATTTGTTATAAAAAACCATTCTACGTTCCTCGAAACAATATATTTATTTGATATATTATAGGATATATAAGGATAAAATCGGGAATGAGCATATTTGGGATTAAATGTTTTATGTTGTAATATTGTCAAATATTTATTTTAATATGGTTCTAAATTCTAACAGTCTTAGAACACGTATTATATACCTTGTTTTACTTCTAGATCCGTATAGTAATACGCCTCGCTTTATTTTCAATTAATTACCTACTATGTTATACTCAAATAGAAGTTATTAGGGGCAAAATATTTTTTAATTAAAAACTGTGTATTAATATTTTATCACAAAGAAATTATTTTATAGACGGAAAGTAGATTTAAATTAAAAAAACCAGAACACGTTTTTCAAAGACACCATAGGGTTGTAATTAAGTACATTTTAAGATGAAAACTAATTTAAAACATGTCACAACTCGATACAAGTTATTACTATGTACGTCACAAGATCATTTTGCTTTTTAAATGAGCGAACAACGCAAATTAACACCTAACTCTCCCGAGGGACAAGGTCTGGACGCGACCAGTATAATCGAATCTAAATTGTGATTAAAACTTTTACTTATACCTAACTAATAATATATCACTTGGAACATATTTTAATAAATTAACGCCTATTTTCTTATGGATTAATACCTAATATTATTATGTGTGTAGTTCCCAACGTAACTTCTTTTAGTATGCATTATTTTAAGTCATCTTAATGAGACCTCTTCGGAGAAATATCAATGATTTTTAACACCAAATTTAAAAAAAAGCATTTTTTAGACATATAAATAGACCTTGAATAAATCTGCTTATTATAGATAATTATTAAAAATACAATAATATTTCTTTCATAGTACATAAACCGTACCGTACAGTAATTGCTAGATCTAACTTCAAAATAACGGATTCTCATACACACTTTAATTCCCTTTTTCAGCACCATAAGGGTTCATTTCCAAATATTCCAAACATCCTTCTTTAGTCCTTTCTTTATGTCTGACTATACTGTTCGCCTTAGGGCCTTCGAGCCTCTGATGGCTTTTACAGCTTCACCGGACTTGCCCTTCTTTAGTGCTCACCTACAGTGTAAAAGGAACCCGCGTGCAAATTTTAACGGTTCTAGCCTCCAGTTGCTTGGACTGTGCGTTGATATAATATATGAGTTAATCAGCCAGTTATCCTTTTGTATGTTATATAGATTAATTAATTAATAATATATAATAATTTTATATATTATGGGTTTTAATACGTGCAATTGGAAGTTTTGTTTTAACGTGATGACATATCGTTGAAAAGACTTCATATTTAAAGAATGTCATGTGCGATACCAATTACTTGTATTATTTCTTTCAGAAATTGGAATTTTTATTATTCTATGCTTAAATACAAGGTGCCGACTCAATTATAATTAAGTTGATGTTGTGGATTTCTGTTACCGTCACGTACAAAAGCAATAATTACCCTTCAAAATGTTTGAACCAATTCCATGAATTATTCTTGTTTATTTAATATTATAATATTTAATACATATATTTATTGATAAAATATAATAAGAGTGAATAAAGTTTTGAAACAAATTTTTTGTACGTGTCTGTAGAATCGTAGTTTTATTAATTATAACTTTGGAGATTTTCAGTTCGTAGAATATATAATGAATTTTAAACATGCCAACCGTCGGAACTAGTTTTGTAAAGTTTTAGCATTTTATCCGTAGTGGAAGTTATCCGATTGTTAAACGTAATCAGTCTGATTTTCTAGCGAGGTTCGAGTTCATAATATTTCTGTATTCGCTTGTTGACGGCTGCGAAGTGTGAAAATGATATCATTAAAACTATCTTTCGTATACAAGAATGAACCGTTTTCCCGCCTGAGTTCTCGTGACTCGACATGGCACAGCGAACGGTGATACTTGTTAAAAATTTGCACTTCTCATCTTCAGATATATACATACAGTTTAAACTCTATATAGCGAAATCGAAGGGACCAAGTATTTTATTACGTTAAAAAGAATTTTCTTAAACGGAGAATAAAAGAAAACAATATAGAATATATCGATACTTTGGATTACAAACAGCGTAAAGGACACTAGCGAAAATGGTTTTATAATTGTATCATACTCAGTTTTTTATGCTCTTTTGGTCTGTTTTACACCCATTGTGATATTCGCTAAAAAATGGCATATACTCACGATTGTTTTATTCTCGGTAATGAATTTTCAAATTAATAGGACTCAAGGACATGATGCTGATAAAGAAAAAAACAAGTGTATGAGAAAATCATTTCAAAACATATCCAATTTTAGGGGTGTAAGATACAACTGTGCCGCGTCAAGCATGGCTGTAAGTCGTACATATTCAAATTGTTATCTATTAAATATTCTTCAATTGTCGTAAAGGGTAATAATAGCAATTGACTTCTTAGGGTGTATCAGACATCTATTTTGAAACTATTGGCCAGACACTTCAACATTCGTCACAGCAATATAGATAGTAACTTTTTAAGAAATCTCTTCCTTAAAAAAATAATTATAGCAATTATTACAAAAAATGTATGCAGCGACATCGATATAGCGACATCTATCCTCGCCATAGTGACATCGATATAGCGACATCTATCCTCGCCATAACTGACGCATCCTACATCGCGATATTAAAATTAACCGAACAAATGTGAATATATATATACAAGGACCCAACAATAACCGTTGGGCAGTCCCTCCTCAATATTTACCCCTTCACCTACCCTCACATATATATCCTAGAAAGAAATTGAAATCTCATTTTTTTGCTTTCCTGTAAAGTCGTGGTATGTCCTTTATGGCCTTTGTAATTCAAAGTGTGACGCGCAGAAATACGTAATTTTACAAATACATAAGTACATGATACTTATTCAAACGTTTGAAAGCAACTAAGAATATGATAACGTACATGAACATCGCATAGCAGTAAAACGAAATAAAACAATAAACAAACGCTTGTTGGGCAATTATAAAGAACAAATTTCTTATTTACGTATCAAATGTGTCTATTATTGTGTTTGAAGTTCAGTAAAATCAATGTTAATTGGAGTCTAATTAATAATTACCTACTTAATTTTTTGTTATTGAAAGTAGCTTTTACGTTTTATAGAGTATTTCAATGTATGGGAAACAATGTCAACCATACAAACCTTAGTAATTTCTGTTTTTAAAAAGTTTTTCATTAAATAG
Organism: Saturnia japonica; assembly: GCA_033032175.1. Lineage (NCBI taxonomy): Eukaryota > Metazoa > Arthropoda > Insecta > Lepidoptera > Saturniidae > Saturnia > Saturnia japonica. Next base: position 2,348,851 of record CM065304.1, on the reverse strand, counting down.
AATTTCGTTATCTAGAGTTGATACTGTAAATATTTTTCTATTTATCAGTATACAAATCAGACTGACGTCCCACCTGATGGTAAGTGGTTACGGTCAGTTTTAATCATGACACAATACATTTTTGTAGTTTATGTATAGGTTATTATATAAAAATGAGCGTTCGAAAATCCATTAACATTTGGTAGAATATTGGTAAATTCCTCTAAGTGTGAGGTCACAGCCCATCCCGCCAGTGAATATTCCAAGTATAAAACTATAAAGAGTAATGTAAATGTGGTTTGCTTCCTTAATGGATTTACATTAACTGCAAACACCATATCTGCATTTGGGGCGGGTTCGAAGCATCGATTGCCTACCTATCTTCTCCAAATAAATAGCCCGCAACCGAGCTTGTCTCAAATGCACACGGCATAAATACTTAGCAATTAATAGTTTTAGGTTAGTTCTCAGAAATTCTAGTAATACTGTCCCTGACGCAACACAGTTGCAGTCCTCCTATAAAACCTTTTACTTCTTTAATCCAGGGAGCAATTCCGCAAGATCTACATCCACAGATATGAAAATGTCAGGTCAGTCCGTAGTCTGTTGATGCTGTGGATATGCTTTTTTTTAGATCAGAGTTATATTTTTATTCACCTTTTAGATACGAGTAGTATGTAGTTGAACTATATAATATATATATTCTTTACAAATTAGTAATTAGTAATATTTATGTAGGTATGTTGTATAAGTATTTTTAAACATAGTTTTCAGTTTTGATTTAGACTTTTAGTTGTGTTATTAGTCAGTGTAGGTAACTACATTTGCTTAATGAGTCATTGTACTGTTTCTAAAATTACTTGATTATAACTAATCCTTCGATTAATGCCATTTATTAATTTCACATTACGTATTTGATTGAGCGAATCCTAAATATGGAGTAAGTAGTGAATCCTCAGAAATTAAAAAATAATAAACTACTAACACCAGATATTACTACATTTATTATAAAATAACAGAATTATTTATTACAAATCAAACATTAAAAAATATTTTTAATTTTACATAATTACTATGATCTTCTAAATGATAGTCACGATTTCAAAACTAGTTTTAATGTAAAATAGTGTAACCCTATCTTTAAATTTTTTTAAGAGAAAAGTTTTTAGATGCATGTCTTAGTTTGTTCCCTAGCCACATTACATTACATTCAAGACGTTGACGACGTGAGTTATTTTTCACTAAATAATATAATACAATTGAATTTTGGAAACCATTCCAAAAATTCAATTAGTTAAAAACCACGTTATCACCGTTTGGTTCTGTATTCTCTCTGTATATAGGTAGTAAATAATAATTTTCGCAAAATTTCTTATAACAGAAAGCTTTATTAATCCTATGAAATGTTCCAATCATTGCTTACTTATAATTTACCTACTTTAAGTGGATTATTTTCAACCAATAAGAAGCTAATGTTGACTATCATATTTGTTGTATTTATATTTAGCTACTTACTACAACTTTATGAATTTTATATGACATGACCTTTATTGCTTTAAACAAGCTCAGAAGTACGTAATAGTAACAATGACTCCTACAATTTTTTGTAACGACTCAAGTCTTTAAATTCCTCAACATGTAATAAGAATATGTAAGCTTTATTATCTTGTCAATAATTAAAATGTTAAAATATATTCTGAAGAATATAATTCAACGAGTAAATGATAGGCCAGATTTTAGTCAAAATTACTGTTGTTTTTATATTCACCTCGTTGGCTGTTTATGAGACTTCACTACCTTTTATAGACAAATCATCTCAATCGAGACTTGGCCCTTTTTTCACCATGTTTTTGTTGGGAGAAACTTTAACCATGCCAAATCACAGGCCACTTCGTGCGCGCAATATGCTTAAAAAGGAGTGCGAAGTTTTTCTCCTCACGTATTAATTAATAGATTAGCTAGCTACACTCGTTCGATTAAATGAATATAAAACGAAAATTTTATCAATGAAGTCGTATTGACTCTTTATCTAATGAAATACCGTATGTATACAAAAACTAAACTAATGTAAACACGAATTACATATAATGGCTTCAGCTGAAGGGCTCTTTTGTTCGAACTTTTTTTTCAATTTCGATTCTAAAGTTTATGTATACATGGACAAGGATACATAAATAATTTTTTTCGTATTGAATAGTTTTAAGTCTCATTAGATTCGTGTATGATAAAAAGCGACAATAAAATGGGCGTGGGTCTGCCCGTTACAAAATGTGCTACGTCAACAATACAGAGCGGGATCACGCACCGAGAGCGCGAACGCGTCGGAAACGATTCCCTCGAGCTTTGTATAACCGACGGCGGAATACACGCTACGGTAACCAGCTGTCTGGAAACCAGTGCGTGCGAGCCCCTCTCGCTACGTGTGACCGATCCTGCTCACACCCGAAACTACTAGGCGTGAAGAGGGCGAAACATTAAGGTACACACGCAGTGAGGTGCCTTCTTGTAGGCGTGGCGCTGACGTAGCACGGGAGCGGAGAGGACTGGGTCGCTGGCGGGTTGAACACGTGAAGACACAATGACACACAGATACCACATTAAAATTTCGCTGTATTCTTCTCAAGATACAATTATTCTTCTTAATACTATTTTCTTAGTACTATCTTCTTAGTACTGTTTCTTCCAGTCTTGATTCTTGAGTCTTGAGTCTTCAGTTTGTGGCACCTGTGTGTGTCGGTAGGCCGTGACGACTAGACTTTTATCTCACCGTTGGAGCGGGACGGAGCGATAGCGTCTATCTCTCTACTACTCTAGCATTACCAAATATGGTCATGGCGCGCTAACGCGGTGGCGCGTCGTGGCCGCACTATTACTGTCCCTATCTACGTTATTACTATTATTCTATACAATGTTTAATAAATCGTTAATATCTCTAAATATACTTATCAAATCTGTCTTATGTTATTATGGACATAATTACCTACATAAAGACACTAATTGTAACATCAAGGGTTAATAAACACCGTAAATATCAAGCAATAAACATTACAACCTTAAACGGCCTAAAAACACGTTATGTACGCACTATTAAACGTTACAAACATTATAAAACACACATAGTAGGCTAAACGGCCTATACGACATTAAACATTACATATAACTGTTATAAAACACAGATTATTGATGAGACATAAGTTCAACATTTTAAGAGACTATTTCTACGATATTATAAGCATTTTTACAAGTTATTTACTGTTCTTATATACCTACAGGTTACAACATTCTATTCAAAACATTAACTCGCCGATCGTGTATATAAATTCTTAATCCCTACAACTTATATCTACAATTATGATTTTTATCATCACGCTTAGCCCTACGCGTCGCTAACAGACAACATATAAAGAATGTAGAAAACTTTATATAAAATTGTTAAATTTGTAATGAATGTCGACAGACTTTATAGTGCCCTAATTTTCATGTTGTTAAGTTTTTATTTTATTTTCTTACATCAGGGAAATATGTCCGTCCCGTAATATATTGGATTCAGACGGCAATATTCACTGATATTTGCTAGAAACATTTTCCACATACCTCGAAGTATGTTCAGGTAATATACTCGAAACATATTTATCAATGTATTCCTCGCACGCTGTACACACCCTTGTCAAATATAGCTTGCAATATTTGAAGTTACTGAGTTGAATATTTGTTTATTTATTCCCGATAGGCTAAAGCGTCTAGTCACAATCTTCTTCTTGTTTCTTTATATAATACCAACGTTTATGTAAACATAATTCCACTAATATCACGAAGGAAATTTATCGCAAACTATGACCTGTGTATTAATTTAAAATGTGTCCAGTCCGGGCTATCCATAAATAAACACAAAGACAAAACAACACAATATACATATTAACTAATCCTACATTTATTACATAACTATAGTCTATGGAATAAGATTACAAACATGAACAAAATGACTTTACCATCTACAGTTTAATTTTGTTAATTATGATAAACTTTGACAGGAATTCTAATATGAAAAGGTTATAGGGAACAGCGTTAGAAGGCACATAAGGTTAGTAGGACGGGGAATACAAGGTGGTAAAAAAACATACAGGGAAAATCTATTACTAATACAGTTAAAAAATATGTAACTAGTCACAATCTCATCTGATTTTAGTGTGATGACTGAATGTCAAGTGTATTTTATGTCTATTGGTGTTTGGCAACAGATATTCAATTTGAGGGCCACTATTCTATGGTTTCATTTCGATTTTTTTCTCTACCAAAAGCTAGGTTCATTGCGGTGAATTAAACTCACCTCGATCGACTCGACGTCCGTGCACGACACTATATCCATCATCGAAGTATGCGTCTGATGTTACATGATGTAAAAAAATATATTTTAACAGTTATAATCTTTTTTTTTTTATCTGTTTTTACTGTTAGCCTGAGGAGCCCTATCCAAAACCTGAGCAGCTGATGGCTTTTACAGCTTTACCGGGCTTTATGTATGGCGCTATGTCCATATAATCCCAATTCCTACTTCATCGTTGTTATCGTTTGGCGGGCATTCCCAGACTCTCTTTGTCAGCATATTCTGATCTGAAGCTACCATTCTCTGAATTCATCAATTCCAGCTCAATTTCTTATTCAATCTTACTATTTCTATGGTAAAATCATATTAGCTATACAAATAGTAAAATTCAAGTGTCTGTTTGTAAGGTCACTTACAGCATTTTACTAAGTGCATATGAAAGTATATGCGGTACTTATAAGATTTTTTTTTCTGTCTTTCTGTTACTACCGGCTAGTCCCCGAAATAGTTGTACCGATTTCGATGGAAATTTCGCTGGCAGATTGATGTTATAAAGAGTAACTTAGACAATTTTAGAAAATAATGAATGTAAAAGTTTATATGTTTATTACTAAATCACGTAAAAAGGGTAAAAATGAATTTGGATTAAATGTGATACACAGATCTTTCATAATGTTGATTAATATGTAAGATACTTTTTATCCCAATAAAAACCTATTTCTAATGTTCATACAGACAAAGTCACGGGCAGGAGTTACTACAAAATGATTTTCAAAATCATCATTTAGATCTCTTTTAAAAGCCTCTTCGATGTGCCCATATAACAAAATGTTATGAACAATGTCTAGAAGAATAGAAAGAGATATGTCAAAGTTTCTGTTTACCCAAATTTATCACTATGGTAACCGATTAGCAGCACGCCCCCTTTCAGTATTTTTACACGAAAATGTATTTATGTTAAAATAAAAATAATACGCTCTTTCTATGCGATGTTGTGGGTCCGATTTAATATTTAATGTATAATGCACAGTGGAAACAAGCCGTCGTTCGGTCCCATGTAATCCGATTTTCTGAGAATTAGTAGTTAAATAAAGTTCCAGTTAAATTATTAATGAATACAAAATGTGTTTACACATAGAGCTTTTTACTCTTTTTACTTTTCACTACCTTTTTACGTAATCCGTGCCTTCTACGTGGTTTGATACACATAGAGATAGGCAGTTCGTAACACCAATTGTCGGACCTGCATTTAGCTATATAGGAAACTTGAATCGCTTGAAAATGTAAAGGGGTGTGATTCCGATTTCGACCGCTGACGTGAATGGACGTGTCCGCTCGCGCTCTCGATCGCTTTCCGAATTATCGCACTCTGCTTAAATTAGTGTACAACTTGTTTGCTCTGATCCACGGACCCGGTCCTAGGCCTGCCGGTTCAGAGTACACAGTGTAAAGCTAGTTTTTTAAGCTATTTCATTCGCGCTCTGCTTGTACTAGTGTATGACTTGTTTGTTTTGATCAACGGACCCGGTCCTAGGCCTGCCGGTTCAAAGCACACAGTTTTAAGCTAGTTCTTAAGCTATTCATACCGCGTGTTATAGCGGTGTCGGTGTTATTGTTGTGTAGCGAGTATCTAGGTACTCGTTGCGCGCATAGCGCCGTCTCGCTCGCACATTTCGTGTAGTACTTCGGTGCACACGAAAAACCGTACTTTTCAGTACGACAATAAACGCGCTTTTCAGCGCGAAATCCTGTTTCTAAAGACACGCAAATCCACGGTTTAGTGGTCGTTCGTCGGATACCTAACGGTGCTAACGAACACGAACGGGGCGTGACCCGAGCGCTCTCCGGTTACTTCCTTCTGAGGTAAACGATAACTCGGACGGGCCTGGGAATCTTAGCCTTTGCCTTTTTGCATAGTTAAGCCCCAGGTGTCTCCTACCCAACCCTTTCCTATCCTTACCATCCATCCTTGTGGTTGTTTGGGCGGAGCCACGGTATATACCGGCCTGCGTCCTCTGCCACAAGACTGCTAGGGATTCCCCTAGGGAAACGATAGGTCCTTTTCCTGTGTTTCATTACACCGTGACACACAGGTCTCATTGCTCCGGGCTCGGATAGCCCGTTAAATTCATTCGGCGTACCCCCCTGCCCTCCAGGCAGGGAGGTGAATAAAATTCACTCCCCCGACCTCCAAACCGACACCGCGATGACCGAATTAAAATACGCAGACTTAGAGTCTAAATTCAAACAGCTGGAAGCCGAACACCAGCGACTTATGAACTTTGTAGCCCTACATATGCCCGCGCTCAACGATGAGTATATAAGTAGGTCACAGATGGCGGACTCGCTACGTTCGCCATCAACCAATCAGAGCGCGGATGCCGCGCACGCCATCCCCTCCACCTCCGCCGCGATCTCACCCGCCGCCGCGCCACCCGGTTTCACGCGTCCCGCCTCGGTCCCTGTGACCGAATACCCCTACCCCACTAACCTCGCAAGCGCGAGCCACGCCCCTATTAAGTCCCGAGCGAAATCGCAACAGCGATCTTTTACCCCCGGTCCCTATGGCCGTCCCGCTAAACCCGTTGCCCCCGCGGCAACAACATTGACATCCCTGTCCAACTCTTTTTCGGCCCTTCCAGTCGAAATAGACATAGACGCACCAGTAAGCCCAACCCCTTCCTCGGGAATAGAATTCTCGCTCCACTTCCGAGAACCGGTCCTAATCACAACCGAACCTACCGCGGACAATGACGAATTCACGGTCGTCAAATCCCGCAAACGCGCGCCCCGTGATAGCCCCGTTGAGGAAAACGCGGCTAAAACAACAAAAACCGCAAACGGCTCCGCCGCCCCCGCACCCTCCTCGAATACCGACGAACCGGTCGTCAGTAAAAAGCAAACCCCCCCCCCCCCATAATTATCCACGACAAAACTGTCTGGACAAAGCTCACCAATGAGCTTAAAACACTAAAAATAGGCTATAACAAAGCGCGTAATATCGCGACAGGTATCTCCCTGACGATGAGCACGTCAAACTGCCATCGCAAATTGACCACCCTCCTCAGTAGGAGGAACATTCCATACTGCACTTACGCCCTCGAAGAGGAGTAAGTCTTATGGGTTGTGCTTCGGCGTATCCCCGTCGAGATCTCACCAGAGGAAGTCTTTGCCTCCATTGAAGCACAAAAATTCCCCATCCGAGAGGTACATCGGATGTATAATAAAGACAAACGAGCCCTTCCAATGCTCGTTTTAATCTTAGACAAAACGCCTGAGGGCAAAAAAATCTTTAATCTAGAAATTGTATGCGAGCTCTCCGGAATAACCGTAGAGCCTCCATACAAAAATTCGAAGCCCTCCCAATGCCACCACTGCCAGTTGTACGGACACTCCGCCCGCAACTGCTTCCTTCGTCCGAGGTGCGTTAAGTGCCTCGAAGACCACCCAACCAGGGAGTGCACGCGTCAGCGTGACTCTAACACCTCCCCAAGCTGCGTACTATGCAGGGAGGAGGGACATCCTGCAAACTATCGCGATGCCCCAAGGCCCCGCGCACCACGCAACCCCGCCGCCCTTGGCAGGCTGCCCCTTAGCGGGCACCCCTCGCCTCAGGGTCCCGGGCGCAACCTCTGCTCAAGCCAGAGGTGTTTCCGTCCCTCCCTACCTCCCGCCGCACTCAGGCGACCGTAGGCCCCCCCGCACCCCAGGTGCAGCCCAAACCCGTGCGTTCGACTCAGAACGCATGGGCCCCCAAACCGCAGCCCCTCATGACTATGGACATCCCCGCGCCCCGCGCTCCAGCGTCCCGCGCCACCACAATGGATGACCTCATGTTATCGCTCACTCGTGAGCATGAGATACGCGAGATCCTCGCATACAAGGCCCATATGGAGCAGTACGGTTTCGTCGAAACCATAGCTGCCTTTCCCCGGCTCGTAGAGACGTTACAGCGTCTCGATCGCGAAGCCGCCAACCTCAGGCCTCTCAATGGCTAAACTCAAGCCGAGAGGTTTAAACATCTCCTTTTTTAATGCGCGGAACTTATATCCGCAGCGTGATCTCGTCGTGACTTATCTTAAAGATCACCAAATAGACGTTCTCTTAGTACAGGAAACGCTCTTAAAGCATGGTAAACGCAATCCGAGTATCGCAAACTATAACATCGTTAGAAATGACCGCGACGGCCGAGGGGGCGGCACTCTCATTTACTACAAGCGCTCGTTGTATTGCATGCCGATAGATCCTCCGATACTTACCAATATGGAAGTATCCGTGTGTAGACTAGGAATGACCGATCATCCGTCCATAACGATCGTATCCGTGTACCTCTCACCGACGAAAGTACCTCTCAGGTCTGACCTAGAGAAGCTACTCTCGCTCGGCACATCGCCCATTATCGCAGGTGACCTCAACAGTGGACACACGTCCTTCAACAATTTGAAAGACACCAGCAATGGGGTTATTCTCGAAGGGTTGTCGGACGAGTTAAACTTTGACGTCATAGCGCCTCTCACTCCCACCCACTTTCAAGATCACTGTACACCGACAGTGCTTGACATAGCCCTCCTGAAAAATATCGCGCTTCAGGTACGACTCATTCGGGTCGTACACGAACTCGACTCCGACCATCGCCCGGTCATCCTACAGCTAGGACAACTAGATGACTCCAGCCCTCCTACAGTCACAACGGTTGACTATGCAAAATTAAAACACTACCTCGCGGATAGGCAGTCCTCGCCCAGTCTCGTTAGGGTCCCAGACGTATTAAAGTCAGTTGCACACGTAGATCTCGCGATCGACTCCCTAGTTGACCACCTCCAAGTCGGCATCGGCGAGGCCTCGAGAGAGGTCGAAGCGGCGAACGATCGCCGCTTTGTACTCCCTGCCGACGTGCGAGCATTGATGACGGAGAAGAACGCTGCGACTCGTGCGCATGACTCTTACCCGACCGATGCAAACCGCGCACGATTACGCGCACTTCAGAGAGCGGTTAAAGCCCGTATAACCGAGCTCAAAAGTCACAGATGGGACACCTTAGTCGAAGGGCTAAGGCCGTCACATCTGACTTATTGGAAAGTAGCCCACGCCCTTAAAATAGACACCCAACCTCGCATGCCCCCCCTCGAAAGGGGTCCCGCCACTACACCCGCTTTCGATACCATCGACAAGGCGGAGTGCCTTGCCGCTTGTTTGGAGAGCCAGTGCTCCCCGAACAGCGTCAAGAACACCGACCGAGTCAGAGACATCGAAGCCCGCGTGGAGGAGTTGAATAAGCTCCCGGCATCAGAATCCCTGTCCCCAGTCACTTCTGAGGAAATCTCTGCCATTCTCAAAAGCCTTAAGCTTAGAAAGTCACCAGGTCCCGACGGTATCAGGAACGAAGTACTCAAACTTCTTCCCGATCACCTCATAGCTCTATTGGTCTGCATATTCAATGTAGCCATAGCCAACTGCCATTTTCCAGCCGTCTGGAAAACGGCCATTGTCATAGGTATTCACAAGCCCGGCAAGAGCACGTCGCTTCCCGACAGCTACCGCCCTATCAGTCTCCTAAATACCCTAGGTAAAATCTATGAGCGGATCCTTCTGAACCGTCTCAAATCCGTAATAGAGGAGAAAAACCTCTACCCGCCTGAGCAATTTGGTTTTCGTGCTAGACATTCTTGCACTCATCAAGTGCACCGCCTCACGGAGCACATTTTGTTTAACTTTTCCGAGTTATCTATACGCCGTCGCACACTGGCAGTCTTTTTCGACGTAGCCAAGGCATTTGATAAGGTCTGGCACGAAGGATTAGTCTACAAGCTGTACTCCCGCGAAGTCCCCGATAGATTAGTTAAAATCATCCGCGACTACCTCATAGACCGCACCTTTCGCTACAGAGTGGAAGGTGAACTATCCACACCCCATCCCATACGCTCAGGCGTCCCCCAAGGTTCCATCCTGGCACCTAGCCTCTTCAATCTGTACGTCAGTGACCTACCAAAACTTCAAGAGAAAGTTGAAGTAGGCCTATACGCTGACGATACAGTCATATACTCCTCTCAAAGGCAAACGAGAAACCTCAAATGTAGAATCCAAAGAGCCGTGACCACTTTCGGGAAGTGGTTTAACGACTGCTGAATAGCCATAAACCCCACGAAGAGCGCAGCGGTGCTCTTCGACGAAACCGCCACACAGATACCGCAACAACTCAAGGACAATCCCCTTGAACTCTTCGGTAATCCGATCCCCTGGGAAAAAACGACCAAATATCTAGGTGTAACCCTAGATAGTAGACTCTCCTTTATACGCCACATCAATCTGGTTAGGAAAAGGGCCTCCTGGACCCTCGCCCGATTGCATCCCCTCTTATGTGCTGCAAGCAAAATGTCCACGAGACACAAGCTTACGCTCTACAAGATGTGTATCCGACCGATCATGACATATAGCTGCGTTGCGTTCGCACATATGTCAAGATATAACTGGGAACGCTTACAAGCCATCCAGAATAAGTTTCTTCACCGCCTTACCGGTGCCCCCTGGTTTGTTCGTATGGAGGATCTCCATAGAGATATGGACCTTCCCTCGATACACGCATATGCCAAACACCTTTCTCGCTCCTATTTCGACACCGCGTCGAACCACGCGAATCCCTTAATAAAAGCGGCAGCTTCGTATGTGCCCGACCCCAACGCCTGCCGGAGAAAACGCCGGCCGCGTAATATATTCACTGACCCGCCCGACCAAACCGAAAAAGCTAACGCGTTCTACGCCGCCACCGTCTCTCCAAACAGAGCGTGCCACCGCCCACGCCCGCGTAACCACCGTTCTCTCCGCAGAGGACGGGCGGTAAACTTCGCTCCCGCACACCCGTCACGTCCACCCTCTCTAGCGGCAACCCAAGCCTAGGTCCGTTCCTCGGTGTGAAACCCTTGGGTCAGGCAGCCGTCCGCGCGATACAAAGTGACACTATACGTGCAACACTTAGTTACCCACACACAACATTACACACGTAAGAACACACACACATGCACACCACACAGGTACATAGGTTCTGTAAGGGACTTTTTTTTTTCTTTTTTTGCGCTAGTTAGACTAATGCGCTAGTTAGTGTAGAAAAACCATTCCGATTATCAAATACACATACGCATGGTCCACTCCTTCCTCCCAGGAGGAGGGGAACGTGCATATGAGTATATAATAGTTAGCTCGAATTCTCATAGGATTAGGGAATTAGTTAGATCGCGACTTTTTCGCATTCGCGACGACCGCCCGAGCCGAGGTTCGGCCACTCTGGCACCCTCGTGCGGGTCGTCACAAACTTTCGCGGCTGAGTGCCCTAAGCGCTCGCCCCCAAGTCCGGTGAAGCTGTAAAAGCCGCAGCGGCTCTGTTTAGGATAGGGCCCCTAAGGCTAACAGTGTAGTCAGTTCAAAAAAAAAAAAAAAATTGAAAATGTATAGATACGACAGAATGCGTGTACCAGGGTAAGGAAAATAGGAACACCAAATGCACATGCGTGATAATGACATCGGCTGCCATAGCAACCGGTTTGTTGATTATAACTATGAAATGACATTGCTGTCAATCTGATTTGTTGGTATATTGACATCGTTATACTTAGTAAGAAATGTATTGTATTTCTAATAATTATCTATAAAATGATAGTTCAGTATTCTTTTTAAAATTGGTTGAAGTGTTTTTAAATTGTTTAACTATGTACGCAGTACGGCATAATGACTGTTCTATTATATGACGCTGTCAATCGCGGCTCGCGGGAGTTTCGAACATTCTAAGTGTTATACCTATTGTAAGTTATCTGGATTATACAGTTTTGCTACAAGTGAATTATTTCATTTTGTTATTCTACGTGTGGTGAAAATAAAACCTGAGTGAAAGTTTGTATGAAGAACCTATCATGTCTCAAAATAGAGATATGAGAATTCATATTTATGCTTTGGTAAGAAAGGAATAAAAAGGGTTTCACGTTTTTCAAAAAACCTTCGCACAGGCCGGTACAATAAGGTATGATTTTAATTATTTTTGAAGTTTTATTTGGACGGTTAATGTGTTGGATTCATATTGGCATATAATGATAATACCATACAAACAGTGATAAACCTATCTATGATTTTCTTTTGGTTTGTCATGTTCCGAAATAAGCCGGTGCATATACAGTTGTTGCGGATAGCTCAGTTTTTGTGAAAGATTAGGGCTTAGGAGAGAAACAGGAAATATTGGCGATCTTTTAATACATATTTACATTTGACGTATATTGAAGGAACAATAAAAATAAATGACATATATATATAATTCTTAAATTAAACATTAAAAAGAAATTAAAAAAGGTCCGATTCTCAACATCCTCCCCTTTTTTTAAAAAAAAATTGCCTAACTAGACAGAAGAATTAATTTTTTGAGGGGTCTCTTTAGCTGGCCAGCAGAGGTGGCGACATCAGCTAATCAGCATCAGCATAATATAGAGATACGATTCTTCCCTTTGGCCACACACCACGGGGTAAATTATTGTCCGCTATTAGAACCACATCTCCCACTTTTATATTTGGTTGCTGTCCAGTTCCTTTAGTTGGATTCAGAAGAGGCAGGTACTCCACCAACCAACGTCGCCAAAAGTGGTCAGCCATTCTGGCTGCCCTTTTCCACCGAATTCTGCCATGAAGGTCGCTTTCCTCAACTTCAAAAGATAAACGATTGACTGAAGACGTCCCAATTAAAAAATGAAAAGGAGCGAGAGCTTCGGGATAGTCAGGATCAGGAGAGACGTGTGTGAGAGGTCTACTATTCACAATCGCTTCTGCTTCCAGAAGGAGAGTTGATAAAACTTCGTCTGAGGGCGACTTATCTTTGAGTGTCACTTTGAGCGCGGTCTTTATACTGCGTACTAAGCGCTCCCATGCTCCGCCCATAAAAGGAGCAGCGGGTGGAATGAACTTCCATTGTATCAACTCATTTGCCGCAAAAATTGACATTTGTTCTTCGTACAATTTCTCAAGTTCTCTGTTTAAACCGACAAAGGCAGTTCCGTTGTCAGGAAAAACTTGACGTGGTAATCCTCGGCGAGCAATAAACCTTCTCAGACTCATCATAGCTGCATCTGTGGTAAGGCTGTAAACTACTTCCAAGTGCACGGCTCTCGTAACCAAGCACGAGCGATATATCGCTTTTCATGTCTTCGGCCTACGGTGACTTGGAGAGGTCCGAAGTAGTCTAGACAAATAAATGAGAAAGGTCTTTCTTAGTGCGCGAGTCTTGCTTCTGGAAGTTTTCCCATAGGAGGATCGAAAGGTTTTGCCTTCTGGTGTCTACAAAAATCTGGTTTGTCGGATACCTCAGACAAAGAAGCTTTCTCAGACAAGTAAGTAGTATGTGTAAGAATCTCGTTTGATTGTTCATTAGATATACAGACGCTTTGTGAACTTGTATAATTGTTGTTGTAAGGTTCATTTTCAACAATCGTATGCGTAGCTAAAAATTCTGCATTGTGCAAAAGTTTATGGTGCCTAGGTTTGCAATCCTCAATGTTACAAATCTCTTTAGTGAACTTACAATATTTGTAACTATTAAAACCTTTTTTGAGACATTTGTGACATAGTTTATTTTCTTTTACGAACTGCCACCTGTCACCGATAGACATTTCTACAAACTTGTCACATTTTGATAAATTTAATTTAGGTAAAGAGCGAACGGAGATAATTTCATTGAGAACTATCGATTCAGATCTACCAAACCTCATTTCTAATGCATCCATAACTACGGCAGGATCATGAGCTGACACGAGAAGAATTGAAACTGCCTCACGAGCTGCTCCTCTGAGACTCATGCCAATGCGTGTCAAGTTCTCAGTCGCAGAAAAGGTGCCTTTGCTGTCCTCGTAGAGTCGCTTGAAGGCCAGCCAGTCCAAAGGCTTACCATCGAAAATAGGCAGCCTGCTGTCTCCACATTTGTGCTTGGCACTGCTGAACGATGTTATAGCCTGTGCTAATAAAGATATGTCAGTGGGCTGTTGTGTTTTTAATTCAGTAGTATTGTGTTGTGTACTATTAGTGATATTAGGAATGTTCGCTGTGGTAGTAGATTGAAATGGCCCTCGCGAGCTTCTTCCACCACATTTATTCAAATTTTGGCGAAATCCTATTTCTTCGAGACGTTTGTTAAATGTGGTAGAGCCGATATTATTGGGCTCTGCCATAACGTTTTCATTAATAATATCTGAATTATCTAACCAATCTCGCACTGAAGAACGAGAGCCCCTTTGACTCCTCCCACTTTCCGAGTCCAACATCATAAGCTGAGCCTCCAGCTCCAGTTCAGCAGCATTGCGCTCGGCGGTGGCTGCTGCTGCTGCGGCTGCTGCGGCTTCTGCTGCTACTGCTGCTGCTACTGCTGCTGCTTCTGCTTTAGCTACTTTTCTTATATGTGCAGCTTCCAGTGCAAGCTTTTGAGCTCTGATAGTAGCAGTTGACCGTACTGACCTGGAACTTCCAGATATGATCGAGCGTGCTCCAGAAATTAGAGCTGCCGTGGCCGTGGACTTAGACGGTGTGGGTTCGCTCATGATCACGTCGATACAATGATCGTCTCCCGTTTCCCGCAAGTTAGCTTGCGCCCTAGTCTTCACCATTAAAAAATAAAATTTTGAAATGGACAGGACTTTTATAATATTTAGTTCAAATTTTTAACTCGAAGGACCAAAATGTTGCGGATAGCTCAGTTTTTGTGAAAGATTAGGGCTTAGGAGAGAAACAGGAAATATTGGCGATCTTTTAATACATATTTACATTTGACGTATATTGAACGAACAATAAAAATAAATGACATATATATATAATTCTTAAATTAAACATTAAAAAGAAATTAAAGAAGGTCCGATTCTCAACAACAGTAATATATCGGGGTGGTAGGGATTGGGACCACAATACACATATTAAACCATAATGATTTTTCTTTAGTTTTTTTTTTATATTATATATTAATAAATCTGTGATTTTGTCTGTACGTTTAATATTTTTCCAAAATTTCCCGACGCGCATATTATATGAACGATACTGATCATAAATATGCCACTAATTTTTTTTGTCCGTTTGTATATTCGGATTTAACTCAAAAACGGCTTAACCGATTCTTATGAAAATTTGTACACGAGATGTTTATAAAATCGGTCAGTTGGTAAGGTATAAGAAATTTCAATATTAATTTTAGATAATGTTAATAAAAAAATTCCAATAATATTAATAAGTGAAGCAAAAGCTTTCGGTACCTTTTTAAGCGTATTGCGTGCACGGAAGACTATGAGATTTGGCATGGTAAAGTTTATATGACGAGAGAGTACAGAAAGTTAAAATTTATTTCTAATATCTATTACTAATATATTTAATTACATTAATAAATACTGCGAATCCTAACCCGAATTGTGCCATTGAACTTAGACCACAGAAAATATTGACATTGTCACTCAAGGAAAAGTGACAGCAAGTGATGTAGATAATAGTCATTGTTTAGGTTATAAAAATAGTCTTATGTTCAAAAAGTCGCTGGTCGAATTTCGACCTTAAGGCGAACGCTAGTTTATAATTATTTCGTTTTAACTTATCATACTTATTCCTAATTTCGATGTAACTATACTGTAAGCCATATGGGTCTTGAAGCTTCAAACAAATTTTACAACTTCACTGGACTTTGGTTTATTGCTAATGGTTCAGACAGCTAGACGTAACACTGTTAGCCTTAGGCCTATCGTCAAATGAGCCGCTGCGAGCTTTTACAATCTTCACTGGACTATTCGAATTCCTATTGCGATAACTGGTTCACAGCTACGACGTGTTGAAATGCGTTAGCAGCCATTATCTGATCCAAGATGCATAAGACAATCACCAACTTCTAGATCACGAACTGTACCGATATTGGATTTAGGGCTGCCACCCGTACTATATTATATAGTATCGTGCTATATTTTAGTCAATTGTACTATATATTATAAAAAAATGATATAGGACAAAAATACTACATTTTCATCGCAAATTCAAATGTTGAGCTTTTCAATGTTAACTATGGGTGGGACGCAGCCGCAGCACAGCATGGGGAATTTCAGAACGAAACAAATTCACGTCGCTCACCAGATACGTTGAAACAAATAAATATGTACTTTTTTTTCTCGAACTTTCCCAAAAGAACTATATATTGTGCAGTTTTTTTTTTTAAATACTATTTTTCTTCCATTATAAGTTGGTAACCCTATTAAGAATATATATAATTAAACAAGAGACAGAGTGATCAATTTTTTTGCATTTATATCTTGTGTATATATTTTTATTTGCATATATGCATATAATCATATACTACATATATATATATATATATATATATATGTTCTAGTGTGTATTTATATTTATTTCCATTTTATTTATTTTTGTATATTATAATATTTTTATATATAAATTTTATTACTTTTCTAGTTTTATATCCGTGTTTGCTCATGTTTGTTTTATTTGTAAACTAGCTGTGGCCGCGGCTTCGCTCACGTGGATACAGAATGCCCGCGGGAAACTTGCTCCCCCGCTCCCGGCTATTTTAAAGACAAAATGCTTACTATGCGTGTTCCTTAGAAGATAGAGATATATTTTCGCGGACTTTACTGTATGTCTTTTTAATGTCTACAATTACTTATTATCTTAATTTGTTATATTTCTTATTGTTTACTCAGCGTAAGCCATTTAAGCGCCCGAATTCATTCGACATGACCAGTTTTTTTTTTATTTGTGCGAAATCATAATTGTTTTTCCATAATAAAAGTGTCCTAAGTTACTCCCTATAAAATCAGCTGTCTACCAGTGAAAGTCCCATTAAAATCGATGCAACTGTTTCGAAGATTACCTGGAACAAAGAGACAGACAGACAGACAGACAAAAAATTTAAAAATGTGTTTTTCGTTATAGGTAACTTATATACTTTCATATGGATTTAGTAAAAAGCTGTTATTTTGACATAACAATACTTGAATTTTATTAATTATGTATGCTACACTCCACACAAGTGACACAGTCACTCCATACAAAGAAATGTCAACCGCTCGAGTCGATGCAGTGCTGGTCGGGTTGATAGGTGAGTGACGTGCTCAATGCTTACATTTTCGTAGGTTTATAAACTAACCATGATGACATACATACGACACTCCTCCAGGTGCAGTGGTGTTAAGGCCTGCTATTGAAACGAGAGATCGCCTGAATTCTGTCGGATGAATACCATTGTCAAGTCTGTGTCTATATTTATATAATATTAATAAATATATAGTTAATTATTTGTCCGAATTTCGCGATAGGCATACTATATGAACGACAATGATCACGAGTATGCCATTAAAAAAATTGTGTCTAACTGTTTATATGTCCGGATTTACCTCAAAAACGGCTTGACCGGTTCTTATGAAATTTCGTACACGGAATGCTATATATGAAACATGAAATATCAATATTACTTTTAGAAAATGTAACAAAAAAATATGTTCGTTAATTCTTGACTATTTTGATGAAATTTTGTACTCGGGAAGCATAAGTAATTATACAATATATAGGCTCTAAGAATTGTCAGTATTACTTATAGAATCAATTGAACAAAGAAATTCAAAAGTTTAAATGTTCACCAATCCTCAACCGATTCTGATTAACTTTTGTAAACAGGTAGCATACATCATACCACAATTGAGAGGCTATAAGAATCGTTGATAATGCATTAGAAATCGTACAATAGAATAATAATTTTCAACCGGATTTGATGAAAATTGTACTCGGGAAATGCATGCCACTCCTCAATTGATACGGGATATGAATTGTCAACAATATGTGTAAAAATAAAATTACGGGATTTTTAATAACCACTGTGTACTAACAACCGGGTGCGGAGCCGCGGGCACACCGTTAGTCTATACATAACATCCTTACCGACTCATCATCGCCCAGTCCAAACTGTTAAGGGTAGAAATGTGAAATTAGAAGAGGATGTTTATTTTAAATTTTGAGCATCGTTGTAAGAAGTCATAAGGATGTGAAAAATTGTACTAAAGTTACTACAATGGGTACTAATACACTTCAATACAATTAATGAAACATAAATATCGGCGTTTTTCAAAAGGTGTTTACCTTTTTTAACACGCTTCTATTCACTTTTAACTAAATAACAAACAATGTAAGCGAACCTCAAGGTTCCCGCGATGCGTTGGTGCGGGCTGGTTCGCGTCCGTCCGCAATATCACAGACTGTGGGGGCCACCTTTAGAAATCTATTTTAACCTACTGACAAAACTATATTTTGGTATCTTGGAGATAATTTGATGATAGAGCCATATTCAACATATTAGAACTCTTCAGTGGCTACAAGCAAACCCCTTGAGTTTAGACACAAATGATTTGTTTTGAAGAGTCCAATAGATTTTTGGCTTGGTATCGAGGGTCTGGTGATGGAGTCAAGAAACGTTTTATAATAGCGTGTTTTTAATTTAAAAAATTAAACTACATACATACATATATTAAATAACTAGCTGTGCCCGCGGTTTCGCTCACGTAAACTACAGAATACCCGCGCGAATCTTGCTCCCCCGCTCCCGGCTATTTTAAAGATAAAAATGCTTATTGTGGGTGTTTCTTAGAAGATAGACGTATTCTCCCGCTAACTTTTTGGTAGGTCTTTTTAATGTGTACAATTATTTCCTACATTAATTTGTTAAATCTCTTACAGTTTACTCAGCGTAATACATTTAAGCGCCCGAATTGATTCACCATGACCGGTTTACTTTTAATTGTGCGGAATCCTAATTTTTTTTCTAAAATAAAAATAGCCCAAGTTACTCCTTATATAATTAGCTATCTACCAGTGAAAGTCCCTTCAAAATCACTCCAACCGTTTTGGAGATCACCCGGAACAAACAGACAGACAGACAAAAAATTTAAAAATGGGTTTTTTGTTATAGGTATCGTATATACATTCATATGTATTTAGTAAAAAGGTGTTATTTTGATTTTATAATACAAACAGACACTTCAATTTTATTAATTGTATAGTTTTATAATCATTTTCGTAAGTCGTCTATTGCAAAAGTAGTTCCTATAGCAGCCCAGTAATTTTTGCCATAAACAGATACCTATGTGGTATAAAAAAGTTACTTTAAAAAAATACCTTTAGTGCTCAACAACGAGCACTACCTAATTTGTTGTTTTATACACAACTAGCTGAGACTGACGGTCCACTCGTGGGCTTATAGGCGACAGAAGAACACGTAGTACTTATAAAAATAGTAGTTTATACAACTTTTTTATGTATGAAACCATCGATAAGAATAACTTCTATGTTTATGAACTGATTTAGATGGTTATTTTTTGTTGGATATAGGATGACACCTCAAAGGTGGTCCCAGTTTAATTTAATTAGCATTGAATCTTCAACTTGATAGATATACGAGAAAACTCTTCAAAATCACCAGAGTTGGTTTTATTTTAAAAAAAAATAGGCTTGTATTGGTGTAAAATTGAAAAAAGTTTTCAGTTAAATTTCTTTTTAATTTATTTTACTTTTAAATATTGCAAGTATATAGATACATTATACTTGTGCAACATACGATTTATTTTGTTCAGTGGTAAAGCCAGAATACATACATTTATATAACTATGAGTTTCGTAAAGATTCCATCTAGTGACAGCTTCTTGAACTACTTATTGGATAGATAGTTGTCGAAGAGTCAAATGTATTCAGAAACATACGATAAGATAAACATGGATTAAGCTACAGTTATCTTTTAGGAATTAGGAACCCCAGAAACCGAGCATTAGATAAGAATGTCCTGGGTTAAAATATGGCGGTCTCTTCTATGTATGAAGGGTTCCATACCGTAGGAAAGAGGGAACACACTGGCCGAGAGACAGTTTCACAACTTCACAGTACGGCATAGATAATACGTAGCTAATTACTTTGTTAGATTGGTGCGTTGAAACAAATAAAAAACCCCTTAAGCCTTATAATATTAGTTAGATAACTCTGTGTATAATTTAGTCGACTGTTACTACGTTAAAAATACACAAAACCATTTTCTGGTAAATCTCATCGTAACTTACAGAACTGAGTGAACTATTAGATCTTATATTCGTGGTAATACTGAGGCGGCGAGACGGCTTGGCGTAATAGTGAAGTCGTAACACCGGTTTGTCGCACTCGAAGTTCAAGAAATTTTGCGCGTTATATGTCACACAACACATTTACTCGCTCTGCAACATGGATACAAATACTCCAAGTGAATGTAATACACGGAATATAAATTGTTGTGAACGTATTGGGAAATTTTACAACCTAACATTTCTTATTCTGTGACAACGTTGTATATTTTAATTTAAAAAAATATACTCTATATATTAATTCTCAAAGGTATTTTTTGGAACAAAGTTTCATGAAAAAGGACATGTTCAATGGTCTCTGTGATCCATGCGGTCAAAACCGAAGGCAACCATCGTATGGTAAGAGGGCACATTGAACCTCAATTTAAAACTCTAAAGATCTTGACCCAGCACCGATCCAACTCCAAACCTCGTGAGCTTTCAGCTGAAACTCCGTTCAGTTTGCCTAGAGAGCAGCGTGAGGAATTATAACGACGGTTTCATGAAAACTGTTCATACGGTTGGGTATAAGTTATTTAAGACCCACCGTAAAAACGGGATCAAAAACCTCTCGGACTGTACTCTTAAACTCATGTAGGAGAGACGTGAGATGATTCTGCAGTTTACAGATTATGCCTGTGCATATCGGCAGTTTAATGATTCAGGGATTCAAAGTTTTAGGCAAAGGTAATAGGGCATAAAAGAGGTTTTGTTTCCACGGAAGAATAAACTTTATCACCTTGATATTAAGGCACAAAAAAAAACTTTTTTATACAACGGTTATGACGTTCTGTGACTGTTAGGTTATTTTTGTCTCGTAAATTAAATTATTTCGTTTAGTGACCTCTGTACAAACAGTATGGAAATAATTTTGAATGATCAATATTGACAAATTACGTTTCCAGTTCGTATAGAAAAATCAATAGAGGGCGCTAAAATGAGAACTCTAATAAAATTATCCATGGATGTTGTAAATTACGTTATCAAACTACCAAATTGCATATTGTCATAAAAAAATTTTGAGAACTCGTAATAAAATTAAAATAATTATGTAGAGTGCCACAAACTTAGCTGGCCCGGTGAGAGAGATTTACTTTTCAAAATGGCGTCGTGTGGCAAAAGTATGAACATAGAAAATTACGAATGTATACATTTTATTTTTTATTAGTGATAAGGGTTTATTCCGTATAAATGTCGATAAATTATAAATACGATAAAATTAATTTATTACATACAATAAATAAATTTGTTTTATTTACGAGTAATCTGTTTTTTTGTAATCATAAAATTGTCTCTATGAGGTAGGGGCTCGTGATGAAGAAAAAATTGAATTCTTTGTACATTGAAGTGGATTATATTGAGTCATGAGAATATTTTCATATATCCGAAACGGTTGGACCGATTTCGATGGACTTTCACTAGTAGTTAGCTGACTTTATACGAAG
This sequence comes from Saturnia japonica, assembly GCA_033032175.1. Taxonomy (NCBI): domain Eukaryota; kingdom Metazoa; phylum Arthropoda; class Insecta; order Lepidoptera; family Saturniidae; genus Saturnia; species Saturnia japonica. The sequence continues at coordinate 2,326,967 of CM065304.1, read as the reverse complement.
TAACTTAGGCTACCTCTGTTTTACAAAAAGAATTAGGGTTCCGCATAATTAAAAAAAAACTGGTTATGATGAATCAATTCTGGCGCTCAAATGGCTTATGCTGAGTAAACTATAAGAGATATAGCAAATTAATGTACCACATAATTATAGGCACTAAAAAGACCTACAAAAAAGTTCGGGAGAGTATACATCTATCTTCTCGGGAACACCCAAAATAAGCATTTTTGTCTTCAAAATAGTCGGGAGCGGGGGAGTAAGATTTGCGCGAGCATTCTGTAGTCCACGTGAGCGAAACCATGGGCACAGCTAGTTTAAAATATAAAATTGTATTAGATAATATTGTTTGAAGTATACATGTATAATATTGTATAGCTAGAGGAGTGAATAAAATACAAACTTTTATTATAATGTATTTTTATTAAAAAACAGTACTGTTATTATAAAAAAAATATCTATAAACTGTATTTTGGATATAAACAGAGACGCCTTATTCGTAGATTGCGAATGATAAGAGTGTCTTTCGTACATTTTGCAACTTCCTTTCAACCATATAATACTTAGAACTAGTACATGTTGCCGTATTAAAAAATAAACACCTATACTGGTCTTACACATAAAAAAAAAACATACTAATCATTTTAATCATTTTATTGACAATTCAAACATTTTGTAGCGTATCAACACACATTACATAATCGCTTGTGCTACCTAAATTGTACCACCCCACTTTACAATTTAGAATGAATCGCTTCCTCGTATAGGATTGGGACAAGACCAATAAACGCTTTCATCACGCGGCACCGCGGCGATCCACGGCAGCGCGACACGTTACCGTTGCATATAATATCCATATTTATAATCATTGTACTGTCATATTGTTTGTATCTCTCCAAAGATATTTCAGTTCTATTTCACTAGTATTCATTTTATAATTATTGCTTATAAAAGTTGGTCCTAGGAAACTGGGAACTACCCCACAATTGAAATAAAATTGAGAAATGACATACTCCTCGTGTAAAAAATTTCATCAAACTAGATTGAGAACTATTTTTTTACGATTCCTGTTTGTATTATTGGCAAATTTTATAGCCATAAATTATGAAATGTCGTATGCTTCCTATCTACAAAATCAGATCACACTCATTTGATAATGAATGGAACATTATTTTTTTAAATTTTTTTATGGTATATTCATAATTATCACTATCCTTTATCACTAGCAAGGCAGCAGGGGTCATATGACCAAAATTTGAAATTGCATTAGCTATTATTTTGTCTATTCTACGATTTTATTCTTCGTGAAATTTAATTTATTATAATTGTTATAACAAAAAAAGTATATAAATTGTAATATGATCACCCAAACATAAATAAAAATAGCATTCACCAACAATGACGGCTAGGGTCACTTGACATATTCAATAGATAAATTAATTTTGTGGGCCTGTTAATTATTACTCGAACTTTATTGACTTATCTTATTATAAATATATAAATAATTTATGTTTATTAGTCTAAATATTCTCCTGGAGTCAATTTTATTAATTTTTGTTCGATATATATCGTGTAAATGTCTCAGAGTATCCATGAAACAGAAATACTGGCAATAGGTATTGCCATCTTTGCCAGAAAATCATTAAGATAGTGAAGTTGAAACTGTGCTATTACTATCAGAATTTGAATATAGTTTTACACTTATACATAATTAGAATGTAAACAACAGTAATGGGTTAAATGACCCTGGTTCGCCTTTTTAGGTTAGCAATTTTTCCAGTCTTTCTAGTGTTTTATAGTATATCTATCTGGAAATTTAAAAAAATAATTATATATACCTACTGATAGAGAACAACTAATTTATTATTATAGATTATTCTAGCACATCAACGGCTTACCTATAACTAAAGCTACTTATTATCTTACATGGCAGCAAAAATAAAAGTTGTTATAGTTATAGTTGTTAAAATAATATGCCACCTATTATTGATTATCATTGTTGTCTGCTATAAACGTTCCTTTATTATATTTATAAAGACTCACAACTACATATATACATATTTATACTTAAGTTTCATATAAGGATTACAATTTAAGTAAACTACGTATTTATTAAAGTAAGTGTTCAAAGTAAAATAAATTATCTATTAGAAAAGAAGGAGTATATGCATAAACAGTTATAAAGAGAATATTATTCAATATCGAGTCCGTAATAATATTAATACTTAGACGACTAAAATACAAAGGGCTCCTTTGAATAGTTCTATGCTTCGAGTACAGGTCGTGACCTCTCGAATGAACCCGACCTTTTTTTATGTTGTAGAATATTTCAGGTATACAAAAATTAGTGTCTGCTCAAGTCGATACATCGACATCGAACCCACTTTTGTAGGAATGATGATCAATGTATATAATGGAGTTGTTACAATCCCAGGGTATATTTCGATGCATGATAACGCGCCCTTAAGGCAACCTTGAACTAGAACGGTTTTAACTAGGGCGCCTCGTCTAGCTCTTGTGACTCTCCGCCGCCCTCTAGTAAGGGTTTCTTCAAACTCTAAAAAATAACAATAATTGTAGTTTATTAACATATATTGAAGACAAATCTATACTTGTAAATGTGCAACATAAACTAAATAATTATTAGCGTTCCGGCCGAATTGTGTGGAGGCGGCGTGGGGAGATCTGACATTTGAGTTCTACAATAAAATAATTATATTTCTTTATCGTTATAGGTTTAGCCTTATGGCCACAATCTCACCTGGTGTTATGTTACGATCTGCCCTAAGATGGTAATACGCTAAGCCTAGTGGAAGACTGGTTCTCACTCAAACAAATAAGATGAAAATAAAATAAAAAAATTCAGGGCGACCATTATAACATTTTCAAGTGCGGTGTATCAATAATAAGTAAGTCTATCGGCTTACTCAGTTATTCACCATATAAATTATAAAACCCAGTTGTCAATTTTGATGTAAGTCGACTTGTAATAAATACTATACCCTGTACACTATGATACTACACACTATACTACATGACTATACACGCCTTGATCGGATATATATATATATATATATATATATATATATATATATATATATATATAAATACTTACAAATTATGTAATACACCTGCTTCATCGTACTCGACGAGCGGTATATCAAGGTTTCAGGTAGCACGTCATATGCTATAGGATCGGTCGAGCTGCTAGGATCTGTGCAGAACACAATCTCGGAATCCTATTAAAAAAAAATGTATATAAATGAAGTTTAGAGTATTTATAAATATTCTTTGGGTCATGTCAATTTTATTTCGCCTATATATATTTCTATTTATTTATTTATAAATATATAGGCAAACTAAAATTGATATGAATAAAAGAATATTTATAAATACTCTAAACTTCATTATTACAATATATCGAACCTGTAGGAGTACAATCTAAAACATCGATAATTTTATCGACAGTACCTCATCAAAGTACATCAATCTTTCTTCGCAACGTATTACGTCATTCTACTAACAAAAACAAAACTAGGTTATAAAAGATGTAAACAAATCTTTTGTTTGTTTATATAGAATTCTGATTGATGTAAAATGACACAAGATACTTCTGTACATCATAGTTTCTCAACATTTTGATCATAAATTTACATTTTATATTTACTTTTCACTTTTTATTATCAAAAACAAATATCATTGTCAAAAACAGATTCAAGTAATTTACGGGAAAACTAGTTTCGATTTCAAAGGAATAAAAACACATAAACATATATTGATAGGATTTACAAAGAAAAACTTACCATTTCTGTCAAGATATATAATATAATATAACTTTTTCACTATTCTAAGTAACTAAGTAGGTCCCACAAATTGTCAAATAACGCGGTCTATGCGAGATGTTGCCGTGAGTGGGGAACTACACACTAGCGACCTCTTCGATGCGCTCGCGTTAGTTGCGCCTGTTCGAGCTCCGCGGCTGGTCGCCTGTACAAAATACTGGCCGGATAGAAGAATGAGGTTATATTCTTCGTCAGAAAAACTGGGAAATTAAAAACATTCGGCCGTTTGGCCGAATTTGATCCTTGACGGGTTAATAGATGGATCTTAATTTCATTGAAAAATGATATACTGACGTATAATGATAATGATTATAATATAATATGATGATGACATACGTCAATTTGACACAAATCTTATTAAAGGGGCGATAAAGCGAAATAATGGCTCAAAGTATTCGCAAGTGATCTATCTAATGGACAATGCCAGCTAACAAAGCTGAAACTGACGACGGCAGAATCTTTTCATCCAAACCTGAGCTTTTGAGAGAGGTCTAGAAGTTCTCTATAAACAGCTATATATAATACATAAACGCAGAATCCTATTAGGAATCTAGCTAAAGACCCAAGAGTGCTGTATAGTGACCCAACACTATACACGTATACAAGCTGTTTTCGAGAATTATTACAAACCATCTTACGCGCAAGTTCACCGAATTCCAGCCTAGTCCTGTAGACTACATAAACGAGTTAGGATAGGTTATACTGAAGATCGAAGAGTGCCGTGCCTCTTTGCTTAGCGTTTGTGGACTGCGGAAAAGTCTTCGATTCGATTGAGATCTGTGCTGCAGTCTCTTCAATGGTGCCAAGTTGACTACTGGTACATTGTAATTTTGTAGTGTACGTTTCGAAACGTCACTGTCAGCTAGACTGCATGATCAGATCTCGACACTTATCACGTTTCAGCGGGGACTAAGACAATGAGTTATCTCCTAAACTATTCACTGCATCATCACTAACTATATGGCCTTAATAAAAAGCTCAAGACCTCTTAAAGGTTAATGGAGAGGGCTATGTTCGGAGTTCTTCAGCGAAATCGAATCAGGAATGAAGAGATCCGTAGAAGAACTAAAGTTACCGACATAACCTTAAAAATAGCTAGACTGAAGAGACAGTACCTAAGCGTGGCAAGTAGCTCCGTAGAACGGATGGTCAATGAAGCCAAACAGATTTTTGAGTGGCGTCCCTGTAACGAATAACGCAACATCGGCAGACCAGCCACAAAGCTGGCCGACGACCTGGTAAAGGTTGCGCAGGCCGGCATGACAGCGGCTACTGCCAATGGATTTAGAACTCTCGGTGGTCACCGTTATGTTTGGATTGTGTTGTGCTTAACATCATGGACAGTACCGTCAACGTGCCAGGCTATAATAAAAAAAATGCGGGTAGCACAGGGCCGGTCGTTGTGGTGAAATTTTGAGGAGGCCTACTTCGAGCAGTGTACGTATTTCGAGTGAAATAATGATGAAGATGATTTATTTATTGATGGCATCCCTAATGAAAATATATGCAATTAACATGAAGAAGGCGCCATCTATTTACAATCCGTTTAACTTGCAACTTTCAATTTACATACATTGTGTAACGAGTGAAATTTTCGCACTGGTGTGCTAGTTTATTCTTAGTATAATAAGCTACATTTCATTGCTAGAATTGTCATTTCTTATATACTGTTATGAATCGCTGGTAGACGCATTGTGTTTGACCATGACTTTATTAAACTATTCCATTTTTCTTTACATAAAATCCTAACTATGTGCAATTCAAAAAGATTTTATATTTAATAAATTGTTAATAAACTTCGATGTTATAATAACACAGTGCATCAGTTACATTGCTCTTTAATATTATATTCAATATGTTTTATTTTCACAAGTTTATTTGTAAAGTAGACGGAACAGATCAACTTATTATTTAGTTGGATTCAAATTTATTTATTTATATACATAAAGTTGGATATCAAATGACTCGGGTTTATGAGATTTTTTCCACCTAATAAAGTTACAGAGAGAGAAACCGAGTGAAGTGAACCCGGCGATTTTATCGAAAATTGGCAATAGATAAATTGATTGATGGATCATTTATTGGTGCTTCGGGAACCTTTAGCTACTTACTTTGAATTGAATGAAGAATTATATTTCACTTTCACAGTATTTTCAATTCTCGTTAGTAGAAAAATCATTTAAGAATCTGTTTGAAGAGATTTCAGATATTATGATCTAATGTTTCAGTATACTAAGGTAGTACAGAAAATCAAATACATACAAGGAATCGAGTTCATTATACTTGTGACCGTTTGACTAGATCGTAATTAAAAAATTAAAAGTCCAATTCGAGCGGTTCGATTAGTAATAATACAAAAATCAATTTGAGTTAGTCGTCTATGTATTTTAAATGGCACGCTGTTTATCATTTGCTGCTATACTAATATTGTGAGCTAAAAAAGACGGGAGGTTATTCAATTCGAATGTTTTTTTTTTTATGGATGTTCAGCCATAAAATCTTTGATTATTAACAGATTTGGATTATTCTTTTTCTGTTGGATAAGAGACGCCTCAAGAGTGCTCCCACTCTAATTTCATTGGCATTGGACCTTCAACTTCGAAGATACACTAGGTAACTAGGTACACTAGGTAAAAGTCGGTTTTCTTTTTTTTTAAACTATCTTGTTTGAAATTCTACACTCGGCCACTTGCAGTAAAAAGTCCATATTTATATATTCGTGTTAGCTGGCGAATTATCTACTGAACAATAATTGTTAATAGTCATGAAAGATTCAGATAAAGATAAAACATTTAAAATGAATAAATTCTCCGTTATACTTAGGTTAAAAGCATTTAGTGGGCAAATTCGAATACCTTGGTAGGCTACTTTATTAAGCCTTGGTCTAGACTACAGCAACCAGGGAACATATTTTTAATATATTAATACGTGAAACAAAAGTTTTCTATCCATTTTTAAGCGTATTACGTGCACGGAAGACTTTGATATTTGGCATGGTTAAAGTTTATATGCAGAAGGAGTGCAGAAAGCTAAAATTTATGTATAATATCTGTTACTAATATATTAAATTAAATGAATTAATACTGCGAATCCTAATCCGATCAGTGTTATTAAACTTAAACCCCCCGAAATATTGAAATTGTCACTCATTGAAAAGTGACAGCAAGTGATGTAGATAATATTCATTGTTTATGAATACTATAAATGTCAAACAGAAAGTCTATGATCAAAAAGTCGCTGGTTGATTCGCGCTTAGGGCGATCGCTAGTTTTTATAATCATACAATTAATAAAATTGAAGTGTCTGTTTGTAATGTCAAAATAACAGTTTTTTAGGGGAGTTTTTGGCGGGATCTTGATGTGACATGTTGTTGTTTTTATTTTTAATTCATTTACTTAGGTTTTTGACCCTATATTATGTAATATTGGTGGCGTTTTGCGTGATTTCGTTTGGTTTTTGTGTATAAGTGAAGTGGATTATAAATATAAGCTAATAGCGTTCATTCCGAGATCCCACAAAATCTCCCTAGAAAGTTCTAACAAGGGAGCCACGAACTTGTTAGGATACTGAATCTTCATAACACATGACAATGTAATTCACTCGATAATGACAGTAATGGTCTTCATTAAAGAGGACCGGTTGCCAAGTTAAGAATAAGAACAGTTTTTTACTAAACGCGTAACAAAAAGCCCATTTTTAAAATTTTTGTCTACCTGACTGTCTGTTTGTTCTGGGTAATCTCCGAAACGGTTGGACCAATTTTGATGGGACTTTCACTGATAGATAGCTGGATGATATAGGGAGTAACTTAGGCTACTTTTATTTTAGAAAAAGAATTAAGTTTCCGCGCGAATTAAAAAAATCTGGTCATGGTAAATCAATTCGGGCGCTTAAATGGATTATACTGAGTAAAACATAAGAGATATAGCAAATTAATGTGTCACATAATCATAAAAATTAAAATGACGTACAAAAAGTGCGAGAGAGTATAATACATCATCTTGTAAAGAACACCCATCATAAGCATTTTTGTCTTTAAAATAGCCGGGAGCGGGAACCAAGATTCGCGCGAGCATTCTGTAGTGCACGTGAGCGAAGCCATGGGCACAGCTAGTTATGAATAAATATGCTTACACCACAAAATAATTTTATTTATATCCTGGGTAAAGGTGGTCCAGCGATGTGTCACAAATGACGAAAAATAGTGTAAGTGAGAGACAATCTGAATTCTAAATAAACAATATGCCACGATTGGCACGTTTAAAAAAAAAGAAAATTTACTCACATTAACAAAAGTAACCTTGATATTAATAAGATCAATTGGCAGAAGTTGTCGTATATTACCTACTTACAACAAACAGTCGAGTTCTCCTGGAGATAATTCCATGGCTTGCTCACAGTAAGGAGTGACACAATATTCAGGCTGGCGTAGTGACTCCGAACGAGAAAGTTCAACTAATTTCCCTGATGTAATCGGAGTTTGATACGAAACAATAATAACTGTTTGTTTTGTCGATATTGTTTGCTCTAACGGTGTACAGGTGGTGTAGTAGCCAGTGTATTGTGACCTCAGGGTGATTACGGGCTGACCGTACTATTTATTCTCGTTTTACTTTAAATGAAATATTATTATGCCCGTAACTGCCTCATTAGCCTAGTAGTCGTAAGCGCGACTGCTATAACCGAGGCCCTGAGTTCGATTCCAAGGTCGGGCAAAGTGTTATTGGTTTTTTCTATGAAATTTTCAGTAGCAGCTCGGAGTTTGGCTTTTTGCCCGATTAATGGCAATAGGCTCGCCCCCTATTACATGGAACCTAAAAAACGTACACGGCGAACTGTTGGTTTACATTGTATACCTCTGCCTAACCCTTCTTAAAATTCTGTTAGATTTCATGAAAAAAAAAAAACTTATTCGTACTTAGTAAAAAAAATATTTATACTCGGGCGGTCCAACTGATCTGGTCTGGTCTGGTCCCTACAGAAGGTCGCAGCTGAATAACCTTTTGTTGTGTTCCTGCGGTGAGTATGGTTTTCAGAGCTCCTTGGGAAGCGGGGATCAAGGTCGGCAAAGCGCCAGTTATGTCTATGATATTACAACTTCCATAGGTAAAGGTAGCCGCTCTATAAGCTTGTTCGCCATCTTTGTTGTATACAAAAAATTAAGATTATGTTTACTACACAGTCATACTTACAGTGTATGTTATTTACATTATTCTGCAATCCTCTTGTATGTTTATTCCTTTTATCGCATCTTGTTTTCACTTCCAAAACAGAACTGTCCTGGTTCGGAACCCAGCTCTCTAATATACCTAAATAAACCGAGGGTATTTGAAATTACTAAAATTAACTTGAACTTTACGACATTGTCTAAAAGAAGGAGAAGCTATCTTTAGATATTGTTTTTTTGAATACGTTATCGGACTAATAAGTATTAAATGTGTGTGTAAACTGCGTTGTTTTTGAGTGCCAAATATTTTTTTTATTCACGTGGTAACAATATTAACATTTTATGTTTTAATGCTGTTTTTATTTTCTTCAATACACTATTGGTAACTATAATACTATATCTGCTAATGGTTTCGAGACGCCTCCAGGGACTACTTGTATCTATCGAAGTAGCACAGCGCCGGACGTCCTCGTTCGAGATCTGAACAAAACTTCCAAACTGTTTGCCTCCGGGCAGTATCCGTTGAAGTAGTTCGGAACACGATATTCCTGAAACGGTTCTACAGAACTCGCCTACTTGGATAACATATTTATACATTCTTTGGGTGTTAAATAGTTTCGTCTCTAGACAATCATCATTATTCTGGAAATGTACACCTACGTTTAGTGTTAAAACGGTATACTTTAAACTTAATAAAACGGTAGCGACTCCATCAAAATAAAAAAAATATTTACAAAATTTTAAACACGAAAATATTCCGTGGTCTTAATATTATCATACCTGAGAAAACCTCACGAGTTTCTCGAAGACGATATTTTTCGAACCAGTAGTAGTGTTTTAACGTTGATAGATCCTAAATTGAATAAAGATTTTTTTTGTTTATTTTGAATTAATTAATAATTGACGCCACGAGCACCAGAGTGACCTGTCTGCTTTTTTCGATAAATAGACCTCTACTATATGCATAATCTAAAAATGTGATTTTATAAAACCATATATTTTTATAGAGGTCGCTCACAATTTATTCGTTATAGTAACGTACTTTATATGTTTTCAAGTGACCTGTACATGTAAATATAACATACATGTTCTTAAACGTAGTGGACATCTTAAGAAGCAGAAATAAAGCAGTAGACATATTTAAAAAACAATAGAAAACCATTATGTATTTTTGGACTTAATTAACTAATTAACTTTAGCATTAATCATGCTCTTTATGTATTATTTTATGTCTTATTCTTTATTGCTATTGTTTAAGACGTGCACTATACAACAAGAAAAATAGTAATATTTACATTTACTGACATTTTTTAAACAGTTATGTAAAAAAAAAAAACTATCGACTTAAAAAACATTCATATTGATTTTTGGGTGGGAATTCTTAAAAATTGTTAAATTAAATGTTAAAGAAGAAATATAATATGATATTATATATTTTATATATATACATATATATACACCAATAGACACCATAGCGTAGACACCACATAAATAGACTGACGGTTACGCAGGGCTGATTAATTATGATAATTCAAAATAATTACCACTATTGGTGTCTACGCTGACGGGAGAAGCTCCACGATTCACCTGTATCAGTCAAAGGAACAGTGGGAAGCGGTCAAGGTCATGTCTTAATCCACCGGCTTCTCACACCGATTCGTCTCATGGCGAGATTACAAGTATACACAATATAATAATATAATATCTGGGCGACCGACCTCTGCCCGGTGTCTTATAAACAAAAAAAGAAAAACGCCTGTCTAGGTAAACTAGGAATGTAAAACATTATCTAAATGCAAAGTTTCATCGAAATCGTTGTAGCCGTTTCTGAGAAACCTATTAAATTTATATACAAGAATTGCTCACTTAATATAATAAGATATATCAATCAATATCCATGGGTCAACACAGTTCAAAAGTTATCAAACGGAGGCAAACTGATTTTTAAGACAAACAATCGACCGTAATATACATATATAGGGGGAATATATCTCGTCCCATACATAGCACAACAAAACTCGTATTTAATCAACAGATAATAATTAACAACGCAATATGCTATTTATATCGCAATCCTATCAAAAACATAACTTCTCGAACAATAATACATGTAAAATCGGCGCGCAGTCTCACAAGAAGAATAATATATGTTATATGTCACTGGAAAATTGCATTTTTATGATCAATCTATTGCGTTTGTAAACTATCGACAGACTGTGAACTGACAATAAGTTTATTTTTCGAGGTTAAGTAAAATCATGATACTAGAACGTGCAAAATGTGCTTTGCATCGGTTTATTTGTTTCTGGTATCGTAATGATGGAAGTTTCAACCCAATCTAACTGATTAGTTTATAAACCTATCACAATTCATCTAAACGTTACATTGCAAATTTTAGTGTCCCTTCGCAATCCACCGACAGTTTACAATCATACTACATCATTGTTGATAAATTATCAGTTCGTATAATTATCCGGTGACATAAACAAACACAATAAATTAGTTCAATAATCTATTACAATGAATAAAATTGAAGTGTCTATTTGTAATGTCAAAATAACAGCTTTTTAATAAATGTATATGAAATTATATATGATACCTATAGCACAAAACACACTTTCAAATTTTTGTTTGCCTGTCTGTTCGTTCAGGGTAATCTCCGATACCGTTGGATCGATTTCAATGGCACTATCATTGATAGATAGCTGATGTTATAAGGAGTAACTTAGGTTACTTTTATTTTAGAAAAATAATTAGGATTCTGCGCACAAAAGACTGGTTATCGTGAATTAATTCGGCCGCTTAAATGGCTTATGCTGAGTAAACCATAAGAAATAATCAAATTAATATAGTACACATTTGTAGACATTAAAAAGACTTACAAAAAAGTCACCGAGAGTACACGAGCTGTATCCCAAAAGTATACGATCTGTACCCATAACAACGGCTACCATGGCAACCGAAGAGATTTGTTATTTTGAGTACAGCGTGTCTTTATGTACATTATCGATTTCGCGTTCATCGGATTTTGCTATAAATGTAAATGATGAATATCGGAACAACGAATTTGCATAAAGTTTTACTCGAAACACGGAAAGAGTAGTGTAGAAACGACCGAAATGATGCAGGAGGATTTTAAAGACGCTTGAATGGGCAAAATTCAAATAAAAGAGTGGTACAAGCGATTCAATAACCGTCGCAAGAATATTTAGGCGAGCGGCGACTGGCTTCTCCGCCGTGATAATGGGCCAGCACAATCATCAAACCTCGTGCAACAAGTTTTAGCTAAACATACTATTAAAAAACTACGTTTGTCTTCGTAGAGTCCCTCCGTAGTCACCTGCTACTTTTAGCTGTTCCCAAAATTAAAAGTTCCGCTCAAAGGACACAGGTTTGATGACAGAGAGATGGTTGAAATGAAAGCGACGCGTGCAGTCATGGCCATTCCGAAAACCGATTACCAGAACTTCATCAGGATGTGGAAGCACCAAAGCATCTTGTTCAGTCGAAGGGGGACTATTTCGAAGGATCGAAGGATGCTAAGAGCCGAATGACGAAAAATAATGCCATTGCGAAGTTATAGGTAAAGGTCGGATACTTTTGAATGTCTATCTTCTAAGGAATACCCACAATATGCATCGCGCGTATGTACAATCGATGGCATTCTGTAGTCCATGTGAGCGAAGCCGCGGACTCAACTAGTTAATTTATATTGTTGGAATTTACTCCTCAAGAATCGATTTACATATAAGAACCCCGGTATTGAAATTTTATGAGGAGTGAAATTTATAAAAGCGTTAACAGAAAGCGTTACGATTTTCTGGGCGAAGTACATTGCGCACCTTTTACTTTGAAATCATGATGTGTGCACATACATCATCTAGCTTTTAGATAAATCATTAACCACTCAATCAATCAATCAGTCAGAAATTCGCTACGTAGGTTTTACTTGGAGCAATTGAATATTGGCTAGGTTTTTTCTCTTTTTTTTTACTTAACATTATGCACACCTTGCATATACCTTTCCCTTGCTCCCTTGGAAGACTGGCAGAGAATGCTTTTTAGCATGAAGTCCTCCATTTGTACTTTTTTTGTGCAATAAAGAATATAATAATAATAATAAAAACAATTATCTCTTTTCGTATTGCACATTCAAAGACAATTGTACTCACGGAGTAAACTCCAATCGTTCCTCGGAGCCGACACACATACACAAACATAGGCCAACTCTCGCCGCCCTAGCTGAACCAGGGTAGACGGGTCTTAGGGCCCGTCTTGCCATTGCACAAGTTCGGCGGACGGAAGTGACAGCTAGGGTGTACTGAGATGTCTCCTATTTAGGCCGGGGCCCGATATTGCCGGGCCGGCCGCCGGGACGATACGGTAGTTGCTACTTGCAGGTCCCGCGTCGCCCCATCGAGGCGGCGGATGGTAAACCGTGGAGTTTTAGTGAGTAGGATTCTCACATAACCACTAGTCCCCCCGAGCGGGTGTGTACCCATGACTGGTTTCTCCACGTTAAAAAAAATAGGTTTGTTGTGATCACATCCGTTATTTAACTGTCGGTTATTAGATATTAATCATCTAAGCGACAATCGTCAGTGAACCACGTCACGTAACAACCCTGGAGGGTTAGACAAACACGTGGCCGTGCGCACAATGCGATACTGATTACGTTCCCGATTCAAACGAGCTGATAATTTCGCACCTATAAGCAGAGCAACCACACGTAATTTAATTCACAATTCATTGTGCTAGCATATTCAGCGTGAACGCTTTGTACTAAATGTGAAGTAGCGGGCGGTATGTGGCTTACCGACCTGCCCGTTGGCATGGAAACCACTAGACATTCTGCATTCAGTTTAAGCCCTAAGATGGCACTTATGAACGTCAGAAAACTACTGCCTGTTCGGATATCGTCGTGTTTAGACAATTCATTACTACAAATTGGAAGAATATAAGTGCCTAAAAAGATTATGTAAGTAAAATTAGGATAAAAATTAAATAAATGTATACATTTCAAGAAAATTTACAAATATATTTTATGTTACTTTTATATGTTATAATATTAATTCAGTAATGTTCTTCAATGAAAATTAAAAATTATTTAATTAATTTAATTCACAAGTTCCTAATAAACCTCCGTAATTTTTCATCTCACCATTTCACCAACAACATAGGTTCCGCCCTTGTAAACCAGGAACAGTCGCCTCGGCCGCGGCCGTGTCACCCTGGACGACTGACACCGTGTAAGCCCGAGGCAGGAACCGCCATTCTGGCCGCGTCATATTGAAAGATAGTCACAGCATCGACATTAGATGAGATTAAATAATCATTTAAAAAATATATTATCTCATTATTAGAAAATTCGGAATGAACCTCTCTGGCGTTTCAATTTTTAGTTTATATACAGTGTGTATTAAAAACCCCGTCGGATCTGTGAAGGTGTTATTAGGTATCGAGATTATATTCTATTTATGTTATCTATCTCAGATTATAAGTAAAAAAAATACCCCTAAAAAAATAGTTAAATGAGGAAACTTACATGGCAATACAGGCGGCGCGGCGCAGGGTACCGCTGAGCCACGCCGGGACAGGCAACGGTGTTATCACATTTTAAAAACTTGTTAAATTTTAGGGAATCTAAAACTAAATATGTTAATTTTAAATCACAATAACATTTTTATTTCCATAATAAATAAAATTTTGTTATTTTTTTCAGTAATGTAATTGGGGGGTACCTGTGTACATATATATATATATATATTGTATTATTGATATTTGACTATACCACACGGTAAAACATGAATTCGTTATAAGAATATATATAATTTATAAAATATTAAAATTATGAGACCTTTCGATCCAAAATCTATCTTTTTTTTCTGTGTTACTACAATTTTGAAATTTAAATTTATTTATATATAAATAACATAATACAACAACTAAAGGTAAATATAATATTATATACTGAAAATAATTTTTAAGACCGTCAATCATAACAATACATTCCAGTCATCGAGAGAATAGTTGGCGAGAAACTCGGTCCAGTTTATTTTTATTTTTTTCTTTCAAATGTGTAAATGATATTTACCTACAGTAATATAACTTAGGGCCGATTTTTCAATTTTCAGGTAAATTTATCTGAGGAATAATTTTCAAATTTTGACAGATTTACCATACATTATCTGTTAAAAAGTTATTTGCCAAATAAAGTTACCCGACAATTTAAACATCAGCCCTTATAATAGTGTAGTTAATAAGTTATTTCATGCAAAGTTAGGGAGACACTTCCAGATATCACTGTCATTCACATAATGATCCACTTAACAGCAAAAACTTGCTTGACATGGTCCTCGAACTTTTGTCCGGCAAATCAGTAATGTGCATCGGGATTTTATTATAAATACCCAACAGTCACCTAATAAAACTTTTATCGGTACTTTTTAATAAGTCTAAAACACCGTATGGCTAATTTATATATACTAGTGGTCGCCCTAAGGTCGAAATTTGATCATAGACTGTTTTCTGTTTGACAATGTGAATATTTTGGGGGGTCTAAGTTTAATGTCACTGTTCGGGTTAGGATTCGCAGTATTAATTAATTTCATTTAATATATTAGTAACAGATATTATAGATACATTTTAGCTTTCTGCACTTCCTCTCTATATAAACTTTAACCATGCCAAATCTCCGACTTCCGTACACGAAATACGCTTAAAAAGGGGTAGAATGCTTTTGCTTCACATATTAATATATAAATTCCTAGTAAAAGTAGTAAAAACTGTGCTGGTCTTTTACAAAATCTAGCTTATCAAAGTTTTTACGAACATACATACAACTCTACAAAATGACTGCACGACCTGATGGTAAGTACTGTGATACAAATTTCACCGGCAGTAGTCGACGTCAGTTGAAATAAATCTTCACACGTCGTTTTATGGACCCAATATTAAGGAAGGAGAGAACACATTGCTTGGCAGACTATTCTACAACCGCACGGTACAGCCAAGGTAGAAATATGCGAAGCTCTTTGTTTGTGCAGTGATAGGCTGTACTGAGTAATTACGGCAAACTCTTCAAAACATTTACCATAATACAGGCAATAAAACTCACTTGTACGATGTTTGTATCATTACACAATACGGACATCCCGTCCTCGTCCCAGGGCATAGAGGAGGTATTAAGTATTATACGTAGTTAGTCATTTTTCACACCTGCATACTCACAATTACATTTAGTGGCAACACGCCACATTGCGCACGCTTCATAGCATTAAATTTCTTTGCTCGATAACATATAAGTGTAAATACATTTATAAATATAGTCTCGCCAATACTGTCTTTTCAAAATATGCCTATTTGGTCCCTCAGAATAAAATTACGAAATAACATGTCATAGCCGTCGTTCATAGTCGCTTTAAAAATCTATCAGATTTCTTTTAATTCGAGTACAGTTTTAATTAAAAAAATTTTTTGGAATACGTGCACATTTACTAATTCGAACTCTGAACGCCTTCAGAAATATTCTCGTAGTCACCAAGTAGGAAAAATAGGGAACTATAAATTTCTTAACGTTTGAAATCACCATTGTTACATCGTAGGTTGCCTTAGTGAATAAACCCGTATTTTGTCTTGCGAAAAGATCTTGGGAATGGAAAGAGCCACACATATTTTACTTTATTTACTTTTAGCACCAAAAGATTAATGTTTCTATTTCGATATTAATCGGACATCGTTAGTTACTCAACGATATTGAAATCGACGATAACATCGAATTTTTCTTTTATTGCTCAACACTAGTTTCGTGTTACATTAAATCTTATAATTATTATTTATAGATTAAATAATACTAAACTGAGAGCACTACCTAATGGACTATCAGTCCAATGTAAATAAAAAAACTGTTATGACAGCTTATTCGTGAGAATCAATCAATCAAAGGGAAAGTATGAAAATAAGAGACACATTGTAACGCGAGCATTACAAGAAATTTTACAGGAAATCCAATTATATTTTATAAGTAGATACAGAAGTGACCCTCTTTATATCCAATCGTGAATTGTGGGCAATAGCCTTCAGTTCAACTTCGACTTGATACCGGTGCGGCGTGAGCAAGAAGAAACTTTATCCTTTTGCAACGACAGAGTTTCAACCTTGAGCTGTGCTTTTCTATCTATTTTGTTTCACTATGCCGATAACAACATTTATACTGTTTTTATATTGCTTTCAGTGATAACACAACATGTCTATAATATATAACACGTATCGAGTATAACACGTCTATTTATAAACCGTCATTGGGAAAAACAATTGTACTTTGGTTCATCATATGAAACGCTGCATGAAATGTCCTTAGTACGTAAATTGATAGGTCATCCAAATTACGATCTATTAACCTAAAACATGCATTTTGCCTATCAATTATTATCATTATAAAATAATTATTATATTAATTAATATACGTTAGAAAAACATTTCGCATGACAAAATCCTAAATCTATACAATAATTATTTTGTAACTTTTCGCTATTTTTTTCTTATTATTTGCAGGATTACTTTGGTACTTAATACTAGAGTAGATCAAAATAATAAAATCAATAAATCGAAATTTAATCGTATTAATTGTATGAATTGAAAGAATCGTATGCCGTTGTACATTATATTTATCTTTTTTTTCCAATAAAAAATATATTTGCGTGTTTCATTGACGTAATTCCTAAAGTTTCACTACAGCAAAATGCAACAAAGAATATTATTTGGAAGAATTAATCTTGTTGTTTGGCGTCAGGCATTAAATAATTCAAGTGTTGCGAATTGGGATCTCAATTGTTGTTATAGGTTATTTTTGTTCATTCTTTTATCTGCATAAACAACTCTCAATTGCTTTAAATTATAATCATATCATCGATTATATTTAGCTATAAAACAGAATCGATAATCGTAAAATCAATGTCCAATTTAAGATAATATTCTACATCGCAAAAATAAACATATGAGTATGAACAAAGTATAGTCATTATTCAATTCAACAGGATTTTTATCTGTAGTCTTTAACGTTTTGACTTCTTATTAGATATGTCTCCTACAATTTTTATAACTACCTATTATTTTCATATTAAAATTAACGTTTTTAAAGCTTTAATGTATCAATTATTTAGAAGGTTTTATAATCGTTTATATTAGAATTTAGTTAGAAAATTTCGTATGTAATATACAAGTGTAGCCTGATTATTAATTTTGTTTATTTTGGTAATAAGTACCGTGCTTGAAACGAATTTGTTTATTTCCAATGCTTTATTACTTGACACAATGAGATGTAGTAGGTATTGCTTGCTTATTAAATTAATATTCTACGTTTATTGTTGTTTATTATAGATAATATTTACTTTAATTATGATTATAAATCTTAGCATCCTGTTTGCGGACATCTGCGGCTTCACCTCCCTGTCGGATCAGTGCACCGCCGAGGAGCTGGTTCGCCTTCTTAACGAACTCTTCGCCAGGTCAGTTTAACACCCACTCAATTATCGTAACATGGTCGATACTCTTTCGTACAATCTTGGGCTTGAATATATATATATGAAATGGTGTCAATTATTAGCTAATATAACGTATTATCAAAGAATCATCGAAAATTCTGCGGATTTTAGTAATCTAAGAGCAAAGTTTTAGATAGTTCGTAATAGTATGAAGTCTTGTAACAAAATACAATTTAAATTTTTTTTGCTGATTGATATTTTTGGATATAGAGTTATGTTTATTTAATTTTAAGTGTGGGAGGATTTTTATTCAGAAATCTATGGTGAGTAGAAGTAAGGACAACCGTCATAAGGGGGGGACAAGTTAAAAAAGTGTCGAGATGGAAGCATGCAAATTACAATCACAAAAACTATCAAAATTGCGCTAGCGTAGCAAAATGGAATGCTACTTTTTCGTGATTTTATAGGTTTTACAGTAGTAAAACTTTAAAAAAAAATTGAGTAATGATGGGAAAAGTTTATGGAGTGGAAAGTTCGTCGAGCCCAAGAGCTCGTGACAGTCAGATATTCGTTATGTTATAAATGCTGAAAATGTATCTGTGCATGTCTCCAACACTGGTAAGAACGATCAACTATTATGAAATTTGTATTAAGACAAAAAATGAATTACAATGTTTATTAAAGGAAATGGATACCATATTTACTAGTTTTGGTCTTAAAATCAACACAAACAAAACAAAAACATTAACAGCTTCAATAAAAAAACAAGTCAATAACTTTATTAATCTTTATATTAATACGTGAAGCAAAAGCTTTCGGTAACTTTTTAAGCATATTGTGTGCACGGAAGACTGTGACATTTGGCATGGTTAAAGTTTATATAGAGAGGGAGTGCAGAAAGCTAAAATTTATCTATAGGTAACTTCTGATATTATATATTATTCTAAATATTATAATATCTGTGACTAATAAATTAAATTAAATAAAGTAATACTGCGAATCCTAAACCGATCAGTTCCATTGAACTTAGTCCTTCCAAAATATTGACATTGTCACTCAACGAAAAGTGATAACAAGTGATGTAGATAATACTCATTGTTTATGAATACTGTGAATGGCAAACAGAAAATATTCTATGGTCAAAAAGTCGCTGGTCGAATTTCGAGCTTACGGCAATCCATAGTCTTAATAGTACGCCCATCGAACAAGTTATATTCAAATATTTAGGCAGCATTATTTCAAAAGGCTGTAGGTGTACATCTGTTATCATGACCCGAATAGTGATTACAAAGAAGTTTTTTAATGCAAAGAAATATTAATTTAGAGTAAAAATATCAAAAATGTGTTAAAAAGAAATTAATAAAAATATATGTATGGAGGGTAGCTTTCTATGGGTGTGAAACGTGGACAGTGACAAAGAGAAATGAGGAAGGACTAGAAGCATTCAAAATGTGGTGCTTGAGGGGGGTGGAGATAATTAGTTGCAAGTAAAGAAAAAGGAATGAAGAGGTATTAAACATGGTAACAGAAAGGAAGATATTACTAGAGATCATTAAAAAGATATGAGAGGAAACAGTAATTGATAGGTAGTTGACGGACAGTTTCGATAGTTCTTACATTTTACCAGACAAGTTGAAAGTTTTTAACCATTTTAATCAATTGTTTTAATTCTTTAAATTTAATAAATCATTTGTTAATTAGAGTTGTTCAATTTTTTTGTTGTTTAACTCGTTTACAACAATCGATTATCGATAATCTTTACTTACTTCTTAGCTTATATTTTAGTCTTCTAGATTGTGAATGCGTCGTTCAAAAAATATAATTTATGTTTTAAACCCTACATTGACTAATTACATTCAGGCCCGCAAATACCCGTCTCCTTTTCAAACTTCTTACTGACGCATTTACGTATGAGTAAATCCAATGGAATTTTACATAAGAACCAAGTTCATTCCAAGTAAATTTTAAAATAAGCGCTAGTTCTTAATTTAAATTATTCAAAAGGCACGCTAAAAATAGAGATATTGACAAAAAGCGAATAAAAATAGCCACCGTATAATTTCTCGGAAAAGATTAAATTTAAGATCCGTGGATTGCACAATATTATTTAAAAGGCTGATTATATCAGCCACAAGCTCGTTTAATCTTATCGCTGAATGGTAGCGAGTATGCAACACGGTGCGGTAAACAAAAACATTCAAAACTCTGAATACAACAGTTTCTTTCTCTTCAATTTCTTATTATTGCTTGCAAAGTTTCTCACCGAGATCTTCTATTCTTTTTTCGATATTAATAATTTGCGTTTCTTGCGAACTTATCACAATATTCTTACGAAGATTGTTTTTCTATTCTGGCGACTCGCAATAACAGTTAATGCGACATAGCTCACGATTATTTACACAAATCATGTTTTTGTGTTTTAAGTAACACTAGTTTCGGCGTTTCGACATATGCCTGCACGCAGGAGTGTTGAATGGCAATATTGTGAGCACTAAGGTCGTGCTTAAATTTACACGATACTCACATATGAATGTAAACTTAAAAAAATACCATCAAAATGATAACCCGCAAGCTTTGGCCGTGCTAGTTACGGTCCGGTATCGCGGTGTCTTTCAATAGAGCTTCCAGTTTCGACACACAGTTGTTTTAGATTTACAAGGCAGAAACCTTCAGATGCGGTGAAGCTTCGCACAACAAAGTGACGGCACTCTACCTGATGTGTGACGTCAAGTAAAATTTAGTCCAAAAACTACAACGACATCCGAGTGATCTACACTGACACTGTGACACAGTGACACTGCCATGTCGACTTTCACAAATTATTCTACATGTTATGTTTTGAGGATTCCATGTTGTAGAAATAGGAGGACACTGTCTAGGAGACGGTACCGTAGCTTCACAGTACGGTAAAGATATGACACACCAAACTTCTTAGTTCGTCTCGAAATGGAGGCTTAATGTAAAGCTCCGAAGCCCAGCGTTTGAGGTTTTGCTATGAAAGGGCGACGATGGAATTATATTAAAGAAATCTTCAAAATAATCGCCGTGATAAAGACAAATTAATACACAGCTATCATGTTATTTAAATAGATTGTTATTAGCAGGCGCCTCGGAACGTTTCAGTTGAATAACGCTTTTTATGAAAGTTTCTTACAATTCGTCTAATTTTCGTCAATGGCGAGGAACATAAACTTTAAAATTATTTTTAACTAATTAATTTTGATGAAGAATTAAGGGAGATTTGACGTTGCAACAAAAAATACTTTGAGGAAATTATTATATCTATAGAGATGGTTTCGTACCTGCATCATAAAGGCTAAATCAAAAATTCCCTAGAGCAAGAGAAACATTGTAGTTCACCACATATAAGTAATAAAACAGACTAACATAGAAACATAAAGAAAGAACATTAGCGAATAGTTGTTGAAGTCGGAAACTTACTTAGGTTTAATTTCTTAATTAGTAAACTGGTTTCTTTCTGTATTTAGTAAGTCATGTGTTTTCAAGTCAAGTTCTTCAGGCCACTAGAGCTATATTTTTAAATAGTACGGCGAGGTATAACTAAGGTGGCCCAGCTATAATTCGATGTAATAATAAAATTAAATCCTTGCATAATTAATTGTCTGCGAGATATCACAAAATACGTTTAAAGTGAGTTTGAACACAAAGAGAATAATTAATTGAACTCGCTGATACGTGATCTGAGCAAGGCCTGAGCGCTGCTAAATAACTAAATACAGAGGCGGTGACGTATCAGTATAAGCGCCTGCCTGCCACGACCCCTCTCCCTTTCCTATGCATTCAGTACTTTGATCTATCTGTTTTGTAAATACCCGTTCTTCTGCCAACGTCAATTTTCTAGCTCTAAAAATATGGCGGGTCCAGGTAAACTAGCTAGATAATTTATTTGGCAGCTTTCATTTTACAATAACTAAACTACATAATGTAAAATGCTACCAAAATTACATAACGCATGATGAAATAATAATTATAATTTATTAATTAAAACTAGCGGTCGTCCAGTGGTCGCAATTCGACGAGCGACTTTTTGATCATAGATCATTTATTACCTGTTTCACATTTGCAATTTCACATCTGTGCAATTAATAAAATTGAAGTATCCGTTTGTAATGTCAAAATAACAGCTTTTTACTAAATGCATATGCAAGTATATACGAAACCTATAAACAAACATCCCAATTTAAAATATTTTTGTCCGTCTGTCTGTCTGTTTGTTTCGGGTAATAGATAACTAATGATATAGGGAGTAACTTAGGCTACTTTTATTTTAGTAAAAGAATTAGGGTTTCGAGCAAATAAAAAAAACTGGTCATGGTGAATCAATTCGGGCGCTTAAATGGCTTACACTTAGATATATTAAATTAATGTACTACATAATTGTAGGTATTAAAAATACCTACAAAAAGGTCACGCAGAGTATACGTCTGTTTTCTAAAGAACACTCACAATAAGCATTTTTGTCTTTAAAATAGCGGGGAGCGAGGTAGCAAGATTTCGCGTGGGCATTCTGTAGTCCACGTGAGCGAAGCCACGGGCACAGCTAGCTTGCAATGTAAACAATGAATATTGTTTTTGTCACTTTTCACTTAATAACAATGTTTATGTTTAGGATGGTCTAAGTTCAATTAATCTCGTCGGGATAGTACCCGCAGTATTATTTATAACTGATTATTTTTGTAACACGTATTATAAATAAATTTTAGCGTTATCCACTCTTTCCCCAAATAAACTTCAACCTTTCCAAATCTCAGATTTTTCCGTACTCCCATATTGGGAGTCCTAAGTTTTCTCTTTACGTATGAATATACTATAGATAAAGATAAAAAACTCCAAACTTAAATAATGGCATATATACAAATAAATAACAGCCTTTGACAAAATTATATGAATGTATACATACATATATAAATCACGCCTATTTTCCAACGGGGTAGGCAGAGACCACGTCTTTCTACCTGCCACGATTTTGGCATACATCTTTCGCTTCTTCAATATTATATACCTACGGTACTTATAACAAAAAACTTACACACCGAGCACTAAGAAGGAATGTGTGCCACCCCCTAGTCACGCCCTTGCTGAATGAAAGCAATGGCCTTCAAAGAAACAGCTTCGGTTCATAAACGCACACAACTAACGAGTATCTATTTCCAAGGTTTATTATTAAAGCGCATCCAGTAAGTAACTTCATGTTTAAAACAGGGTTATGATTAGTTTATTTATTTGTAATATTAGATTACGAGATTTGAAGGTGCCACAGACCTTTATAATGTATGACTATTAAAAGTTGCGCAAGGACAGTTTAACTCGAGTTTCCTATTTGAACGTGTTAGTAAATGTACCGAGTTTAATCCGACTTGGGAAATAATAAGTAGATGCTGGCGTCCGTTAACAACTACGAAGCAACTTACGTATGTAATAATGTTAATTTCTCGCAGCCGGAACTCTGCTTCACCGCATGCAAATATGTAATTAAGAAAATTCAAAGCTGATGCAATACTTCCGGTTTTATTAGTGGAAAGCATATTACGGGGCAATAGGGAATGGCTACTAATTAATCAACTATTAATAGATCGTTTTTGTAAAATAAAGAGATTTCACTGCACTTTAAGGTTTTATTATTATATAATTACAAGAATACACCGGAGCACATTGTGACTTGACACGTATAATGCCAAGAAGAAAGTAACGTTTTTAAATCGCAAAGGCGGGACTCAATTCATTGCTTGTAATGTTTTAGCAGGCGCATATTATATTCGTTTGCGCTCATAATTCCATCATAAAGGCATACAGTATTATAACTTTAACCTTGTTCTCTCAGTCTTCATCAGTCTATGTCTAGAAACGTTGTGATTTACACGTAGGATTAATAAGATTATTTATGCATAAATTTAATGAACAGTAATTATGTTGAGTGATTTAAATAGACTAGTGATCGTCCTAAGTTCGAAATTCAACCTGCGACTTTTTGATCATAGACTATTTTTGTTTGACATTTGCAGTATTCATGAACCTAAACAATGAGTATTATCTACATCACTTGCTGTCACTTTTCGTTGAGTGACAATGTCAATATTTTGGAGGGTCTAAGTTCAATGGCACTAGTCGGTTAGGATTCGCAGTATTAATTTAGTATATTAGTAACAGATATTATAGATACATTTTAGCTTTTTGCACTCCTTCTCTATATACACTTTAATCATGCCAAATCTCACAGTCTTCCGTTTACGCAATACGCTTAAAAAGTGGTAGAAAGCTTTTGCTTCACTTATTAATATGTATATAGATTATTAATGTGATTACATAATAACTATAAATATTATTTGTACAGTTGAAAAAAAGACAAGTCCGATTGAGTTCCTTGCCAGGTCTTCTCGATGATTGGGATGTTTATAAGAGCCTTTTTGGGGCCTAAATTGAGTAAAATATTTTTTGATTTAATTTAAGTCAAGACCAACCGAATTGTATTATGAGAGAATATTTGAACACAAATGAAACACCAATATAAATCTAAGTTACGAAATATCTTTAGAGATGTGAACGGTCCGTTGATTCCAGTGATAGAACCCAGTTATATAGATCGCACCAAAGTAAGTTGAGGTTATCCAAATAAAATTGAAAACCTTACAAGCCATGTTGACATTTGACAAACGAATTATCTGACTGTAGTCACGTTTTTAGATTGTAGATGAAGCCCTGACGCCAACATATGCCAGTTTACAGTTCAGTGCAAGTACTTCCAGGTCAATACTACCTAAGAGTTATGAAAGAATTAATCTCTTTTTTATTGGGGCTAGTGAGTGGATCACATTCTTACCAGAGGTTGCGAGATGATGCGGTCAAATATTCTTAGAATTTTTTTTACTAGGTATGACTACTTTATCTTTACATTAATATCCTATATGTACCCTATAATAACCTCTTGATAGTAAAACTTGCTTGACATGGTCCTATTCTAGTATTAAAACTGTGTCGGTGTTTGATAAAATCTACTCAAATCAAAGTATACTAAAATGTTTTAATCGTATCCCGTCCGTGGCACGAAGTAACATGAATCATACTTAAGTGTCAACATTTAAGAAAATATTTCTGATTTTTAAAATATGTTTAGAACCTCTTGCCTCGTTCTGTCCAGGTTCGACAAACTGGCCGCCGAGCACCACTGCCTGCGCATCAAGCTCCTCGGCGACTGCTACTACTGCGTGTCAGGACTACCGGAGGCGCGCGACGACCACGCCAAGTGCTGCGTTGAAATGGGACTCGACATGATCGATGCTATCGCGTCAGTATTAAAGCAGAAACATACTTTTAACAAGCCGGGCGCTTTTAACGCGAAGTGACACGTGTTCAATCAAATCAAATCGTAGTTACTAATTTGTGTAGTCAGAAACACATTATTAACGCCCAACACGACGTCGCGCTCATCCTTCTATCTCGGTTTATAGCATAGTTCTGTCCCTTTCTCTTCATATCGTGTCACGTCACGTGTTTTAAGTATGTTTTCGTCATAACCCTTTTAGTTTCCTAACAATAACAGTATAATAATATAGAATGATATTTTTTCCGTCATTTGAGGCCCACTACGATACTACTACCGTTACATAAAGTTTGCACCAGTAATTTTTTTTTCTTGTTTTGTAGCCGCAGAAAACTATTGCCAGTGACAATGAATTTAAGCCTTCATATTATTTTTGATCTTCAGAATTGCAGCAGTTATATAATAAACTACCCAAAAATATTAAATAAGCGAAAACTATCTCAGCGTTTAAAAAAACTATTAATAAAGTATCTAAAAAAACTAAAACTAAATTGCTTATCATTTACTAAAACTAAGTAAATAAACTAACAAGAAGCCACATCCAGTTCATAGTTGTCCATGTATTTTGCTACTGTTGTGTTTGTCTATGGTCTTTTTAATAATTACTTATTCTTTATCATATCTACTTTCAATTTATTAATAAAAATGAGATATTTCGCAATATATTTGCTCGCCCGCTGCGTTTATTTATATTTTAAGAATATAATGTAATTTAAAATGTTCTCATTTAAGTGAATTTTTATAAATTCTTATGAGAATGAAGATGTCTTTAAACCGAAAGTGATGTCTAACTAGATGGTGTCTCCCTTGTTAGTACTATCTAGGAAGATAGTGAATAAAAATAAAATCACAACATGGTAACTCAAGATCTTTAATGAAGACCATTACTACCATTATCAAGTTTATAAAGTCTCCTGTACTATGACGATTTCGGTAGCCTAACAAGATAGATGGTGGCCTTGTACAACTTTATAGAGAGTTTTTGTGGGATCTCAGAATGAATGCTTTCAGCTTATATTCATAATCCGATTCAGTTATGCACTAAACCCAAATTATATCTCGCAAAACGCCATCAATATTACATAATATGGGGTCAAAATCCTAAATAAATTAATTAAAAATAAAAACCACAACATGTCACTTCAAGATACCGCCAAAAACTCGCATGACAGATGTCAAATGTTTATTAGAGATGTAACTTCGATCGAATGCTAGTTTTACGATTATCAATTCGTTTTTAGAGCTAAATATAATATATAATACGATTATTCTTTGAATCAATTGAGGGGTGCGTAAGCTGTGTAGATGAAATAACAAAAACAAATTATATCTGCAACTAAGATTGCAATCCGGAATACTTCGATATACAAGTTGTCAAATGTAAGTGTCTGATACCAAAAGGCAAAACTGGCTGTATGTTCATTCCTCCAGTTAATACGCTCTGTTCCATGTTTCTATAGCAGTTAC
Organism: Saturnia japonica; assembly: GCA_033032175.1. Classification (NCBI taxonomy): domain Eukaryota; kingdom Metazoa; phylum Arthropoda; class Insecta; order Lepidoptera; family Saturniidae; genus Saturnia; species Saturnia japonica. The sequence goes on along the minus strand of CM065304.1, from coordinate 2,299,676 downwards.
GAAAATATACTTATGAAAATCCTAGTAACCATAATTAAATGTACATTCGATTATACGGAATATAATGTGCACGTAGTAAAAAGTTAGAATGAAAATTCTCGAAATTCATTAAATGGTAGAAATTATTTAGAATTGTATCGTGCAAAATATTTTTATAACCACTTTCAGTATCATCGTTTTTTATAATGACAAATGATAGTTGAAATGCATGTGTTAATGTTAAGTCGAATAATTTTGCACGACGCGACGTAATAATTTACGTTCTATATGTAATATATACGTCTTGTAACTGTTTCTTATATTAAATATAATAGAGTTTACTATGTCAACGATGTAGAAACTATTAGAATAAATGTTTCTCGTTTGTATGTAAGAGAAAGTAATTTAATCTAAAACAATATTTTCATATAAACATAATAAGTACAAGACAATTTTTAACGAAAAAGAAAACCAACATCAATTATTCTGAAGAGTTCCCTCATGTATCTTCGAACTTGAAGGTCCAACGCCAATGAAATTAAAATGGGACCACCCTTGAGGTATCCCCTATGAAACAAAAAAATAATCATCGAAATCGGTTCATAAACAAATTAGTTACGGCTGAACATCTATAAAAAAAGATACATTCGAAATGATTAACCTACCGTGTTTTATAGAAATACACTTCAATGCTTTTATTTAGGTGAAGCATGTAATCTGCTAACTAAACTAAGTACTAAACAATCATTATAACATCGTTATGAAGTTATAAATAACAAGCTTCGTTTTAATAACTACTTTTAATATGCAGTTAATAAATTTAAATTAATGTATTGCTCTGAGTATCAGTTAAAAATCAATTAACTTTCTAATTAGACTTTTATGCAATTCTATTTGTCGTTGTCACTCAGACCATCATGTCCTAAAGCTTACATGAGAACAGCCTTTTGTATGTAAATGATCAGCCGGGAAATGTTATCTCAAACGTCAGTGACAGCCCCCGGCGAGCACTTGGACAAGGCAGATGCGACAAACCGCAAGGCGCGGTCGACCGTTCTTCATCGCCCGTCCAATGTGAAATCAAAAGCTAATCGGATTTGTCGGAATTAATTCTAAATGAGATTCCGTTTCGAACGTTCGTTCATATCGATTCGTGTCAAAGTATCCAGTTATCGAATTATCGGATGCAATTAGCATTTGATATCGCCATTCGGTTTGCTCGATTTTATATGCACTGAATTTTTATCGGTGAAACAGCAATTCGATATGCAATGCAGAATTATTTTCAACTGATAATTTGATTTATCAGCTCGCTCTTAATTTGTGAATGATTAATTTTATGATTCAATAAACGTTTTAAATAGTATGAAATATTGATATCGACACCCAATATGAATATCACCGTAACTTTGATTAGAATAAAATAAAATTATACGCTAAGCCAATACACAAAAAAAACTATATTTGAGTTTTACATCCTATCTGTATGAGCAATAGATTCATTTTATCATAAGTAAACTAATCATCTATACAATTAATAAAATTGAAGTGTCAGTTTGTAATGTCAAAATAACAGCTTTTTACTAAATGCATATGAAGGTATATACGAAACCTATATAACAAACATCCCAATTTAAAATATTTTTGTTTGTCTGTTTGTTTGTTCGGGTAATCTCCGAAACGGATAGGACCGATTTTAACGAGATTTTCACTGATAGATAGCATATGATATAGGGAGTAACTTAGGCTACATTTATTTTAGAAAAAGAAATAGGGTTCCGTACAAATAAAAAAACTGGTCATGATTAATCAATTCGGGTACTTAAATGGCTTATGGTGAGTAAACCATCAGATATATATCAAATTAATGTAGTACATAAACATAGGCATTAAAACGACCTATAAAAAAGTCCGGGAGAGTATATATCTATCTTCTGAGGAACAGCCACAATAAACATTTTTGTTTTTAAAATAGCCGGGAGCGGGGAAGCATGATTTGCGCGGGCATTCTGTAGTCCACGTGAGCGAAGCCGCGGGTACAGCTAGTTGTAAATAAAATAAAAAAGGTCATGTACAATATCATAGTCAAATAATTAATTAGTTACAATTATTTATATATATATATAGTATTATACGTATTTCTGAAATATATTTCACATCGAATTTTTGTGAACTTTATTAAATTGAATCGATATGGCAGTTTCGATATATACGGACCACCATACTTTTTAGTTTGTAAATAACTATATGAAAATGATTGTGGTATTTATACGAATCTCTTTGAAATATCTTAATTAATAGTGTTAGTGGATGGAAAAAAAATTACAGTCTTGCAATAAAAAGTGTGGTGGAGTTAAGGCCGTGAAGCCGTCAAAGTCATTAATGACTCAAGGGCCCTTGAGAGAAACAGTATAGTCAGTCCGAAAGAAAAACTGCGGTCGAGTGGTTTGATCAGCGGAATATCGATTCGATATCCGCAGGTTCGAACCTCGACATGTACAAAGCAATTTATCAGATGACACGTGCATTTACTAATTTTTATCGATAACACTATCGGCTAATAGTGAAGGAAAATATCGTAAAGAAACTAGTGTACTAAAAGTTAATCGTATATTTGTAGAATTCTTGGCACTTGAAATTACTTATACTTTGTTGGTTAGTGTGCCTTCATCGGAAAAGAGGCATTTCCCCAGCAATGACACATTTACAGACTTATATTATTATTATTGTATATTATCTGTGCTCGCGGCTTCGCTCGCGTGGACTACAGATTGTAATCGATCGGGCACACGCGCGAATCTTGCTCCCCCGCTCCCGGTTATTTTAAAGACAAAAATGCTTATTGTGGGTGTTTCTTAGAAGATAGACATATACTCTTCCTAACTTTTTTGTGGGTCTTTCTATTGCCTACAATTATATAGTACATTAATTTGATATATCTCTTATAGTTTACTCAGCGTAAGCAATTAAAGCGAACGAATTAATTCAACGCATTTGCGAGCCCTCGGGTGTTGCGGATGTTCGTGAACAGCGGTGATCACTTACCATCAGGTGCACCACCTGCCCGTTTGCCCCCTTTTTACCATAAAAAAAACCATGACCAGTTCTTTTTTATTTGCGCGGAGTCCTAATTCTTTTTCTAAAATAAAAGTAGCCCAAGTCACTCCCTATAAAATCAGCTATCTACCAGTGAAATTTCCTTCAAAATTGGTCCAACCGTTTGGAAATTACCCGGAACAAACAGACAAACAAAAATTTAAAAATAGCTTTTTTGATATTGGTATCGTATATAATTTCATTTGCATTACAGACAGACACTTCAATTTTAATAATTGTATAGACTATTAAAGTCCTAGGAAAATAATAGTCGAGGTAACTTTATTGCACGCTATAAGATCATATTGGAGAAGCGTTACAATATGCATCCTCTGAGCGTGTGTGTTTAGCCCGAATAAAACTGTGGTGGGTAACGGAGGGGGTCGTGTTCTGTGCCGACAGGCTGGTCCGCGAAGTGATGGCTGTGAACGTTAACATGCGTGTGGGCATCCACACAGGCCGCGTGCACTGCGTGGTCCTCGGTCTGCGCAAGTGGCAGTTTGACGTTTGGTCCAATGACGTCACCCTCGCCAACCACATGGAGAGCGGAGGTGTCGCCGGGTGAGTGGCTAACATTATTGATATTTCGTGTTTAGGTCTTCAGTCTTTCAGTAGGTCTGACACCTGGGGAAGATTGGGTTTACTAGTGAGCTACAGATGAAAATTTCGGACATTGAAATCGTTTTAAGATAAAAAAATATATCTCGTCTTATTAAATGTCTCTTGTAATATGAATTACTAGCTGTGACCCGTGGTTTTACCCGCATATAATTTAAAAGAAATCACTGATTGATGATTGCGGCCGGAAATATGCATCAAATCGCACGCTGAGGGTTGATTTTTTTTAAATTTTCCTTTATCTCTCATACTATTCTTCCAAAGATCATACTGTAAAAGGTAAAGTTTATCTTCATAAAATTATCTTAATGATGAAGTAACTTTCGTTCTTAAGGACTAAAATATGCCATGCCTAAAAATAATGCTCATAAATCACTTTTAATTTTTTTATAAACTTTTGTCACAGAATACTGTATTGTTACTTATCCATAAGAGATATACATATGCTATCACATACTTTTTTTAGACATACTAAGAACCAATATTCATGTACAATATGAATCTACCTATCAAATACAAAAAGAGTTTTTCGAATCTGACTAGTAGTTCCAGAGATTAGCGTGTTTAAACAAAATAAACATACAAACAAAAAAACATTTCCGCTTTATTATATTAGTATCTGCTAAAAGTGAATGCGCTGATTGTAGATGAAACAAAAAAAAATGGTAGTTACACGGGAAAAGTATCCCATCGACACTTTTTTTAGAAAAAAACAGAGACGAAAGAGATGTAGAGGGTATTATACACTTGACACTTGGCGACTGCTCCTCTAGATTCGTTTATTATCTTATAGCTTGTTTAGAAGCGTGTTTATATAAGTATATTTAAAACCGAATGTACTAATTAAGTTTATAATTTGTACATATTTTTATAATAAATAGTTAATAATAAAATGTTTATTTTTGTAAACAAAAATTTTATTTCTTATTAAATGCAATTTTATTACCATTCTTGCCATTTGTGCTTGTTATTTAATAATACATAATATATAGCGAAAGGAACTTCGTTCCTGCCGGGTAGTGGCTTACGACAACTCTACTTTTTACCCGACTACGAAAAAGAAGAATATTATGTTTTTCGAGCGTATTTACGTAATGTCTGTATATTTCTTTGGCACAATCTGTAGCCTAAATAGTTTGATGGATTTTAGCAAATTAGCTGACGTTAGATTCATCTTAATTGAAGAAGTGACGTAGGATTTAATATAATATTCAAAATACGACGTCTGGAATCAAATAGAAAGTGTTTTTGGTGCAGTTGGGTCTTTTGTTTACTGTTTAACCATTTATTTTATAATTATGTTCATACGATGACATTGTGAGTGAATTGCCGCTGCTTTTAAACCCTTACTAAAGGTTTTCAGTTCCCAGCTTGTGTGAATATGCGCACGTAACGTGTACATTGTGGGTGTCGTCACCAGACGCGTGCACGTCACGAAGGAGACGCTCCGATATCTCGGGGACGACTACAAAGTGGAGGCCGGTCATGGCGATCTACGCAACGCTTACATCAAGGACCACAACATCGAGACGTACCTCATCGTGCCTGACGATACCAGCCGCGTCGTGAGTTCTTATCTATTTATATTCCTATGTACAGTTACCCTCTTTTATAGTAGCACAATTATGGAATTTATATAATCATTATATTAATACATGAAGCAAAAACTTTGTACCCCTTTTTAAGCGTATTGCGTGCATGAAAGACTGTAAGATTTGCCATGGTTAAAGTTTATATGGAGGAGTGCAGAAAGCTAAAATATATATCTACATAATATCTATTACTAATATATTATGTTTAATTAATTAATACTGCGAATCCTAACCTGACAAGTGCCATTAAACTTAGACCCGCCAAAATATTGACATTGTCACTCAACGAAAAGTGACAGCAAGTGATGTAGATAATACTCATTATTTAGGTTCATGAATACTGCAAATATTAAACAGAAAATAGTCTGTGATTTAAATGTCACTGGTTGAATTTCGACCTTAAGGCGATCGCTAGTAAATATACAAATAGCAGAGCTATCTTGAACAATATCGCTTGTATACTAGGTGCATCAGACACCGTTACATGGTACTTAAGAATAAGGACTACCGTTTGTTCTGCAGGACAAGAAGCCGCACCACACCCAGGCCTCCAACGGGAACGTGTCGAAGGAGTTGCGCGTCATGGGTCACGGGTCGCAGCACGGAAAACACTCATCCAAGTAACTGGAAACCTTTCTAATTTCTTTTTCTTACCCTTTTATTTAGCCAAAAGACTTCCACTGTTGAAGACTCTTTATCGAATTTAAAAAAGTGATAGTTGTCAAAAATTTGTTTAGACAAACTTGATGAATAGTACTTGATACATTTTTATATATATTTTACAATCTGTAAATTAAACGAAGGACGTCACATTTGTCAGTCATGCAACTTGTTCATTTCCCAAAAGGTCTTTCAGAGAAGCACCTGTAGCGATAGCTACGCGGTCACGCTACGAGCGTAGCATGGGTTACGAACAACAATGCATTTACGTTATGTTTTAAATGAGTAAAAATGATTACTAAAGTATTAAATTCATGCTGCCGTTATTTTAGTATAATAGTAAATAACTTTAGGTCATTGTGGTTCTATAAAAAGTTCATTTTTAGATTATGAATACATATGTTAATAGGCCAGTTTATTGAATAAAGCAGATAGGCCACTTTTGTTCTCGTAGTCTCAAACTGAGGCTATTTACCCTTATGGTTATATTACGTTGGCCTAGTTATATTCACACATTTTATACAAAATAACAAGTTACTTTTATGATGAAAGAGCGTCAACACTGTCAGGTTTTGGAAATATTTCATAGAATCGTACTCTATCACCATATTGAAACCAAGGTTTGTTTGGTATCTGTGTTGTTCCGGATAAATTTAATCAAAACGAGATGCATACTACTTTCAACCCACATTTTGACATAATTAGGCGAAGTTTGTTTTTATAAGATAGCTAAACCTATTCAGAACCACGTTTCCTCGGAACGCAACTTATCAACGACAATAATTGGGATATTCTGACAAATTTTTAAATCACTTATTGCCCAATAGCCTCACATAAATACTTTTACCCTCCATCTTGCTTCGCTCGCATCATAGTTGAGTTATGTCCCTTCTTCCTAACTGAATTGCTAAATAAAAATATTCATAGACCTGTGTATCTTACAAATATTCGGATGAGGACCACCTCAAAGTTGAATTTTTCTAAAAATCTTTATTAGTGCTGATCTATAGTGTACATTCCTACCCCCAGTAGTTTGGTATGTGCGTTGGATGTCAGTATATTAGACAGTTATTCTTTTAAACATTATATAGATTGATAATAAATTCATTGGTAACCCAGAATTATTCAAAGAAGAAAATATTATAAAGGCATATAAGACTTTACATTTACGACAACATGCGCCTTCTAGTTTTGTGACGTAATTACACACAAACAACATACAAATATGCAGTTTGATATAATTGCGCACGGAGAGACTGCTTCTCTGCTTGAATGTAACCCACCCTGAGGGCTCACTAACAACATCCTGACTTTAATATATAAACCCTTGTAGATCCAACTTTAATATAAGCCAGTTCACATACGCGTGTATACGGATAAAATGTTTTACATTTAGTCATAATACATTAAAATTGTGGAGCTGGAAATGCGTAGAATCGTTTTAGATGCAAAATTTCTTTTTATAATTTTTAAACAAAATTGACTACCTTCAATTAATAAAATGATTTAAATTAGAGTATCCATTACATTACTGCACTGCGCTGCATCACGCCACTATTCTCAACATTGAGACATAGTTTCTTAGGTATAAGTTCACCTATTCTTAGGTTTTGTCATCTATGATTTTTTTTCCTTTCCCGATAGGCATGCTATATTAAGGGCACTGATCACGAATATGCCATTTTTTTTGTCTGTTTGTCTATTTGTATGTTTGGATTAAACACAAAAACAGTTTGACCAATTCGCATTAAATTATGTACACGAGAAGCTTATGTCATTGGTTAATTGATAGACTATAAGAAGTTTCGGTTCAGCTTTATAATCTGTACCGTCGAGTTCAGACTTCAAATTTATTTTACAGTTGGATCACTCTATAATTAGATTAAATATAAAATATAGCAGAAATAGTGTTTGAGAAATAAACATTTTAAAATCGCATTTTTTGTAAATGTGATAATATAAATATCACTTCTAAGTAGTTGCCATAAAGTTCACTTATGAATGACAGATAAAAATATTCGAAGACAAGAGTTTTGGATTTGGTTAGGTTATGTTTGAACTGTAATCATAATGCACGAGCCGAGCGAGAAACAAATAATTGTTAATTGAAAATTCATGTACAATTTATAGATAGAAATAACCTCAAAATTGAAGAGAAAAAATTACTCAAAAACTATTTGTTTTCGCACTCTTTCCTACACAGGGGGATTACCTCTAACGCTCCCCTCCTTCCTCCTCATACCTTCACAATATAAATTCAGCGGTAGCGACAATGGTGTTTTTCTCCAAGTTCGGTGAAGCTGTAAAAGCCGCATTGGCTTCAGAGCCTCTCAGGCTAACAGTAAAGTCAGTTCTAAAAAAACTACTGACCATCTTCCACAGATTTGATTGAGTCGAGATTGAATTGAAATCGAATTGAGTCTATTATTTCAATCATATTAGAAAAATATTAACCTGACCTGAAGATACCTAACTCCTCACCAACTTTCAGTAGAGAAATCGTATTTGGGGTCAATTGAATGGTCTCAATGAATAGGTTAATTCGTATCAAGGTTTTATTAAATTTTCAATTTATCTGTTAATAAATAAAAATACACGCTATGACAGAAAATAATTAACTTTTCTATTACTTGTTATATAACTTAGTAAATTATATAAACAATATGGAAATTAATTAATTTACACTGTAAAAATTATTCTTGCATCGTTAATATCTGACTCATATATATATATCAATCAATTTATTTAAATCCCGGGTCGTGTTCAGATATTTACATTCGCTTAAACAAGTGTTCAGTGTCACCATCATTATCTTTAGTTCGTAATAGCCTAGAGCTGAGCATAGACCCCTCCTCATCCATGTTTGCCCATAGATGACATGGGTCAGATATGAATGAATATACAGTGTATTTTTGTACAATAATAGCGGCAAATAAGAATACGGCCAACCTGGTGGTAACCGGCTACCAAAGACTATGGAAACTTTTAATACCATAGGTATCACTAATGCCTTGCCGACGTTGAACTCCTCTAATCCAAAGAGCTGTGGAAGCTCTACTCACTGCAGAAATATAACACAAGGTTATTTGGCTGCGACCTTCTGTAAGGTTGCGGTATTTCATTAGTCGGATTGCCCCAAGTAGAGAGTAATCTCGAAAAAAAATTATTTGTACCCTCCTACCTCTCTTCAAATAAATGTGATTTAAACCAGAACATACAACTTAAGTACATTACATATTAAGGGGTAACAAAAATACCAATTACTGTTAAATATAATATTTATTTTATTTAAACTTAGTCATTTGACCAGTCCAGTAAATAAATACAAGACAAATTTTAACATAAAAAAACCAACTAGGTACAATGATTTTAAGGATTTATCTGGTGTGTCTTCGAGGTCGAAGATCCAATTCCAATGTAATCCTGAGGTATCTTCTTTCCAACGAAAAAAGAATGATCCAAATCGTTAACAAAGAAGTTACGGCTAAACATCCATAAAAAAATATACATTTGAATTGAGAACCTCCTCTTTTTTCTGAAGTCGGTTATAAAGTTCATTTCAAAGTGGACGTACTTTTTATTACAAAGTGTATATTAAAGTGTTTTTTTTTTTCTCTTTGAGATGTTTGTCTATTGCTTCGGGCTTACCTGTTACCGAGAAAGTTGCTAATAAACTTAATTAAAAACATTTTACTATAGTAAGAAGTCTAAAGTATTCATTAGAGTTTCAAAACTCTTACAATATTAGGGGTTAAAGTATGAAAATGCCGATCTTTAATATTGACTACTTAAAATTAATTGCAAAGTCATATTACTTTTATAATATAGCTATGGCATGTCTTTTTAAGAATCAGTTATTCATTTGTTTTCCGCCTTTCGATTTTTCTTTGATATCGCGGTTTCTGTGACCATGGAAAAATCGAAATTCGTATTATTTTCGAATACGAGTTCCGTTGTGACTCTTACGCAGTACAGACGGCACGCAATATCAACAACGTGTATGGACTAAGTACCGCAAGTAAACACACGTTACATTTTTGGATTAGTCGCTTGCGTTTTGGAAATTTTGAACTCAACAATGAGTCCCGTGAGTGACCGGAAATGAAAGTCGATAACGATAAATTGAAAGCCATAGTGGCAGCAGATTCATCTCAAACCACGTCGAAATTAGCAGCAACCTTCAACGATACTGCTTCTTTTACTTCAAATTAGAAAGATAAGAACGCTAGGAAAATGGCTACCGTATTAACTCAATAAACAAGAACAACAAAATCACATCGAAGCTTGGTTTAACTTGTTGAATAAACACATAAATGAGGGGATTCTGAATTGGCTTGTCACTTTTTATGCAAAGTGGATTTTGTGTGATAATCTAAAACGTAGTAAACCGTACGTAAAACGTGTAATACTTGGAAACAGGGGAGGCAGTCAAATCATGTCGGCATTGTCAATTACATCTTGAGAACTGGCAAAACGATTACTGAAGACGTGTACTTTGAAAAATTTCAAATGATGATGGACCAGCTCGCTGTCAAACAACCAATACTATCAAGTCCAGTCGTTACTTCACAACAACGCTCACAAAATGGACCATCCCAAAACTACAAGAATTATGACTGGAAGCTCTCCGTCACCCACCATACTCACGAATCATTGCTCCGATTGATTTCCATTTTTTCCAGAATTTGAATTGTCTGTTACAAGGGATTTTTATTAAAACCGATGAAGCGGTTAAAAGGGGGCTTTAAAGACTTTATCGATTCCCGTATCCAGGATTTCTATAGCAGAGACATCAGAGAACTTCCAATAAAAAACAAAAGTGCACGGACAATAATTTCCAGTATTATATAAGCCTTATTAAAAGAGTTTTTGGCGGGATCTTGAAGAGACATGTTGTGATTTTTAAATTTTAATTAATTTACTTAGGTTTTTGACCCTATATTATGTAATATTGTTGGCGTTTTGCGTGATATAGTTTGGTTTTTGTGCATAAGTGAATTGGATTATAAATATAAGCTGAAAGCATTCATTCCGAGATCCCACAAAAACTTCCTAGAAAATTCTTACAAGGAGCCACCATCTTGTTAGGATACTGAATCGTCATAACACATGACAATGTAATTCACTCGATAATGGCAGTAATGGTCTTCATTAAAGAGGACCGGTTGCCAAGTTAGGAAGAAGAAGAAGCCTTATTAAATATACTAGCGGTCGCCGAATGATCGAAATTCGAACAGCGACTTTTTAATCATAGATTATTTTCTGTTTGACATTTGCAGTATAATAATAATAACAATAATAATAATTTATTAGTGACCATAGTATTTAACAAAGAATTTCAATTAAAATACAGTTTAGTATAGGTTTTAGTAGACAATTCTTGAATCATTTTTTTATGAATCTAAACAATGGATATTATATCACTTGCTGTTAATTTTTATTGAGTGATAATGTCAATATTTTGGGGGTTAAGTACAATGGCACTGGTCCGGTTAGGATTCGCTGTATTAATATATTTTATTTAATATATTAGTATAAGATATTAAAGATAAATTTTAGCTTTCTGCACTCCTCCATATAAACTTTAACCATGCCAAATCTCATAGAGTTCCGTGCACGAAATACACTTAAATAGGTGTCCGAAGTTTTCTTCTCACGTATTAATATAATAATACTTTGATTTTTTTTTAATGTTTCATATTTTTCCTATAAAACGGCAATTTCGTACTTTTGACCCATAAACGGATTTAAGTTATGCCGAGTGATAATAAATAATAAACCTTACATGTTACGGTCCTTTACGTCATTCCTCGGAATGTAAAAACCGTTATTATATTGGAGGGACAATTTCATACACGGCCATTGGAATCAAAGTAAGGCGTTGTTTTTACTTTACAAATAGAACAGTTAGTATACAAGGTATTCTACACCTATATGTACATATAGATCGGAGAAACGTGTCTAAGTAATTACTGAATCCGTACTAATGAGGTACGTTCGTACTATTAGACTAGCAACAGGTGTGATCCAACACTATGTCCCATATAAGCGGGCAACTACCAGCTTGAAAGAACAATCTCGATCGAATTGTTGAATAGGGAAGACCTCTGTTAATATATGTTCCCGGGATTGCTCGAGCGTACAGTAACTAGCTGTAAATAATGCAGATCGAGCTAAGAAACATAATCGGCTTATTTCGACTTCGTAAAGTGTTGTCTCTCTTGCACGGTGTACTAACAAAGAAATAAAGATAGAAAGCAAATTTATTTGATGTCGAGAACACGGACATTATTGGCACAATACGTATTAATCACGAGATTACAATAAAATGGAGTATTACTAATATAATATGACAACGTTGCCAAACAAATGCCGTACACAACATCAAAAAGGACCTCAGCTCAGCATATGCTATAGCAAAATAATACAGCGCTGGTTTTCAATCGGGCCAACACTAAATACTAATGGCCTTAGATTAGATCATGATTGATTATTGCATTATACATTTCTGGATTGAAAAAAAGGGGTAGGTCGCGAAGAGAAAGGAATACCTTTACAAAAGTTGTTTACACCAAAAAGTACATTACGTATGAGAAAAACTATCTTAGTATTCCATGGCTTCGCCGTGCAAGTGCCGGGTCCATCGTGTGACAGACAGAGGGAACACGAGCAGCCCTCGGGACTTGCGACCCAAGTGTAGGTTTAAGAGGCCCCCTTATGATGCACAACAGCGCTCACCTTGACTGCCCGCGATACCCTCTCTGCCAAGCCAGATTTTGTAAGAGCCTGTTAATGCTGCTTTAGATACCCGTTGTAAAATAGAACTTATCGGCAATTTTCGACAGACCGAGGTCTTTTAGCAAGTTATAGAGAGATTTCGCTGAAAATTATCCGTAAACAACCAATGTAGGTAGATAAAAGATGCTCTGTGCTGAAGCTTATCTGTAAATTTAAAATATATTCCTTCAATTTGTACTTAAACATGCGTACAGATCTTAAAACTACCTAGAAATTATATCCTTTGAAATGATGAGGTGAGACAGTCTAGTACGACTTGACAAGGTTAACTTTAAACAGGCCGGTATCTACTAAAATGTCATATGATGTACTGAGTGACAGGTGACGCTCTATGAAGCCGAAAGTAAACGATTATTTTCCCTCTTTATCTCTGTGTGCATTATTTACGGCTTACGACTGGTAACTGTACCCGCTGACCATGAGGATGTCTGCGATCAGATAACGTACCGCCTGTGGGCAGCAATGAGATAGCGAGTTTGGTCAAGCGGTGTTCAGGGTGATTATAGGGTTCGAGACCATTGGGGAAGACATTATCACTTAAACTATTGGACCATTCAAATCGTTATGTCGCTAATGACGATATAAAGGTCAAGACAATTTTTAACAAAATAGAAAACACACTTCAATGATTTTGAAGAGTTTCTTGCGTATCTTCGAAGTTGAAGGTCCAACGCCAATTAAATTAAAATAAAATCAACCTTGAGTATCTCCTTTCCAATAAATGATTAGGTTTAACCGGGATTACACAAATTTTGGTATATTTGTTTCATTTTTGTCATAAGGCACCATAGTTCCAGCAAACTAAATATAATCTTTACTTATTAAAACTCTCAGCTAGCCTTAAATATTGATTTTTGTTAAGTAACTCGGATCTGGACCCCCAGTTAGCGAACTTTGAATAAGATCCAATGGAATCACCCATGAGGTATCCCCTATCCAACGAAAAAAGAATCATTCAAATCAGTTCATTAACAAAGAAGTTACGTCTGAACATTTCTAAAAAATATACGTCCGAATTGAGTAACCACCGACTGTTTTTGAAGTCGGTTAAAAAAATCTTATATCGGAAATAAATGTACGCAATTAGAGGTAATGTTAACCAAAAAAATAATACAAATATGGTTCATTGGATGTCACAGTCGTGTTCAGTCACAAACATTTATAACTGACTGACACCCACTTGCTAACTCCGGAGCTGGAAAATGCCTCAGGCAACTACGCTTAAATCATAGGCAAGCGAGCAGATGTGTTCACAGTGTCACCGTTTCTAATTTATACATAGTCCAGTTCAAAGTCCTGAATTAGCTAATAATGTTATTTTAATCGACACGGCGCGGTGCGGCGTGGCATGTTCAATGTAGACATGTCGGCTGTCCACTCACCTTTTCGCCACAAAAGCCTTTACGTGTTTTCATCAGAAAATTTCAAAGCCATTAGAACAACTCTATTTATATTATTTATTAAAAATCATTATTTAATTCTAGAATATAAAGTCATATAATGACTACAGCGTACTTTTAACAGAAATCAAAAAAGAAGGTTATCAATTCGAATGTATATTAATAAATCTGTAGGTCTTTCTATAGAAAGAAAGAAAAAAAACATTTATTCCTAAAAACTAAACACGCTTTACATAAATTGACTAATATTAATATACATACACTATATGAAATATACTGATCACGAGTATGTCCTTAAATTTTTTCTGTAAGTCTGTATGTTTGTATGTTGGGATTAACTCAAAAATATCTTGACCGATTCTTATGAAATTTTGTAGACGGGATGCTTATGTCATTGGCCAATTGATAGGGTATAAGAAAATTCAGTATCACTTTTAGAAATCACAACAAAAAATTATTTCCAATAAACTCTATTTTCGCTAATCCTTGACCGTTTTTGATGAAATCTTTTACACGGGAAGTATAAGCCATTCCATGAATGATGAGTTAGGAGAATTATCAATAACATTTTTAAGAGTCGTAAAAAAAATAATTACATAATAAATGGGCCTATATGAATTGTCAACATTACTTGTGGAAGTAAAAAAAAAGAAGTTAAAAAAATTTAATATAGATACATAAATATTCAGCAACATAACTTATGAACCGATTTGGATGACTATTTTTTTGTTAGAAAGGGGATATCTCAAGGATGGTCCCGTTTTAATTTCATTGGCATTGGACTTTAAACTTCGAAGATACACCGGAAAACTCATTGAAGTTGGTTTTTTTTTGGTAAAAAATGTCTTGTCTAAAATGTTAATTGGCTATTATTATATTATTAGTTTGAAATTTTTAATATTAACATTTTACGCAAAATAAGAGATCGGTATTTAGTAAACATTTATACCTATCTTGTGTAATGTTATTATAGTTTTTAGTTGTTTAAAAAAGTTTAAAAACAAAATCGTAAACTGCTGTGTTTATTATTAAACCTTTTTTGCTGCAATCCATGTACCGTATGCGCTTTCCTATCGGCATCCTCTTTGGTCAGATTAGGGGCTTCATTACCAAGAATTCTTTCTTAGTGCTCATAGATATTAGATAAGGAACTCATGTACACAATTTTATGCACCAGTTTAATGTGTACGTTGTTATGAGAAAAAAATTCGATGGATTCATAAAATATCCAATGTGGGAACTGCATTTAGATATGTTCTTCTTTTTCTTCCTAACTTGGCAACTGAAACTCTTTATTTAAGACCTTTACTGTCATTAACTAGTGAATATAGAGTGTCCTGTCTCATGATGATTTCAGTATTTATTTACTTATTTGAACACTTACATAATAAACGCTTAAACAAGAAACATAAGAGAAAGTAAATTCAAAGATAACAAACACGAGGTATCCTCTTAGATATATTTGCTTAACAACCATATAAAAATACTATAATAATAATATAAATATGTGCGCCCGTGTGTGAGTAGTGTTACCAAGATAGTTAAAATAATTTATACTGTTTCTTTTTTTTAAATAACAGATATGACACTCTTGCGTTGTAGTCGTTGATCCATCACCCGTAATACAAAAACTAATTTTGTATTTGTAATAAAGAGAACCAATGTACTTTACACATAAATTTTCAGGTGTATTAAACTAACAAAACCTATACCTATACTAAACTACGCACTGTCGATTAATGTATGATCCTTACACTCACTACAATAAAAGACGTAAGTATCACGTATGTGAGACACTTTCACTCCATCTGCAAATTTCACATAAATTCTTCAGTTTTTTAGGTCCTCGTATGTTTTACAATTGGTTATTAACACTTTCATACAGTAATACAGAAAATTTATTATCTATTGTTTCATAATGATCTATGCTCATTCAAAATTGCTGTGCATAAAACGATGATAATACAGGTAAAATAAGAGAACAAAGGTCTGGAGAAATGTAGTGCAGGTCTTTGTACTTTTTTCAAACTCCTGACCTCACATTAAATGTAACTACATATCATTATTACCTGCTGTTGTATAAAATTTATGTTCCTATTTTTTGTTTAAAAACAATATTGTATATAAATAAGATGCTAAATGTGAGGTCAAATAAATAATTTTATCATTATTATATCTGCCATCTTAGTTTTTTGATTATCTATGAGTATTTCTTCGTTTTCATTTTTTTTTTTTTTTTGTTTTAAGTTACTATATCTATCCATAATGCTCCCGTTGTCGTAAATGTGTGATTTTTTTTTGCGGCCATCTTTGATTAGGGATTTTTTTCTGAGATACTAAATGGTCTAGGGTTACTTTGGAACTATGTCGCTATCTCTTTCAGTGTTTACAGATCGTTGCCAAACATATAAACTATTATGTAACAATATTAAACCCTTTTGATTTCGTGTTAGTCAGGTTGTGTAGTAAATTTAGTGATCTTCCAACGTTACATACAAATAATTTACTATAGCTTCAAGGAAACATTTAATTGTAACCTACCAACATTTGTGATTAGTAACAGATAACATGGAAAGTAAAATCAAAACATGCTCAATAACTTATCAAAGGATACTCCGTCTTTCTGTTTTTTTTTTTTTGTGTTTTTGGAAAATTAAATTGCAATTTAAAGATGACATATTTTTAAATAATATTAAAACACACGGGGTACTAACATTGCATGACGTTTCCTTTTAAAATTGATACGAGTTAAATACTAATAAAAATTATTGACGACATTCTCATGTACTGATGTCTTCTTTGTGAGTGCCATCAGCCTTTCTCTCAAATCTTTGTATATTTAATAAAAGTTATTTGGCACATGAATCTCGGAAAATCACAGAACCAAAATTAGATAGCTAGATAGCTTTGTGATCTAAGGTATTTCGTAATACATAGCGCATGAGTGAATTCGTTCTGCGCGACAGCGAGATTACAAGAATGCTGACTCGAACAACTTTCGACCAATTCATGGAACCTTTTACTCAATTATTTGAATTCAGACTCACTAAAGTTTTATTAAATTGAAGTTTTCATGCTTCTTCTCCGGCTCCTATGAAATTGTTTTAACAAACAACATTGTCAATTTAGTTAACCTATGTACTAATTTACAATTTAGCCATTCGGCGTCGAATATTAAAAAAGTGTACTTAACAAACTTAACGTCGTGTTCTTTTATTATATTAATGGTCTGTGATCAGGATGGGTGCTGACGTTTCTAACGAGAACAAGAATCCAGAAGACGAAGTCAACGAATACCTTATGAAGGCGATAGACGCGCGCTCTATCGACAGGTTGCGCTCCGAGCACTGCCGCCCTTTCACCCTAACATTCCGTGACAGAAACCTCGAGAAAAAGGTCAGTAACCCTTCGACCGATCACCAATTGCATTTTTACTTAAACTATTATGTATTAAAACTACGTGTTAAATCTAACATTTGGAACACTTATATAATACACTGAGATGTAGCGAGTCGACCAACGCAAGTAGCTATCTCGTCTATTTCATCAGTAACAATGGGATAGTAAGCCAGTCCTTCTAGATACACTATAGCTGGTCTTCTTACACTTATCCTACCTATGTGGGGTCGTAACTTGCTTTTCGCCTGTAATCTTCTCTATCTGCTATCCCAACACAGAAAATAAAAAGTATCGAATTAAGGAACCAATAGGCCCAGGACCAGTCCAGGAGATTTATTATATTCTTTATTGCACAAAAAAGTAAAAATGGATGACTTAATGCTGAAAAACATTATCTACCAGTCTTCCAGGGGAGCAAGAGACACACACCTACTTTAGTGGGCCACGAAATATAATTATTATTAAATAATAATTGCTTTATAAGATGTTGCATTATCATTTACCGCTTATTTTTGCAGAATAAATTATCTTGTTTTTACGAGTTATGTCTGTTTCCTGTCCTGGAATTAAAGTTAAAAAAAATCCGTTACCGACGCCTTGCAAATGGAAAACGTTGAAGGGGGGGGGGGGTCCCAAAGGGCGTCCCGACAATTTCCTTGTGAAGTCCTGTGGGGGGTCATTGGTAATTTGAGTGTGTGGCGTATGTGTATCAGCTCTGACGCAACGCACGACTGGAGTTTACTCCTTAAGTACGGTTGGTTGTCTTTGAATATGCAATACGTAAATAGATGATCGATTGATTGACTGACTGACTGACTGATTGACGGTCTGATGGGCTGACTAATTGAGTGGTTAATGATTTATCTAAAAGCAAGATGATGTATACACATCGTAACGCTTTTATAAATTTCACTCCTCATAAAATTTCCATACCGGGGTTCTTGATATGTAAATCGATTCTTAGAAAGTAAATTAAAAAAGGCTATAAAAACAAAGATTGAAATTTCAGCTCCTCAGATAACTGAACTGACGGTTAATTTTGCTTTAACACGCACTGTATACAAAATCCTTTACGAAATTATATATATTTAAAAATTACCACAAAGCGGAGAAGATATTTTCAGAAAATTCAAGTCAACTGACAGAGAATAATTGGCACAGAAATAATTCTCCATATGATAATCCGTAGTGTTTAGCCCTGTACGACCAGTTTTGGTTCATTGATGATAGTTGAAAAAGGTAGGATTATTTGGTGTCGAATTCGCTTTATTGAGTTCGTCATGAGCCCACAATAATATTTGTATATATTTGAACCGCCAGTGGACTCGATTCGCTCAGTTATTTTATTTACAGTAGCATGTCCAGTACTCTACGTACTAGATACACCCGAGGCTAAACAAACTCTCTGGTAGTGTATAAAACTGAACGATTGTGAATGTTACTCAAATTCTAGCTCTTGCGATATTGTATGTACTGAAGCAATTGGAGCGATAAGCTTTGGAATGTGAGAGTAAACTTCAGTGTTTTAGTACCTACGAATAGATATCCGATGTTTCCAGTGCATTATAGACGACTCCAGACATTTCGAAAATAGTGTTTTGTTTTTTTATTGTTACTCAGATCGTAACAATATTAATTTACTACCTGACCCGCGCAATTTCGTCTGTGTCATATAAGAGAGAGAGAGAGAGAGAGAGAGTGGCTCATAGGCAACGTATTATAGGTGCCGCCTGCCTCCCGCATCATTCTGCATAACAAAAATGCGCTCGCGGTTCTTGATCATTATTTTGCTGCCGAGTTATTTTATAACTGTGATATCTCTTAAGATATTCATTTAAATCAATAACTGCAATGGGTAATTTTGTACAAAAAGAAATATTTGTGATGAATAACGTATTTATTTCTATAAGAATTAACACCATATATATAAAAATACCTTCGCAACAAATTCATAATTTTAAAACAAATTGTATTACCATAAAAAAGATTATATTGAGTAAACCTTAAGAGATAGACATATCACGAAACTTTTTTAATTTTTTTTTTAAAAGAAACAATTTCTTTATACACTATTGTTGCGTAACTTTAACCATTCACGCAGCGCACGCAGTGGAAGCTTTCAAAAGGAATTAATTTCTCCTGTTTTTGCAACATTTTTCATTGATGCTCCGCTCCTATTGGTCGTAGCGTGATGGTTTATAGCCTGTAGCCTTCCTCGATAAATGGACTATCAAACACTAAAACATTTGTTTCATTCGAAGCAATAGTTCCTAAGGTTAGCGTGTTCAACCAAACAAACAAGCTCTTTAGCTTTATTATATTAGCTCATCGTGATATGAACGACGTCTTGTATCGGGTATACTTACTGTGGTTCTTTTCTCTGCGCGCCTGAGTAAATGAAAATGTTAGCACATAAACACCCGTTTGCTAACATGTCCCCACTAAAAACTTGTGCTGTCCCGTGAACGTACACAAGGGACGTTCATCAAACATCCCAGAGGAGATAATTAAAACACGACGGTTGCGGCACGATTGCGGGACGGTTGCCGCGAACAAACAATTACTCGGCGTCGGCACCGCTCTGTGTCACAACTTGCGCCCGCCGTCCTTTGTGCACGGTCGTAATGCAACTACACTGTAAGTTTCATCATTAAAACGAAAACTATTGTGTCATCGGAGCTCTTGGCGGGATTTAATTAGACTTATGGCGGTTTTTGAAACGAAGTTGCTTATCGCGTGATGGGAGGAGCTACATGGGAAAAGTGTCCGATCGACACTAAGAATAAGAAAAACACAAATATTTATAGAATTTAACCTGCGAAAGAATATGAGGAGTTCATGTAAATCTTGATTTTCACGAATATGGTCGTTCTCGAATTGGCCTAGTGATGTGACGACTAGACTTGTACGCATTGTTGTATGTACAGTACGAGTGGTCGATAGTTCGAGTCCCGCTGAATTAGGCAAATGTGAAAATAAATATTTTATTATTAATTATATATAAAATTAATAGCCAGAACCTCTGCGGGCATGCCCCCCTCACACCTAGTCGAGCGCAAGGCACGGCCTAACCATCTTTACTGGAATCTTTTGGGCAGATTTTTACGCCTCTGTCTAGCAGCACTGAGTTACTATAGAAAGCTAAAATATTGTATACTAGAATTACTTATTAAACCCTACTATTTGGAAGCCTATGAATTTATGGCAAATTATTTTATGTAATAGGTCGCTGATATTTAAAAATGTTGGAGAAAATAAAAACACGTCTGACCTGCACACAGTCTGCCATAGAGAAGGCAGATATATTTTAATTGTTTACCACAGACAAAATTTGGTATAGTTTTAAGTAAATATAAACTATAAATTTAATAAAAGTAATATTAACTGTAACTTTAAATTATGTTTCAATTGTATTCCTTAATTTAAGTTTAATTTATTATCACTATAATATTGATCGAAATAATTATCTATGAGCTGTAGCGCCATCTATTGGTATTACATGAAAACTAAGCCATTGTAACTACTGATAAACCCATTAGATAGACCTTATTTTCCACCTACAACGTCAAGTTTTTTCAACTTTATAGCTTCTTTCGTTTTGAAATTATAGGTATGCTAAGTTACAAACATTCGACAATGACTGCCTCATGATCATCAAAATAGAAGTAGTACTTCCATAATTAATATCTAGAAAGCTGGAATTGGCGAATTGGCGCATAATACCCTCATAAAGGAAAAACTATCAAAACTTGGATTTTCGAAGATCTGTAGTGCTAATTCGTAAAAACGTTATAATATCGTTACAAAACATAACCTAAAAACTTTTTAGTAAAAACATCTAAAATAATAATAAATATTCACCGAGTGGTTCTTGAGATATAAACGCACTAACAAACAGACAGACAGACTGAGATAGATATATAAGCAATATTCATGTAAAAGACTGTACAATAATTTATAGTAAGTAATTTAATGAGTGCGGAAACCCTCAGGGTGCGCGTTCTACATGTAACTTGTCAGATTTCCCCTTTCCTTTTTGGTTAGAATGGATACTTTGTTTTCATGAAGGCGATCAAAAAAATGTTTTAATTCGCTTAATTAGTCTACGTGGAACTTAGATTGTACATATAGTATATACAATGTAATTATAATTGACCGAATTATATGTACCCGGAAGGATACCCTACCACCATGCTATGGTTTCATCACGATGTTTCCCTTCACAGAAAACTGAGGCTCATTGTAGGCATTCGAACTCACGTCCATCGGCGCAACTACTTGTATACTACCACTGAGCCATCATTGCTTCAATAAAAGCTATTTTTTTGTTTCGTTAATTTTTTTTCAAAAAGATAAATTGCTAAACCCTATTTTGATTTTGAATGAAATACTCGAGTGCTTTCCAAACCGTTAGATTTTTTTCACGTATACTATCTTGGACATAAATGTGGATCAGAATGTAATTAAATACAAGCCAATCACCATCATTAATTAATTATAAATTAGTTAATTAATCGCTAAATAATTTTCACTGGCACGTTGAGAAACAACTATTATTCTTTGAGAATATCTCCAATTTACTGTGATACAGTTAGTTCAGTATACAGCCACAAAAGTAATAAAATTATTTACACTTTAAAAAAAGAAAATCCGATCGCGTTTCTTATTGGTTTTTTTTAATGACTGTGGTATGTTTTCTGAACTGGTAGTAGATTTTTAATGTTCATAATTGCCTTTTTGAGACCCCAAGATATTTTTAAATATATTTCAATACCGTGCTGCAGTATCAAATTTATGTTCTCTAAAACTGTAAAGTACCGGTGGCGCCACAACCAAGAACGCGGAAAGTAAATGAACTGTCAAGTCTGAGAATGTTGACATTATATTGTATGGGTTTGGTATTGTACAAGGAAATTCCCGGCTCGATCGTCGAATTTTAACACCTTCGAAGATCGAACCCACTTGTCAAGTTGTCATTTTAAAAGTAGCCCCAGAACTATCGAGTTCAGTGTGAAATAATATTTGGACGTAATTGTTCTAGTATAATTTAGTTGAAAAAGTAATTATATTTCAATAAATATTCAAGTACATATATTTTTACTACTATGTCTCGTTACTTCGTGTATTAATTTTTCTTACAGAAGCATATTCTTTAGATTAAAAGAGAATCGCCGTCAAGGTATTGATATATTTGGAATAAAATTATTTTATTTCGTAAGCTTCTAATCAAATTGAAAGGGGGGGGGGGGTAACCATGTAATAAGTTATTATAAGCTTACTTCATAATTATTAACTAAACATGCTTTCTATTAAATATATTTGTGCTATATAGCTGTGACCGCGGGTTCGCTCACGTGGATTACAGCGTGTCCGGGCGAATCTTGCTCCCCCGCTCCCGGCTATTTTAAAAACAAAAATGCATTTTGTGGGTGTTCTTTAGAAGATAGACGAATACTCTTGTTGACTTTATTGTAGGACTTTTTATTACCTAAAATTATGTAGTACATTAATTTGCTATATCTCTTATGGTTAACTCAGCGTAAGCCATTGAAGCGCTCGAATTGATTCACTATGAACAGTTTTTTTTCTAGTTCTTCTTCTTTTTCTAAAATAAAATTAGCCTAAGTTACTCCCTATAATATCAGCTATCTATAAGTGAAAGTCCCGTCAAAATCAGTCGAACCATTTCGGAGATTACTCGGAATAAACAGACAGAAAGACAAAAATTTTAAAAATGCATTTAATGTTATAGGTATCGTATATACTTTCATATGTATTTAGTAAAAAACTGTTTGACGTTACAAACAGACACTTCGATTTTATTAATTGTGTAGCGACATCTATCTCGCTACATACGACGCATCCTACATCGCGATATTAAAATTAACCGAACAGTTGAGTGTATATACAAGAACCGACAAGAATCGTTAGACAATAATAGCCCCTACCAGGCGCAGTGCCCGTCCTCGTGCGGACCGACGGATACTGCGCCTGGTAGGACATGCCGCCCTTTTTTTCTGACTGACTATACTGTTAGCCTTAGGGGCCCTGGAGCCTCTGACGGCTTTTACAGCTTCACCGGACTTGGGGGCGAGCGCTTTTAATATCGCGATGTCAGATGCGTCGTTTGTGGCGGAGATAGATTTCGCTACAATTGTATAGATAGTTAAAGTAAAAATGGTTCTTACAATATTTTCAATGGGGCGCAAATCATAAATAATTCCACGACTTATTATAATAAGAATATATTATTAACGTTATGATTTTGTCTTTAATTAGAATGTTTTAGGTTTTAGGGTGTTTTTGAATCGTTACTTGACTTGTCCTGCCGTGTTACTTTAAATAATAGTCAACAACAGATAGGAATCGTCTAATCGTTATATTTACCTACCTATGTGTTAACACATTGTGGGGTATCGTAGTTCAGTATATTTTTCATTATCTTTATACTTTTTTTTATTTTGATTGTTAAATTATTTATTAGACGTTGACGGCGCGGCGTTTGTCGGATAAAATTAACACGGATGAAGTCGTGGGGCACAGCTAGTTAATATAATATAATAAAGCAAAAAGGTTTTTTGTTTGTTTGTTTAAACACGCTAATCACTGGAACTAGGAGTCGGATTCGAAACATTATTTTTGTACCTTATAGCTAGATTGACGAGGAATAGTATAGGCTATCTAACATTAGGCTACAACTCTCAGCTAGCTTTATGTATTGATTTTTGGTAACTAAGTAGGATGTGGAAGCCCTCCCGAAATTCTTTATTCGCGTGCACTGACATAATCGTTTATGATACATAAATATAATGTTTTACAAAAATATTGACCCTTAGTATAATTAAAATAAATCCCGCGATGGCATGTGCCTATCTCTTATATATGTGACAATAAGGTATTGTGCGATTTTTTTTTTGTTGACGATTAAATTAATATAGATTTATGCGCTTTATTTTTAGACATGGCATATTAATCCTTACAAATAACAGTTACTTCATCATAAAGACAATTTTATTAAGTTAAGTTTTGCCCTTCATAGCATGTTATTTAGACACATAATTTAGGATACAATGAAAAATTGAAATAAGTTGTAATTGGGGCAATGAGAACAATTATGATATGCTACACAGGATTGTTGGCTGCGCAGTGTTTGTCGGATAAAATTAACACGGGTGATGCCGAAGGACAACCCGTCACGTCCACCCTCTCTAGCGGTAACCCAAGCCTAGGTCCGTTCCTCGGTGTGAAACCCTTGGGTCAGGCAACCGCCCGCGCGATACAAGTGACACTGTACGTGCATCACTTAGCTACCTACATACAACACTACACACGTATGAACATACACACGTGCACACCACACAGGTACATAGGTTCTGTGAGGGACCTTTTTTTTTTTCTTTTTTTACGCTAGTTAGTTAGCGCTAGTTAGTGTAGAAACATTCCGATTATTGAATACACATACGCACGGTTCCTTCCTTCCTCCCAGGAGGAAGGGAACGTGCCTATGTGTATATTTAGTTAGCTCGAATCGTAGGTGTAGGGATTCGAATAGATCGCGACCTATTTGCGAACGCGACGACCGCCCGAGCCGAGGTCCGGCCACTTTGGCACCCTCGTGCGAGTCGTCCACAAAACTTTCGCGGCTGAGTGCCCTCTGCGCTCGCCCCCAAGTCCGGTGAAGCTGTAAAAGCCGCAGCGGCTTTAGGGCCCCTAAGGCTAACAGTGTAGTCAGTTCTAAAAAAAAAAAAAAAAAAAAAAAAAAGCCGAAGGACACAGTTAGTATGTTGTAACCGTTTACATACATTTACATTATAAAAGAATACTTATTCGCTATTAATGAAAGAAAACTATATACCTATTTTGAACCGCTTCAAAACGAATTTTATTGAAAAGCTGAAAAGACCGATGATCTCGAATGTAATTCCTCTGAATTATATTATTTATCTTATGTACTACAAGACGAGTGTTTCGATAAGATGCCGAAAACATTTTCACGGAAAATTCCATTTAAGTAAGTCGAAGGAAAATTTGATTTTGACAAGCGCTGACTCCGATTCACTGATTCATTGATTAAAAACCATTTCATGTTTTACAAAAAGGTGACGCGTAATTCCCTTTTTCTTGTAAAAGTATTTTATTTTATTAAGTCAATGCTCTGCGGGCAGACGTTAGCGCCTCGCGACAGTTCGACACTCACATCCAATGAGGGAAGCTACAGGTTATGAGACTCGAATAAGATCAATTTGACGAGCATTGGTAATCCAGAGTAACGGAATCCGGTGACTACTCCATGGGCACGTGTCTAATTTTAAAGAGGTTGTTCATTATTACCTTGTTATAAATATAAACAGAGAGATATTTGCAAACTTTTACTACTTTCTAAAATCTCTAGATAGCCACTTTATAAAAACAATACTGATCACGAATATTTCATTAAAACAATTTTTGTCTGTCTATCTGTTTGTATGTCCAGATTTAACTCAAAAACGGCTTGATCTATTCTTATGAATTTTTTTACACACGATGCTTACATCATCGGTCAATTGATTGGGTATAAGAAACAACAATATAATTTTCAGAAATCGTAAACAAAAAAAAAAATCCGAAAAAAACTATTTTCACTCATTCTTAACCGATTTTGATGAAATTTTGTACACGAGAAGTCTAAGTATTTACATAATTGATGGCCTATAAGAATTGTTAATATTTCTTTTAGGAATAATAAATAAGTTAAAAAACATTAATTTCCATCAATACTCAACCGATTCTGATCAAATTCTGTAGACTGGAAGCATACATCATACCATAATTGATACGCTGTATGAATCGTTAATAATGCATTTCTTATCGTACAATAGAATAACAATTTTCAACCGATTATGATGTAAATTGTACACGGGAAATACACGCCATGCCTCAATTGATACGGCATATGAATTGTCAACAATATGAGTAAAAATAAAATTACGGGATGTAAATAACTACTACGTAGTTACTAAAGCAGAGCCGACGGGCATTAAAGAAATGCTGTTTATTGGTAAGTCAATCACATGAGAACGGATGGACTGATTTAAAATTACTAATATTTAATTACTATTAATTACTGATAATTATTAAGTGAGTATACATTTCCCAAGCACCTACCAGTGTGTACTTAGTGTGTTGCCATATTCTGTTACATCGTTACTTAAAATTAGTAGAGCCAGTAAATGCAAACCTGTACATCGCTAAAAAAGATTAAATAAGCAATCTCTTATACATATACTAGCTGTGCCCGTGGCTTCGCTCGCGTGAACTACAGAATGCCCGCGCGGATCGTGCTCCCCCGCTCCCGGCTATTTTAAAGACAAGAATGCTTATTATGGGGTTTTCTTAGAAGATAGACGTATACTCTCGCTGACTTTTTTGTAGGTCTTTTTAATGTCTACAATTATTTAGTACATTAATTTGATATACATATTTCTTATGGGTTACTCAGCGTAAGCCATTTAAGCGCCTGAATTGATTCACCGTGACCATTTTCTTTTATTTGTGCGGAACCCTAATTATTTTGTAAAATAAAAGTAGCCTAAGTTACTTTCTATAAATTCATCAAAATCGGTCCAACCGTTTCGGGGATTACCCGGAACAAAAAGACTAATTTAAAAAAAAATGGGTTTTTTGTTGTACGTTTTGTATATAATTTCATATGCATTAAGTAAAAAGCTGTTATTTTAAAATTACAAACAGATACTTGAATTTAATTAATTGTATAGATATGTAATGAATTCAATAAATAGTATAAAAGAAAGTCGTTATCCGCGTCTGTCTGTTTGTCCGTTTACTTCTTCTAAACCACGGAACGGATATTAATACGGTTTTAACTTTCATTTAGACAATTTTTAAAGAAAGGTCTACTACACATACAATAGTTTTCAATAAAGTTTTTATATAGTAGAGAAAATCTAATGTTTTGTAATCAAATGAATCAATCGATTTTCGGGCGCTTACATGGCTTACCCTGGCTAAACCTTAGAGATACTTCAAAATAATATAGTAAAGAATTGTAGTTCTATAAAAAAACCTAAAGATAAATTTGCGATGACATACGTCTATCTTGTAATGTCGACGTACAGTAGCCATTTTTAACTTTAACATAATAATTAGATTATTTGCCAAGCTATTTTTTCTAATTCAGTATTAACCTTTATCCAAATAAATATGTTAGTTAACTTGAACATTTAAAGTAGATTAAATGGTCCTGTAAATTATATAATTGAAATGAGTACCGTAGAAAATATTAACAGTTACAAAATTACGCACAACCAAAGAAATATCTTGCAGCAAAACGGTTGGTCGGCACCTATGATGAAATGCGCGTCGTGAGTTAAGCGCACTTTTCTTAACTAAGTATGAAGTAATGAGCTATCAATACTTAAAGTTTTAAATTAAACATTTTTAAATACCAAATTCACCACTTTGTAAATTGCACCCGTGTAAAGCTGGGGTGGATCGCTAGTATAATAATATAATAACAGGAGAGTATTTGTTTGTTTGTTTAAATACGCTAATCTCTGGAACTACCAGTCGGAATCGAAAAATTCAGCCGGATTCCAGAGAAATAGCATCTAGGCTAAATAGGCTATCTAACATTACGCTACACTTCTCAACAAGCCATATTATGAATTTTGTTAAGTAAGTCGGAAGTGAAAGCGCACCTAAACTACTTTATCCGCGTGCGCTGGCGTAATAGTTAATGATACGTAAATATAATGATCTACAAAAACATTGGTCTTAAGTATATCTAAAAAAAATCTGTGATACCATATGCCTATCTCTCATACATAAGCCACAATAACGTATTTTGTGACAAAAATTAGTTGAAAATTAAAAAGTAATTTATGACAATTATTTTTAGGCATGGCATATTAATCCTTACCAATAAAAGTTACTTCATCATCAAGACAATTCTATAAAGATAAACTTTGCCCTTTACGGCATGTTATTTAGACACATAGTTTAGGAGAATTGAAAATTAAAATAATTTGACACTGGGCTCTGTTCTATGACTATAGTACCGTAGTAGGTGCGCGAATGACCTCTATGACCCTGGCCGCACGACGAGCACCGAACAAAAAATATTTTATAACATATTTATTGAGAAAAAGGGTACAAGGTAAATAACTTCACGCTAAAACTCTAACATGTGAAGCAGTAACTATGAATGTCAATCAATGTGAAAAGCTGTAGTAACAAAACAAGCAAGTAGGGGAAGTAAGAGAAATGATAGACTAGACGGGTGATCTGGTGGCGGCGCGTTGGTAAGTTTTTCGAATAAAATTAACACGGGTGAAACACAAGCAAAGGAGACAACTATTACAAAATATCTGAATTAAACTACAATATTCCATACAGTTATGATTTATATTATTAAATCATTTAGAACGCGCGGAATGACTTAACATAGAACAGTTGAGTTATTCCTATTATCTAAATTGTAGCTGTTACCCCGCGGTTCCTACGCGTCGTGTTCACATATCTACACTATGTAACTACATTACTATATATTACAAAAATGTAAAGTTTGTGAATATGTTTTGTAGGTAATCTCCGGAATTACTTAACTGATGATTACTGATAATGGTTCAAAAACAAAATCAAAATAATCTTTATACAATTTAGGCCCTAAGAAGGCACTTATGAACTTCAAAACACTACCGCCGGTTCGGAAAATATCCCATACATCGAGAAGAACCGGTAAGTAACTCGATCGAACTGTACGAGTGTTAATATAACAGGTACAATAATAATCATTTAGTGGACGCACAAAGAGAGAGTCGCTTCCAGACATCACTATTATTCACATATTATCCACCCTATAATAACGTTTGGACAGTAAAACCTGCTTGACACGGTCCGTGAACTTGTTGTCAGGTAAATCAGTAATGTGCTTCGGAATCTTGTTATAGAACCTAACACTATTACCTAAAAAACTTATTACACTTACGAAGTCTAAAACATGTCATGACTAATTTATCTCTATTTCTAGTATTAACATTGTGCTGATCTTTGACAAAATCTAGCTTGTTTAAGTTTTTACGAACATTCATTAAGTTATCAAAGATGTATTCGGAGGGCAAAGTTAAAATACTAAATTCCTGGAACTTGTTCTTTAGTGATTCGCGGGGTTTCATATTGTAAATTGCTCAAACTGCCCGCTTTTGTAATATAGTGTAGGCTCTATTATTAAAGATTTATATTTATTACTTAGATTATAACGCTTATACATTAGCTTTTTAGCTGGAAGTTCCAAAGTTACCTCTCTTGCTAACGAGCAATGTACGATGAAAATTAAACAATTTATAAAATCGTATTTGGGCGATCGCGATCGTAACAGAGAGCAAAAGTTTGAGTGAAACAGAACATTATTTCAGTATTATAAGAGAGCGTGACAGCTTATGAGCTATTGAGCTTATGGTCTCAATGTATTATTTGGTGGTTATCATATATAATCCCTAAAAATACACATGGATTCGATTTTTATTAATTTTAAATATTTTAAACCATAGTATTTTCGAAAGAACATTATTAACTCTCTTGAAAGTCGGATCTTATGTACGAGCTGAAACACAGAATTTGAATATCCTCTTACCAACATACAATGTTACATTAAATTTACTACAAGACAATTTTTAACAAAAAAGAAAACAAACTTCAATGATTTTAAAGAGTTCCCTTGTGTATCTTGTATATAGTTAAAGGTGTAATGAAATTAAAATGGGACCACCGCTAAGATATCTCCTATCCAACAAAAAAATAATCATTGAAATCGGTTCATAGATGAAGAAGTTGTGGCTGAACATCCGTAAAAAAAGTATACATTCGAATTGAATTCGAATCAACAATCGAAGGTTTATGTAAAATATAAGAAAGGAGAGTATTGCACCTACTCAGGAATTCTCATAATAACCTGGCATTTATTACCAAGCACTGGTGAATATGTATTTAATAGTCATCACGTAGTCATTCGGTGATGATGAGTAAGGTAAAGAACTAATAGAAATAGAAATAATAGAAATAATGAAAGAATTAAATATTTCAAAGATAATAAATATATGTTGCATGATGTCAACTCAATGTCAAAAGTATGTGCTCATGTCAGCCTAAGCAATGGTTTAAACCACAAATAATCTAAAAGGGCGTGTCACCTTTATAAGTCATCGTATAATTTCTTCGTGCCAAACAACAGGTAACAGAAGAGGTATGTAGCTCTCAGGCTAATTCAGGCGTTCTTAGTCACAACCATTACCTAGAGAATACGTCAAAAAACTACAATGTAGTTGTTCTTTTGTAGATTTCTTCCTTTTTTCACTTCTTGTATTCACTTAAACATCCAAAACAGAACTCTTTTCTGTCAAAATATAGCTCACTTATACGTTATCTCAGAAAAACGAAGGGACCAAATTTCTAGTTACCTTGATCTATGACATACCGATAATGCTTAAAGGATGGCTACAAATTACTAGGCAAGCTATTTTTAGATATTGTGTATTTGCTTAGGTTGCCGGATCGAGATGGTTTCAATGTGTGCGTGTTCCGCTACCCCTTATCTTAGCTTTTTCAGATATTTTTTTTTGTATTCGAAAAGTACTTCATTTTCAAACAGACTATAAGAAAATATATATTTTTTATCATGTAAATAATGTTACAATCTCTAAATGCTATAAAATAATAACATATTAAATTACGTTTTTGTATGTACTTAGAAAATCTTTTACCAACAAGACTGTAAAAATTTCATTTCACAATGCTCATAAAGTCTAAGATGAATTAGAAATCAAATTGAAGTGCAATATTTATAGAGTCAGCGATTTGCTACAAAATATTTAAGCAGCAAGTGACCAACTGCCAAAAAAAATACATCATCTTTATGATTTTTTTTTAACTTTCTTGGCTTTTACTTAACTTTAATATTACATAGGTACAAAATACAAGTACGAACTCACGATTCTCAAATTTTCTCTGTGTTGATCCAAAGCACTGCCTACCATCCGCACCTAATTAAAACCGGTTAATTCCCGATTCCAATGTTTAGATTTAATTAAATACATTTCTAAAATGCTGACTCGCATAATTATGTAAATATAAACAATTCTGTTAATTGAAAAGCTTCCTTCCTTCAAACTTGGATATCTATTTCTCTTCATGTACATATATACCTAAGACCAAAATTGAACAATAACAAAAAGAGAATACAGTTGTCGTTTCATGGGCGAGCACGGCCACGAGACTTTCACAGTGCAGGCCTCGAGGCACAGTGGTAGTAAACCCTAGTATTGAGCCGAGAGGTAGCGGGTTCGATACTGAAGACTGACTTTTGTATAATGAGCATAAATGTCAGTTATGTGTCTGGGTGTTAAATATCTATCTATGTATGTATGTATCAGCTGTTTATTTACCATAATACAAGATTTGCTTAGTTTGGAATTAAATGGCCGTGTGTGAAATTGTGTCTACATATTTATTTAATTAAAGTATTTTATACTTTTTGGGAATTCTCGCGATCGATTCTATAAGTCAATAGTATAGATTGGTGGAGATTGAGATTCCATAGCATTACTCCCTATCTATTAAAATACTTTTGTGATTAATTTCATGCAATTATTATGTTTATAAAGAGGTATACTCAGTATCACAGTGTTTACAAACAATGGTGGTATGTGACGGAGTGGAATTCACAGTGCGATATTATTTTAACTAGCGGTCGCCCAATTATCGAAATTTGACCAACGACTTTTTAATCATAGACTATTTTCTGTTTGACATTTGCAGTATGAACCTAAACAATGAATATTATATCACTTGCTGTCACTTTTCATTGAGTGATAATGTTAATATTTTGGGGGTTAAGTTCAATGGCACTGCTCCGGTTAGGATTCGCAGTATTAATTTATTTTATTTAATATATTAGTAACTGATATTATAGATAAACTTTAGCTTTCTGCACTCCTTCTCCATATAAACTTTAACCATACCAAATCTCACAGTCTTCCGTGCACGCAATACGCTTAAAAAGATGTCCGAAGTTTTCTTCTCACGTATTAATATACATAATGATGATAGTTGACATGTTGTTTGTCTAGTCTAATCATACGAAGATTGCAAAAGCACTTGATAAATCATAATTATTTGGCAAACCGTCCCGCATGTATCTATTACCGCTTAAGTTTCAAAAACTGTCGTTACGACGGAACTTCAAGTCTCCTCCACAAAGAGTGCTCGGCTTGTATCAGAAACAAAATCCAACAAGTTTGTTGGGTACGCGTCACTTCCCCTCTGCGTGAGGGAGGGGGGGGTGTGACGTTTCCCCGGTTTGGACGGGCGTTTTGTTGCGCCGGATGCCCGTCTCGTAGATACCGTACGGATGCCAGTGGGCGGCGTGATGTTGGTGGTGAGGGGGTCCGGGGGGTGCAATAATGCACGACCGCTTGAGGTGCCGGGTCTTCAATGAAACTCGATATCTTGACCGTAGATTGTTCGCAGGACGACCAAAGCTTTCTTCTTGTAGTTACTCGTAGTAGACTCGTTGAATTGCACCGTGCCCAATACGGCCCTTCTTCGAGCTTAAGTGGTTAGAGGAATGACCGTAAAGAGAGCCCCGTTTTATTTCGTGTTTATTTCATGTTTTAACTTTACTTTTCGCTTTGGTTGCCCTGTTAAACTCTTTATATTTCTCTCATTATACATCCTATGTACACATGTTATATATCAAAATGTTCCTCTTTGAATTATCTATCCATTACATATTCACTTATAATATACATTCCGTACATAAGCCAAAAACAATGTAATTTGCGGGCGACATCACTATTTTCTGCTCGTAAAATCTCTATAACTTTTGACATACTTAACCTATTGGCTTACTTTATATGTTAATCTGTTCTATATTAGCTATATTTTCACATATGTGACACACAATACATAATCGTTTATATATCTCTTAACATACCACATGCAACTTGTAATGTAGCGTATTCGCTTACATTTTTCTATAATATTGTTAATATTAATCTATTTTATTGTAATACATAATATATGACACATCAATATAATAATAACACAAAATACCTTAACCTAAGACACGAAAAAACACTGTTCTGTCGCCAACAAAGTTTTAGACAGCGTTCAGAAATTTTAGTACTTTGAAAGCATAATATCTACATAACTAATAAAATTGAAGTGTCTGTTTGTAATTTCAAAATAACAGTTTTCTGCTGAATGCATATGAGATTATATACGATATACTATACCTAAAACAAAAAACGCATTTTTAAAATTTTGGCTTTGTTATTGTTTGTTCCGGGTAATCTCCGAAATGTTTGGACCGATTTTGACGGGACTTTTACTGGTAGATAACTGTTATTATAGTGAGTAACATAGGCTACTTTTATTTTAGAAAAAGAATCAGGGTTCCGCACAAAAAAAAAAAAACTGGTCATGATGAATCAATTCGGGCGCTTAAATGACTTATGCTGAGTAAACCATAAAAGATAAAGCAAATTAATGTACTACATAAAATTGTATACATTAAAAATGCCTACAAAAAAGTCAGCGAGTGTATCTTCTAAGGGACACGTACAATAAAACAGCCGGGAGCGGGAGAGCAATATTCGCGCGGGCATTCTGTAGTCCACGTGAGCGAAGCCGCTGGAAAAGCTAGTTTGTTAATAAAATCCGGTTAGATTAGGTTAACTAAAATTATCATATTCAAAATATAAGATAGTTTATAAAATGAATTTACCTATCATTTGTCAGCTTATTTTATGATATTAGGCAGACTTGAGCGACC
The DNA here is from genome assembly GCA_033032175.1 of Saturnia japonica. Taxonomy (NCBI): domain Eukaryota; kingdom Metazoa; phylum Arthropoda; class Insecta; order Lepidoptera; family Saturniidae; genus Saturnia; species Saturnia japonica. Next base: position 2,265,306 of record CM065304.1, on the reverse strand, counting down.
AGCTCGACAAGGCTTCTTACTCTAATTTCTACATTGTAACAAATTTCAATTACTCTTATCATAGACCAATCTGTACATTTCGAAGTTAAAACTTAGCAACCCCAAACGCAAGATTTACATGAACCGTGGTATGGGAAGACCAGCATTGATAGTTGATAGCAACTGTTGCTGAGTAGGGCCAGTAGTAATCACGTTACTCTAACTTATATTTTATTTTACAGTATACGGCGGAGCGGGACCACATGCTCAAGGTCTACTTCTTGTGCTCCCTTGCCGTCTACTTCATCGTCGTTATCGTCCAGTTCCTATCCTTTGACGTGTAAGTTGAAATTTATTAAATTACTTATCTAAACTTATATTGAGTGATGAGTGAATGAACGAGTGAGTGAATGAGTGACTGAGGACGGTGTCTAAATAATGATGGCGTCGTTTAAGTGTCGGAGGCCGAGATCGACATTGAGTCACTGCGGCGCTGTTATAATTAGTTAACATTATTCCATCATTAGTCTAGTGGTCGTAAGCGCGACTGCTAAGCTCGAAGTTCCAGGTTCGATTCCCGGGTCGAGCAAAGTTCTATTAGGTTTTTCTATGAAATTCTCAGTATCAGCTCGGAGTTTTGCATTGTGCCTGACCTAAAAACATACCCGGCGAACTCTGGGTGTACAATAACTATCTATTGATTTATTAAAGTTAACTTTATATAAATATTTTAGATCAATCTATGGAATAGTCATCATCATAGTTTGCGGTATGATCATCATCTCCGGAACATACCTCGTAGTCAGCATCGATTTTCAGGTAACATCTGTTTGATATTCGAAATATATTTTTACTTTAATACTAATTTATTTTATCTGTAATCAATCGCCCCTGTAATCACTTATTTAGAGATCAATCTTCTTCGACATAATAAACACTACATCGAGTTTCAATGAAAATCGACCTCACTGTTAAGTAATCCAATAACTATACATTCCATTAATCGACTAATTGTACGGTGTTTAAATAAATTATTTATACTTTAAATACTTTACACACGCCTCGTGGCGCAGTGGTAGTAAACGCTACTAATGGGCCGAGAGGCCGCGGGTTCGATCCCCACCCATGACTGACTTTTGTGTGATGAGCATAAATATCAGTTATGTGTTAAATAAGTATATGTGTTTATGTATGTATATTAGCATTTTAGTTACCATATTACAAGATTTGCTTATTTTGGAATTAAATGGCCGTGTGTGAAATTGTGTGTAAAAAAAATTGGTATTATGAATTTTATTAGCGTAATATAGGTGACCACTTTAGAGAATCAAATATATTAAATAATCATTATTATCCTTGCCAACTTCGGATACAGTGACTTATTCTGCTATCAATACAATTAATAAAATTGAAGTGTGTTTGTAATGTCAAAATAACAGTTTTTTATAAACGCATATATTATGAGTGTATACAAGACACCTATAACAAAAAGCCTATTTTTTTATTTTTTTTCGTCTGTATTTCTGTCTGTGTTTTTGTTCCGGGTAATCTCCGAAACGGTTGGACCGATTTTGACAGGACTTTCATTGATAGATAGCTGATGATACGGGGAGTAAAAAAGAATTAGGGTTCCGCACAAATAAATAAAAAACTGGTCATGGTGAAACAATTCGGGCGCTTAAATGGCTTATGCTGAGTAACCCTTAAGAGATATAGCAAATTACTGTACTACATAATTATAGGAATTAAAAAGACCTCCAAAAAAGTCCGGAAGAATATATATCTATCTTCTAAGAAATACCCACAATAAGCATTTTGGTCTTTAAAATAGCCGGGAGCGGGGGAGCATGATTCGCACGGGCATTCTGTAGTCCACGTGAGCGAAGCCGCGGGCACAGCTAGTTTAGAATATACATCTATCTTTTAAGGAACACCTGCAATAAGCATTATTGTCTTTAAAATAGCCGGGAGCGGGGGAGCATGATTCGCACGGGCATTCTGTAGTCCACGTGAGCGAAGCCGCGGGCACAGCTAGTTTAGAATATACATCTATCTTTTAAGGAACACCTGCAATAAGCATTATTGTCTTTAAAATAGCCGGGAGCGGGGGAGCATGATTCGCACGGGCATTCTGTAGTCCCCGTGAGCGAAGCCGCGGGCACTGCTAGTTTAGAATATACGTCTATCTTTTAAGGAACACCTGCAATAAGCATTATTGTCTTTAAAATAGCCGGGTGCGGGGGAGCAACATTCGCACGGGCATTCTGTAGTCCACGTGAGCGAAGCCGCGGGCACAGCTAGTTTAGAATATACATCTATCTTTTAAGGAACACCTGCAATAAGCATTATTGTCTTTAAAATAGCCGGGAGCGGGGGAGCATGATTCGCACGGGCATTCTGTAGTCCCCGTGAGCGAAGCCGCGGGCACTGCTAGTTTAGAATATACGTCTATCTTTTAAGGAACACCTGCAATAAGCATTATTGTCTTTAAAATAGCCGGGAGCGGGGGAGCAACATTCGCACGGGCATTCTGTAGTCCCCGTGAGCGAAGCCGCGGGCACAGCTAGTTTATTAATATGAAAGAAAATTTAACCACTAATGTCAGTATTAGATTCAAGTAGGTAGCGAATAGCGAATATTGAAGCGGTGACTAATATTTAACTAATACCAAATAATAGGTACGCGAACCTAATACGAGTTAACTAATATATTCCATATTAGTAATACCAACATATCAGCCTAATATAACACCTCTAGTAGGTACCAAAATTGGTACATCTCAAAAATTTAATAATGATCAATTTAATGAAATAAATGTAGACAGTAGTAGTCGTCGCGACTAGCTTTTTTAAGAAAACACAATGATACCTAGTATCATTTATAATTATCGCCATCTGTTGAGGTCTCCTAGTAACTTTACATAATCAAATTCAGTAGAACAACGTTATGACATAGAAAATGTAGGTGTAACCTTTACGGGCGTTTAATTTAAAACTTTTTTGCCCTTGTAGAATATGTTCTGACCTAGTGAGAGTCGTAAGCAACCAGACGACGAAATATGTAACAGTAATTTATTGAGCACGTAATTAAGTGATACAGTACATGTACCAGGTCGCTCACAAACTTGTATAGTCAGAGCGTCGCGCGTGCGTTCGTTAGGTGTTCTGGACAACACTGGCGCCATCTATGCTGTATTTGGTACATTAATAAGGAAGAATGTTTGGTATTGTTAACATAATAAATGCAGAGCAATGCATAAAAGCAATATACAAGAATAAAATGCAGTAATACCTCCTTATCGAAATATCTATAAAATAAAGGTCACATACATTTAAATATTATTTATTGTATACATGTTTAATTATATTACAATGATATCTCAAGATGTTATAAAAGTTGAACCAAGCAAAACAAAGAAACTAAGAGCGACTTGTATGAAGAAACCATTATGTCTCAAATTTGGGATAGAAAAATTAATATTATTTTATGTTTTTGGTAAGAAATAAAAGGGGTTTTGCCTCGTTAGCCTAGTGGTTGTAAGCGCGACTGCTATGATCGAGGTCATGGGTTCGAATCCCAGGTCGAACAAAGTGTTATTGAGTTTTTCCTATAAAATTCTCAGCAGCGACTCGGAGTTTGGCTTCGTGCCCGATTAATGGCAATAGGCTCGCCCCCTATTACATGGGACCCAAAAACATCTCGGCGAACTGTGGGTATACATTAGTACACCTCTGCATAACCCTTCGGGGAATACAGGCGTAATGGTAATGGTATGTTTACATTTTTCAAAAAAACCTTCACACAAGTCAGTACAATATGGGCTGAATATAATTATTTGTGAAGTTTTATTGGGACAGTTAATGTGCTAGTTTCATATTGGCTTATAATTAAAATATCATAGACATAGTAATAAACCCATTCATGATTTTCTTGGTTTGTCGTGTTCCGAAATCAGCCAGTGTATATGGAGTAATATAGAGGGGTGGTAAGGAATGCAACCACCATGCACATAAAAATAAGCCCATTTATGATTTTTTTCTTTACTCGTGTTCCGAGATTAGTCTTCGGTGTATATACAATAATACGCAGACGAACTCGTGGGTATCACCTAGTATTTAATAAAATATTGGCATATTCTTAAAATAGGTAAAGTTTTGCGAGGTTAATATTAACGGTAACGATTAGAACTGCTTATTCTATATACGCAGGTATAGTATAACCGGGAGTTATTCTACTGTCATATAAAGAATATATCATTTGAAACTACTAGGTATTAAAAGAATTTCTTTTTATTTTGGCATTTTGTAAAAAATATACACCCGCAGGTTTAATATCAGAGATACAGTGTAATTAATGTCTTTACACTTTTATTCCTTGTACAATCCTGATTTAAACATGATTCAACTAATCCTTTTTTAATACAAATTCTGTTTAGCAGAATTATGCACAGACAGCGCGTGCATGCCGAAACATATTCCGCTACAATATAATTCAAACCGGATGGACACACCGATTTATAAAATATATCGTTTTAAAATTTATAAGTTTTGTATGAAGCCAAAAATTCTATATTGTTTTTTTTTTATATGATAATACAACAAATTTCCAACATGGTAACCCCAGTACAATCCTAACACAACGGCGACTACCGAGAGATCGTAATCCATCGACGGTCACCGCTGTTATACCGCGGCCGGACTGCATTCATTTATCAGAACTGGATATGCACAGGCTGATCACGAAACGCGACACACAAAAGCGAGTCACTATGACGGACTATTCACCACATGCATGGTGGTCCGACGCAGTCACCCCGCTATCACCATTTCATTTCCCGGTTCATTGTTCAGCAGAGTGCACCACATGCAGGTGAAGTTGACTTGAGCGTCTCAGTGCTGATGTTATAATCTAAAACCTCTTACACCTCGAAATTAAGACAGTATTAATCCCCAATATGAATACAATATTTTTTGAAGTGAAACTTCTTTATCGACCTATGGGAGAAATTTTGTAGCAATCGTCACGTTTTTCGGTTACGCGCCATGTTGCTTTTTTTATCAAAGTTTAGTATAGTGACGTAAAGAATATAATGTAATATATTATAATAATAACAACAATATATTAGTTTTGAAGTTTGGTTTGAAATAAGAATAACAATATATTAATTTAAAAGTGATAAAATAAAAAGACTTATTCAAATTTAAGTGAATTTACAAGAAAAGTGAGAGTGATTATATATTTCGTTTTATAAATTCAACACGTATGAGCATGATTTTAATATTTATTTGAGGTTAACCTCACTTTTTGATTGTAAGTATCAGTGAATGTATATAAATCTGTTAAAATTAGCAAGTATTAATAAATATGACTGTAAATCTAGTTAACATTATTAATTCTAAAAACAATAAAAAATATAAATTAAATAATAATTTAAAAATAAAACAAAACACGATTAGAAAATAAAAATATGTATACGTACATCTTTTTTAATTATTCGTTTTTAATGATTTATTTATTCATTTTTAATTTTATAAAATCGTTGCATTTCTACAAGATTAACTGTCATCATATAATTGTATTACTTTGAAAAGATAATTCCAATTATTTATTAATAACTTGTAAATATAATACAATAAATAAATAGCAATGATATTATAATAAGAACAATGATAAAATAAATTACTCATTAATTGTATGCATGTCTATAATAATAAAATAGCTTTAATTTAATACGGAAAAAATTGTTTTTCTTAAGGCTTAAGCCTTATCTACCCCATTTTCGTGAAGTTGCAAATAGTAGAAAAATGATATGTCGTAAAGAAGTTTCACTTCTTACCTGTGTACTCTGGTACACAAACACATTTTTTTTTTAGAAGAAATTACAAATTTTTAATGTTAAGGCAAAACACTCAGAATTAAAAAAAAAGAAAGATGGAGCCTTCAGAAAAACAAATGCGGAACATACTTTTAGCTCTGTATCCTTGGCAACCAGATAACGACACGTGGGACCGTGTGAGTAATGTTGCCAGGCCAGTAAAATAAGTTTTCCTTTTTTTACCACTTCAATAGTGTAGTCGATATCTATCATACGTCATCAAAAAACTGCTTTTTTCACTTAAAATGAAGGGCTCAAGGTCCTTTACATACCAAATTACAACTAAATGTATAACTGCCATCTTCATTTTCTCATTATCAATGAATATTTCTTGGTTCTCTTTATGTCTTTTGTTTTAACTCACCCCCCATCTATCGGTAATGGTTCTGATATCGTAATCGTTTGAAATTTTTGGTGGTAATCTTTTAGATTTTTGTCTGAGGCAAAAACTCTATAATTTTTACTTTGAAAACATATCGCTATCTCTTTCAGTGCTTGCAGATCGTTATCAAACAATCTATTACGTAACAAATTCTACCTTCCTTTTGGGTTCTTGATAGTCAGGTTGTAAAGAAAATGATCCATCAATGCTATAAACATATTATATTTTACCATAATTTCCAGGAAAATATTTCACTGTAACCTAGCAAAGTTTTTGTAATTTTATTTTCAACTAGCTGTGCCCGCGGCTTCGCTCACGTGGATTACACAATGCTAGCGATCGCGCACACGCGCGAATATTCCACTCCCGCTTCTGGCTATTTTAAAATGCTTATTGCGGGGTTTACTTAGAAGATAGACATACACTCTTGCTGAATTTTTTCTAGGTATTTTGTAGTACATTAATTTGCGCTCTTGTGCGTTATTCAGCGTTTGAAAAAACTAGTCATTTAAACGACCGAAATGATTCACCAAGACTAGTTTTTTTAATAGCACGAAACCCTAATTTTTTTCTAAAATAAAAGTACCATATGTTACTTCCTATAATATCAGCTATCTACCAGTGAAAGTCTCGTCAAAATCGGTCTAACCGTTTCGGAGATTACCCGGAATAAACAGACAGATAGATAGGCAGACAAACATTTTATAAATGGGCTATTTATTATAGGTATCGTATATCCTTTCATATGCATTTAGCAAAGCCATTACAAACAGACACTTCAATTAGAAGATATATATTAGAAGAAGAAGATTAGATATATATTAGAAGATATTATTTTTATTTTTAATATTTATTATAAGTAATTATTTACTAAATTATTTATTCGTATTAAAGTAGCTTGGTTAGCTGGTTTCGATTACAGTACGTGGAAGTTATGCTTTACGCCTAATTTTAAATACATACATACATACATAAATCACACCTATTTCCCAACGGAGTCGGCAGAGACCACGTCCTTCCACTTGCTACGATCTAGGCACACATGGCTTCTTCAACATTCATTAATCTTTTCATGCATGCTCATCGGTTTAGAGTACTCTTGAGACTCGACCTAACCTTTCTTCATTACGTCTCCGATTTAATCGATAAACGTTCGTCTATCTATCTATACCTTTCTCTTCCAACGTTACGTTTCACACTCACATTATAAATTTGTTTAGTCATTCGTCTTTCATTCATCCTCTCAACATGCCCAAACCATCTAAGCATCTAAGTTAATTTTAAATTATAGCTTATTACTATACACGATAAGAAAATATTGGTAAATAGGTATGTGATATTGAGATTTTATTATTAATTGAAGGAAAATAGAATACACACTAAATATTAAAAAAAAACATATTTACAATCCAGTTCATCGTACCCTTCACGGAGTGCTCAGAGGAAAATTTAAATTATTTTATTCATCTTTTTGTAACCTTTATAACATTATATAAAACTTAAAATATAAACATCAAACGGTTGAAAAAAAAACGTACATTTTAGGTCAAATGAAATCGAGGGAGAAATTAAAATGAATACTCGTAGTAACATACTTTTCTTAGTAAAATTTAATAACAATAACTGAGGACAGAGACAATAACGACTTTTCACGTAAGCTATATTTTTTATTTAGTTGTTATAGTCTACTCGATGTACCCGCGACTTCGTCTACATGTAATGTCACACGACATTTACACTACATTTCATACACTATGAACGGCGATAAAAAAAAGGTATGTAGGTGTTCTGAAATTTAACATCGGCGATTTAACCTTGTTTTATGGTTTGGAAATGTCTCAGGTCCCTGAGACACACCACACCATGGTAATCGCGTTTAAGTTGTCAGCCTTGCCTCACATTCACTACTTTCGATCCATCGATATTCTACCATACGTCTACGCTGTGAATTTAACCTAATACATAACGACGTTTTAAATGTTCCTCGGGCATTCATTTCTGGGGCGCGTGAACTTTTTCTTATTACCTCGTTCAGCAGCAACACTCACTTTGACGGTAGGAGTGGGTAATATCGCTTTTACAGCGTTTCAAATCGAATCTATAAACTGGTTTTGATATCGGATTTAAAAAATATATATTTATGAATCTATGTATTTGACGGATGAGCAACGATTATTTTGAATATCGATATTTGGGACTAATAAAATTTCTATTATTTTAAAATGAAAGGTTTAATTTTGAAACTTTATTCTTAATTACAAATTCATATTATTATTAAATTCTTAGCAAACCGTTAAGAAAAAATTTCAGACTTATTAGCTCATTTTATAAGGTTGACAATTGTATGGTTTATGCCTGTTTCTCTTTCATATATGATGCGTCCTGCCGATCGCGCATTTCACTTACCTACTCTGATATAGGTCTTCAACTAGGTACGTATATAATATACGATTCATATCACCCACTCCTACTTGACGGTATTCCCGAGTTACATGACAACGAACGCATCTCATTCTTTTTTAGAGCAATGGAAAGCAAGAGAAAAAATGCCGTCTACTTTCTGTCAGGCATTTTAATTTAATATTAATCCAAATCATAACACCATGAATCAAAAGCCATTTGAGTAATAAATAGCCAAGTAAAATTATGTAAAATGTTAACCAATATTATCCAGAGGACATAATTAATATATGGACCAAGTAGATTAATAAAAAAAAATGTATTGCTATTATTATAAGCTCAGAACCGTTAATATATAGTGGTTAATGAAACATTATAGTATGCTTGTTCAGTATAATTTAATAAAATCTCGATATCACAAGAAAAATAATCTAAAACAATTACACCTATCGTAGAAATGTACAACGAAATAGCTAAATAATTTAAAAACAATATTAATAATATCTAAATTTGTTAATAAGGGCCCTTGCAAAAAATATACCTAATTGTAACAATGAAAATCAAATTAAATGTATGTATGTATTTTATGTATGATGTAATATAGCGTGCAGCGCCATCTATGAATACATAGTGAAAAATACATATTTATTTGTTTAATTTCTATGATAATTACGTAAAAATAATTTGGATTAATTTTGTATAATGTTATTTTTGTATACTATTTATATTTACATAAACATATTTTATAGATTATACAACTGTCCATACGGGTAAAAATGCATCCAAATACATTTTATACACCTTAAACTATAAACTACAACCATACTAAATTTTATTAAATTCGGTCCAGTAGTTTTTGCGTGATTGGGTTACAAACATAACGACAGACAGACAAAAATTTCAAAAACTGTTGAAATGTGTTCTGTCTGTGATTCTAAACCCCCGTATTATTTTTTTCTCAAATATATTCAATGTACAGATTTCGACTTTTTACTCTTTTATTATACATATATACTAGCTGTGCCCCGCGGTTTCACCCGCATATAATTTAAAAGAAATCACTGATTGGTGATTTATAATACTTCAATAATATAGACAATATTTTTAACGGGCGGCCAGATGGTCACATCGCGGCTTCGTACGGCTCGTTCGCGCCGCTAACTACTATAGACGTAGACCCGAGTCGAGTGTTGATTTTCCATGTTTTTTTATATGGAATGATTCGTATAATTTATAACCAAAATGTTCTATTGTAGTCCTTACTATTTCAGATTTCGAACTTTACGTCTCTACAAGGCCGTGCCCTAAAAGTGCATAACCTCTTTAAGCTTAGAAATCTTCAAATGAGGTACTAATATAGTACAGTGACTTTCGAGACATTACAATTTTAAAGAGTATTTGCTTATGTTTTTAAGTAAATTCAACCTTTTTTGAATAAAACCGGATTGAGTTTTCAAACATGTGTCAAAATAAAATGTAATTTAAATCAAAAACACTAAGGAGTATTGATATCAACTTCCAAGCAAATCACCGCCAAAATAACTTTCTATCCATTTTTAATCCCCTTAGGGGATAAATTTTAATAAAATATAATAAAAAACTTCTTCCATCAATTCTGTTATAAAAAGTTTATGCAAAATTTGAAGTCGATTGGACCAAGGACTCATGTTGCCCCCCGTTTTCACCCCCTTACAGGTAGAATTTCGGAAAATCTTTTCTTATCAGATGCCTACGTCATATACAGAACACACCTTTCAAGTTTCAGGTCTTTACAATCAGCGGTTTAGGCTTTTATATGTATAGATTAATATACGATATATGATGTTCTGTAAGTATTTTTAATATATTTCCAAAGTTTCCCGATAAGCACACTATATAAACCAAACCGATCACGAATATGCCATAAAAATCTTTTTTGTCTGTCTGTATGTCTAGATGTAACTCAAAAACGGCTTGACCGATTCTTATAACATTTTATATACAGGTGCTTATGTCACTGTTCAGTTTTAATATTACTTTTGAAGACTGTAAAAAAAAACTTTTTTTTAAACTATTTTTGCTTTAATTATTAACCGATTTGACTTACACTAATAACCAAGTGGCATTACGTATTCCCAGCACGCAGTCGCACGACTCCGACAGGCCTCCGAGCTCGTCCATAACAACCGTACACTCTCGCAGATGTTATCCTTTACAGTACTTGGTAGCATCGTGTTGCAGATACAGGTCGTCATGGTAAGATACCAAAAATACATTGCTATATTCTAATCTACGAAGTTACTGCTACGCCGTAGCACACATCATGGCACGAATAAAGAAGCTCGCGTATTCTTAACTTTACCGTACTGTGCAGATGATATTGATTGATTTTTCCTATGATATTGGGCCTTCAAACGAGGCATGAAGAAGCATTTCAGCAGACCAGCATGATATCGACGACTGCTGATGAAATTTGTGTCACCGACGGTCGCCGTTATTTGTAAACTGGTCCATATTTACCATTGAGTGCTGTACAGTCAGTCATTTTGCCGAGCTAATATATACTTTAAAAAATATTAACAAGCAAACAGACCTTACATTCGATCCTTCTTCGTTATTTTACATAAATAATTAAAGTGCTATTAGCAGAAACTAGTTATGAGCGCTAAAGTTATCAAATACATCCTTTGTGCTTTAATTACTTTGTAACGTCAACAAAAAAAACTGACGAACTGACCATACTGTAAGCCATAAGGGCCCCGGAGCCTCCGACGGTTTTTACAGCTTCACCGGGCTTGGGGGTGAACAAGTATCAAATTAAACGGCCTGGTCTCTGTGAAGAGTGTTGGGTGCGTCTGAACTTTTTCGGCTTAAGTTAAACGTCTTGATTTTTTTTAAATATTAGCACATCAAAGTGCCTGGTGGTAAGCGAAGTTCAATCCAAAACAGTTGCGATCGTCAAGAGATCTGATTGTTATCCATCATCAGTCACCGTTTTCATGCTGGCTTGTATAATTAGAACCTGGATAGACACCGGCTGATTGCAAAACCCGACGCGCGTAAGCGAAACATCATCAGTCTTTTCACCATATGCATAGCGATCGTGACCCAGTCGGGCTTTCCAGCCCTCATAACCCATTATCGGCATTTCCTCGTTCTCAGCAGGGTACACTGGGTGCAGGTGAAATTGACTTAAATATCTCAAGTATTAAGATGTTATTTGACCCCCTTATGACAGTGCGACATTATGGCAGTGGAGAATTGTATAGATCTCTAGTTGTACATAAAAGCCAGTCCTTTATTTAGTTTCGTGTCTGAACATCATACCTGGTGGAATTCTAAAGAATAGTCAGAAACAATCTGAAACAGTATAATGATGTTATTCACATTGGGCAGATCCAAGCTGTACTTGCAATGAACAACGGTAGCGACGTCCCGCCGAAAGGAAAGAACAACGTATACTGCGCCAACGATATGTATGAGGTAACGGTATATTGTATATATAATAAAGATTTTATCAAATCACGTGAATTACCATTTCACACATAAAGGTCTTCAATGAATTAACAAAACGCTCAAGTAAGAAGACTAACGCAAACAAGCGTGCTGTATGTAGAGACCCCTGTCAGGAGCGAAGTTACTCAAAATGAAATCAAAACAATCTTTATTCAATTTAGGCTCTAAGAATGCACTTATGAACGTCAAAACATTGCTGATGGTTCGGAATATATCCCAGACATGGAAAAGAACATGCAAGAAACTCGATCGGCTTTTTTTCAACTGTATAAATATTAATACAACAGGTACAGTAATAATAACTTAGTGGATGCACAGAGAAGGAGTCACTTGCAGACATCACTATCATTCACATAATGATCCACTCTATAATAACCTTTTGACAGTAAAGCCCACTTGACATAGTCCTTGAACTTGTTGTCCGGCAAATCAGTAATGTGCTTGGGAATCTTATTAAAGAACCTAATACTATTACCTAAAAAACTTTTATTGGTTTACTAAATATAAAATACGGTACGACTATTTCATCTCTATTTCTAGTATTAACAATGTGCTGATCTATAACAAAATCTAGCTTGACTAAGTTTTTGCGAATATAAATACACATATACCTACTAAAAAATAAAATAAGTAAAATATTATTAAAATAGTATATACTGATAGATAGATAGAGGACCTCCGTCTTCGTGGTGAACTAGCCACATGATGTAGGGAAAAAAATATAGCTAGGAAGAAAAAAGATTTGTTGGTTATAAATAATTATCATTGAAAATGACCCCGTCCAAACTAAATAAAACAACTTCGCGCCACTTATATTTCTAATCATAACTAATAATGGAATATCTTGCTGTAGCATTACCTGCAGTTGACCCTGGTCATGATGTTCCTGTGCGCCGTGCACCAGATCCTGATCACTATGGCGAAGACGATACTGCTACTTATCGTGAGCATCGCTTATATAGTCATCACCACGCAAGAGCATCTCTTCTACCAGAGCTTCGTCTATGATTACCAGTAAGTAACGAGAGAATTTACTGAACACAACACTTCTGTAACAAGGGTCGCCCCCCCCCTCTACCAAAACATCATATTAAATAACATACTATTTAATACTAGCTGACCCTCGTAACTTTGTCTGCATCATGTAAGAGAGAGAGAGAGAGAGAAAGGATTAGAAAGAGTGGGTCGTAGGCACTGTATTACAGGTACCGCCCGCCTCCCACATTATTCTACATAGTATTATTAGCATTATTTTGCTGCCGAGTTATTTTAAAACTATGATATCTCCTAAGATTTTCATTTAAATCAATTAATCTAAAGGGCAAATACTTGTGATGAATAACGTATTCATTTCGATAAGGATTAATACTATGTATATAAAAACACCTTCGCAAATAATTCATTATTTTTCAACATTTTTCATTTATGCTCCGCTCCTATTATCATAGCGTGATGTTTTATATCCTAGAACCTTTATCAATAAATGGACTATCTAGCATTGAAACATTTTTCCGATTGGAATCAGTAGTTCCTGAGATTAGCTGGTTTAAACAAAGAAACAAACTCTTCAGCTTTATAATATTAGTATAGAGTAACATGTCGAAGAATCATCGATATGATTATGAAATACATACTAATGACTTTCTATCCGTACTATCTCTATTGACCCATACCCTGTTGGCTGAAAGTGATATCAATAAGTGTGCTCTGTTGACTGCACGCATTTTATAGTTGAGAAACTGTTTACTTGGATGAATTCCCGCTTCAGACGTGAAAGAGGCTTATCGAGTCCGCACTCATTGTTACACTATTTGAATAACTACTTCAATCCATGTACGCTTTTAAAAATGTTCATCCTAAGAAGGCATGCATGACCTATCTACAGAACGTAAATTGTTACGTCGCGTCGCGTCTTGCAAAACTTGCATTTCAACTAGCAATTACATATTAAGATATAATTAATACTGATAAACGTTATATGAACATTTTACACGACAAAGTTCTAAATATCTTCTCTATACAAAGATTTTTGTAAATTTTAGTTTTTTCTATCTTTGTGCGTAAATGTCACTTAAAACTAGAGTAGATCTAAATAATAAAACCAAGGAATCGAAAAATAATCCTCTCAATAGTACGAATCGAACTGATCGATATATTTATTAGAAGAATTATTCTTGTTGTTTGGCGTGAACCATTCAATATCTATATATATCTATTGTTGTTATAGTTTATTTTTGTTGTTTAATTAGCACAACAAACAATTGATTAAAAGCATAATCGTATTCTAAAAAATAATCATAATCATAAAATCAACTTCCAAATTAAGTTATGCTGTGTTTCTTATATAAACTTTTAATATGTGTTATGCAAGCCTTCTTAGGATGAACCAAGTATAGTTAGGTGTAGCTCTTAGTTTATAGAAATAAATATCGTAAACACTAAAGTGGGGGATTTTGTTTTTAAGATACAAATGCGGCCTCGACTGGAATCAACAGTGGACTAACATCGTGATCGCGATTGGCGCCACCGTGGCTCTCTTACTGCACTCACAACAAACCGAGAGCACGTACCGCCTCGACTTTATCTGGAAACTGCAAGCCAATGGTACGGTCTTTACTCAACTGCAATATATTATGAATTCTGCTATGGATTTGATAAGTTTGATGTAGACAATCACGTTATCCACAACATCATTTGTTACAGAAAAAAGTCAAGGCAATGTAAATATATTTTTACTAGATGGCCCGGCAGACGTTGTTTTCCTTTTCCGGTAGTTAAGGGCTGGACCACAGCGCCACATATCGGCTCAACCGTCAGAGGCTCCAGGGCCCTTAAGGCTAACAGTATAGTCAGACAGAAAAAAAACTACATATCGGACCCTAACATAGTTAAGAAGTAAGAAGCATCGTTTCGAAAGATCAAAATTTAAAACTCAAAATATAAATTATGTTAATATGAGCTGAAACTGTCAGGTCGTTCAGAAGTTATAGAATTACTAATAGACACAAACAAGATTTTTATATGAGATATTACACTTTTTCATTTGTCGAACATTGAATTTTACAGTAATCGAACAAAATTTTTATTAAGTTATACTACTTCATATGAGAGTTTAGCAATAGTAGCAGCGTTACAACGTATTGTTTGATAAAAAGGTTCATCGGAGAATAAATAACAGATTTGAATACTTGTAAATGCTTTGAAAGCTAATTTACTAATCGTGGCTTACTCAATAAAATTGGCATAAAGATATAATACAAAAGATTCACAAATAGTAATTTTACAAAAGAATAAATAAATAATAGAACAGCCAATAATATGCGAGTAATATAAAGTATGGGTAGTACAATTTTGGTTATAAATTTTACATAGAGTGGTGGTCAGCCAGGCGGTCGTTACAAAAGTCACTACTACCATGCAAGTCTAGGTTATCATATTCTCTGAATATCAATATAGTAACAATATACTAAATTATGACTCGATCAGACATGTTGAAGATTCTTACGTCCATTCATCAACTAGAAAATAACTGATATTCTTCAAACGACTGAACAGATTTTCTTGAATAGCTAAGAACAACCTGATAATGATTTGATTAGAGGAAGTCTTAAAATAGCACCAGTGACAGAGAAGTTGAGGGGTTATAGGCTAGCATGGTCTGGGCATGTCATGAGGAGGGATGAAAGTTATATAACTAAAAGAATGTTAAGTATGAAGGCGGATGTGGCGGATATAGGAGCAGAGGAAGACCGAAGAAGGTATGGATGGATTATGTGAAGAATGATGAATACTGAGATGATATTTGATAGAGTACAGTGGAAGCAGAAAACATGTTGTGCCGACCGTACTTAAGTAGGATGAGGGGTAAGAAGATGAAGCTAAGAACAACCTCGATCAAGTCACTTTAAAAAAAAAAGAATTAAAATCGCTTCGGTCGCTTGGGAGTTACGACGCCACAGACAGACACACAGATACGCTGATACACACGTCGAACTTATAAAGTGTTTATTTAAGAGGTTATATATATATGTATTATATTCATGTAACCCAATCAATCCTATTATCAATTTATAATTTACTATCTGTTTTGTATAACTTCTAACGCGCGTATATTTACTTCAAATAATCTTTGTGCGCGGCCTTATGTACATAAGCGTGAGCTTGTAAATAATGCAGTTTTTATTAAATTTGCGATGAAGCAGTCATCGTCCGATCAACACGTGTTTTTATCGCTTTGTTCTACGGGTACAGTCGGTAATAAAATGTCTGTTTCGACACGGAGAAAATATTTCACATATGCAGTAGTTGTGCTTGATAACGTCGTACCAAAATGATCAAAATTCTAATTTTAAAAAAAGATAGAAATTCAGCAAAAGGTACCAGGAAAAATATTTAACAATATGGTATTAAAAAAATTCGTCTGCTACCGTATCATCCTAAACTATATAGAAAATATTTCAGGGAATATGACGGAAATTATGAAGTTAATAAAAACTTCATTATTTAGTATTTGTAATGGTAGTGATACGGAATAATATTAAGTAAATTAATTATTTCATTGATGTACATTAGTATGTATATTAATTATTGTATAATAATTAATGTATATTAACTGATGTATATAAAACCAGCTGTATTCGCGTCGATTACAGAGTTCGGGCGGGCACACGCGCGAATAGTGCTACTCCATTCATGGTTGTTTTAAGCATAAAAGTACTCATTGTGAATGATCCATATTCTCTCGCTAACTTGTTTGTATGTCTTTTTAATATCCACAATTATGTGGTACATTAATTTGATACATATATCTCTTAGGGCTTACTTAGCGTAAGCCATTTAAACGCCCGAATTTATTCATCAACACTTGTTTTAATTTTGTTCACGCGGAACCTTAATTCGTTTCCTAAATTAAAATTAACCACAGTTACTCGTTATAATATCAGCAATCTGTCTGTGAAAGTTCCGTCAAATCTGGTCTAACCATTTCGTAAATTACCCAGAAGAAACACACAGACAGACGAAAATGTTAAAAATGTTTTTTTGTTACAGAAACCGTATATACTTTCATATGCATCTAATAAAAAGCTGTTGTTTTGAAATTACAAAGAGACACTTCAATTTTAATAATTGTATGTATAGATTTGAACAAATAATAAATCAACATTTTCTACATAATATAAGTAAAATAATTATTAAAATTATCTTGTGTACTTGAGTGTACCTCTTGGCACGCACATGCAGTCACTGTATCTACACACGCTTTACGCACACATAGGGCCGCACGCACAACTGAGTTAAACTATCTATACATAAGTACATGCATACACTTTTTTATGTTGATACATAACAATTGGTTGTTATGGTTTGTTCAGATGAGAAGGAGGACATGGAGCACCTGCAAGCGTACAATCGGAAACTCCTGGCGAACATCCTGCCAGAGCACGTCGCACAGCACTTTCTCTGCAACGACAAGAATATCGATGTACGAATTTACACTTTAATAAAGTCATATAGTCTCAAAAGCCTCTGTAGTTACACATCGGGATAATGCCTAAACTTGTATCACAATTATTTTTTGTATTATCTTGCACTGTTGCTTTTTGGATAAACAATATATCGTGAGTGAGAGACGGCAACGATTTGATACGAACCACTTCCTTTCCCGTTAATGTGCCACATGGAAATACTATAATACTGCATAAAGATATAACTTTAAACCGTTACAGTAATTATAAAGTCTGTTGAACGCTTTACGATTGACTTTGCAAAATCAAAAGGTAAAACCCAAATGATTGCGCAGAGCATCAAGCGATCTAATCACTTCTAAACAAATTGTATCATAAATTGGGTCTGAAACAATTTTTCTAATTTGTAAAATTAATTTTAAAAAATTACGAATATGCTTATACCGAAATCTATCCAACCACAATTATACTACAATATAAAACTAAGGATATACTTTTTTTTCTTTTGACTATAATCAGGCATTCTCTACAAGTCACCCGCCGAAAACAGCTTCACTACATTTTTTTCATTTTGTAGATTTAGCGTCTTAACCACATTGTCAATGGACATTGACGGTCTAACCTAAAAAAAAAGCCAAACATGTATAGGTGTGCTCCGGTAGGTGCATTTGTAAATCCGTTTACTCTAGACCTTAGACTATATCGTCGCTTGTTGCAAGTTTTATAAACATACTAGCTATGCCCGTGGCTTCGCTCACGCGGACTAGACAATGCCGTCGATCGGGCACATGCGCGAATCTTGCTACCCTAGCTCCCGGTTATTATAAAGACAAAAATGCTTATTGTGGGTGACCCTTAGAAGATGCACATAGTTATACTCTCCGCTGTCTTTTTTGTAGATCTTTTTAATATTTACAATTTAGTATATTAATTTGATTTAACTGTTATCATTTACTCAGCGTAAGCCATTTAAGCGCCTGAACTGATTCATCACGACAACTTTTTTTTTCTCGAAACACTATTTATTTTTCTAAAATAAACGTAGCCTGTGTTACTCCTTATAAGAACAGTTATCTGCCAGTGAAAGTTGCGTCAAAATCAGTCCAACCGTTTCGGAGATTACCCGGAACAAACGAACAGACATACAGACAATTTTTTTTTAAATGGTGTTTTGTTATAGGTGTCGTATATACTTTCATGTACATTTAGAAAAAAGCTGTTATTTTGATATTACAAACAGACACTTCAATTTTATTAATTGTATATAGATAACTTCACGCTACGACTGTAAAGACCGGAGCAATAACCACAAACGTCTCGCCATCTTGAAAGCTGTAGGCAAATACGGGAAGTAAGAAAAGCCACAGGCTACACTTAGGCGAATGAGCTAGACAGAGTTACAGTTATGGACTGAAAATAAAAAATATATTTAAAAAGCCGTCACGGAACGCCTGGCAGATGTGAAAAATCCAAGGGGAGTTCCAAAGGGTGTCCTAATAATTTCCCTGTGGGGGGTCCTTGGGAGGTCAGAGAGTGTCCCGACAAATTCCCTATGGGGGGTCAATGGGGTTGCAGTGATTATTTTCATAATTGTATATTCATAATTTCATAATTCATAGTACATATATTCCATCATATAACGTGGCGATGAGTCGCCACGGTCTGTATCGCCTCGCCAACAATCAGGTTTACCCCTCGCCTATAAATGTTTCACATCAAAAGTTATGTATTATCATCGCACAGGAGTTATACCACGAGCAATGCGACTCCGTATGCGTGATGTTTGCCTCGATCCCAAATTTCTCCGAGTTCTATGTAGAGCTGGAAGGCAACAACGAAGGCGTCGAGTGCTTGCGCCTGCTGAACGAGATTATCGCGGACTTTGATGAACTCCTCTCCGAGGAATCATTCAAATACATCGAGAAGATCAAGAGCACCGGAGCTACCTACATGGCAGCATCAGGTTCTTTACTTAACTATAATTATTGGAGCGAAGTTCCTTATCGCACGTTACGGACTTGTGGCGAATGAGGGCTAGGCTATTGTAGTGATAATAGCATATAATAAATAGTTCATTATAATAACAGCTTAACATCACCGGCAAAGTAAAGGAAAGCAGGGAACAGAAATGAACCCATTTAGTGGGAAAAAATGCATGAGAGTCGTGGAGCACTCGGTTGAACAAAGTTCGTAGCCTTGAACTAATAAGCGCTCACCTATGACTGGGCACAGCCAATAGCATATGCGCTATGGATAACCGTCTACACTATAGAAAGGATCGCGACGGAAAATTCTTACACTTTTTTTCGTCTAGCCCTCCATCCACCAAGTTTGTACTGCGCGATAAGGAACTTCCTTCCAAAAACCACCGAATGACACAGATCGAGATCCCGACAAAATTCATCTATATAATATATAATTAGTGATATGTATATGGATGTTGCGCAGGGTTGACGGAGGCGACACGCGACCTGCGCGGCTATCGACACGTGACCGCGATGGCGGACTACGCGCTGCGGATTCGCGAGCAGCTCAAATACGTGAACGAGCACTCATTCAACAACTTCAGGATTCGCGTCGGTAAGGAGCGTGCGCATTGTCTCACGTTCGCTTTGCCCTACGCTGAGTGAGCTCTCGCGAACTAGTTAAATGTTGCCGGCGGACGAATCCGCGACTCGGTTACTTCCTCGAGACATGTAAGCGCAAGGCGCATTTATTATGCTTCTGTCAGGGATAAACATCGGCCCCGTGGTGGCGGGAGTTATCGGAGCCCGCAAGCCTCAGTACGACATCTGGGGCAATGCCGTCAACGTGGCCTCGCGGATGGATTCAACAGGACTGCTCGACCACATACAGGTGAGTACACACTGTGACCAACCGAATGCCATCTACTGCGATGCCGACATATTTTTTTTTTCATCTGCCGTCAGAACTCTAATTTCGATCGACCTAACTCACCCCACATTGGTGTGAATTTATTAACAACCAATTAATTTCCTAATATCATTTATTATTTTTATTTATAGTCTGTATTTTTCATTTTTATATAATACATAAATATATACTTTGTTTTGATACATTTCACTCCAAGTTGTACTTGTTAGGTTTTATTTGAAGCCAAATGATTTTGGTGGTTACAAATATAATTTTTGTTAAGGGTCGATTTTTCAATTTATAGATAAATTTATTTGAAGTTTTTTTTTTACCAATACATTATCCGTCAAAACATCAAAATTATTCCTCTCAAATATAATTTCGTTACGTGTAACAAGTGCTACGCGAAAAATCGGCCCTAAATACATTTATTCATATTGATGTGTTATACTTTTTTCGGGGTAGACGAATGTTTTATGAATTAATTTATTTTTGATATGAAAATTATTTGTTGGACGTGTTATAAAAATATGTAAATAATCGTTGATCTGTAACGAGCTCGTATCATTGGCTGTGCGATTGTGGTACCACAATACGTAACATATGCACTTGAGCGAGGTGCATGGCACCACGTCGTGTCGCATAGTGTCGGTAAACCGGGCAGCGGCGTGCTGTGCGCAGGTCACTGAGGAGGTGTACGAGATCCTAGCGTCGCGGGGCTACCGGCTACGCTGCCGTGGGACCGTCGACGTCAAGGGCAAGGGCAATATGGTCACATACTTCCTTGAAGGCGTCGGCGACACGATCCCGCTTGGCGTTCGGGACATTTACATGGTAAGTAAATTAATACTAGGTACGTAGAAACTGAAGTATTTACTCTAGTTCTCCTTTAGTGACAAGTCACTTAGTACATATGTGACGTTTTATCGATGTTTAGACTGTCAGTGCCGCGTGTGAGAGAGACAACGCTCTATAAAAGTAGCCGTATATCTTCCTCTTTAGCTCGATGTACATTATTTACAGCCGGCAACTATCAACAGTTATACTGTAATTTGAACTAATTTATGACTACCTCTGTGTACCACCTATTTTTATATTTAAAATTAAAGTTTTGGTTAAAAAAACTTGACAATTAAATCTAATCATGTATATTCAACTATCATGTAGCAGTTGCCATCTGTTAACAAGTTGTTTAATTAACATTACGGCTGTTGGTCCGCGTACAGACAAAGCGAACAAACGCGAAGAAACGCGAACGAACGAGCTTGAGTGAGCTTGGCTGATCAACACCGCACTCTCTGTAGGATCCTCTGAGTGTTCGTTCTCATTCGATCACCTTATCTGTACGTGGTTTTAAATCGCTTACACTCTGCAATTTTCACAATATCTCCACAGTTCAGCTAGTTGTATATAATAGGGCTCTGGACATGTTTCAGGATCCGATGCCGTCTACGTCGGGTGTGAGTCTCAGGAAGGCGGAGTACGGTGTCGGATCTGAACATCGTCCACTTGAAACATTATCAGAGTGTCACAATGACGAGGACGGAGCTCCCTCACCGCGAGCTTCTATTCCCACAGAGAAAGGTATCTCATTCATTATTTATGATGCCAATAAATATATAGTATAAGAGAATTACGGCAGTTTAATTAATTTGCCTATTAGTAGTATTAAGGGAAAACTCACTAAGTTACTTGAATTACATATCGGTTAACTGTTCCTTTGGACATTGCTATTAGTGGTAGGCACTGGGCGATTATGAGATATACTAATGCAATCATTTCAAATATAACCATAACATAATTTTATGGGAAGTTCTTATAAAGAATTCGATTACGGCTAAACGAGTTTTTTTTTAGCTCGTCTGTATACATTTTCTTATAAAGTACATCTTCGAAGAACGACTGAACGACTGAACGACCTTTTTTTTCGACAGAACGAGGATTAGTAAAATTACAACTAAGATTAGGAATTACTATTTAGCAATTGCATTTATATGGGATATAGGTATTATTTGAATATTTGTAGATGAATAGTAATAACTTTATTTTAGATATTGATTCGTTTTTAATATATCAAGCCCTGTGAAACTGTAAAAGCCGCATGAGTCTTCAAGGCCCTTGTGGCTAAGAGTATAGTCAGACTGATAAAAGAAGAAAAAGTTTTAAAACGTTTTTGATATTCGACCGTGTCTCGTCCTACTCCGAACATATAATTTATTCATTTTCATGTCTCTTAAGTTCTTTGAAACATATATATGAGATTTGGTTACGGTTTCGGATATTTTTATTAAAGATATCCGAGAGTTTCGGTAAGGGATTTTTATAACACCACTAATCCAAACTACTTTAGTAATTTATCGTATCGCTCTAGGTTTCATTATTGTACAATGATGTATAATTACTTATATTCGTTTGTTTATTAAATCAGAAATTGAGAACGGTTTACTGTCGGCGAACATGTCCAGCGGCGAATCGACATCTTGCGACAGTGTGGCGAGTGAATTGCGCGCGTGTGTACCGCGCAGGCAAGCACGCCCGCAGTCACTCGCCGGCGAGCCCGCAATGCCTGCGTTCTACGCTCTCGCCGATTGTCACCCGTACGCATTCAGCGGTAACGACCTCATCTACGTGAACGAGTCTAAGAAGAACTACTCGCTCACCGACGTCAAGGAATCCACTCTCGAGTCAAGAGACCGTAGAGACATCGAAGATCTGTTAGAGGGCCGAGTGCCGAGGCGGGCGGCAAGTCTCGCAGACTTCCTGTTCCGAAAAAGACATTTGAGGAACATCAAAGATTCACCCAGCAATGTGATCGTGAACCCCATGAGCGCGATGTACGAGCTCAACAGCAACGTTGAATCGGGGACCAACTGTGACCCCAGTCCGACGTCATGCTCTGAACAAGATAATTATTGTTAATTACACCATATTTGCCATATTCTTCCATATAATTATTATAAATGGGGAAAATAACTATTTCATTAATTAATTATTGTATCGATAACACGACTCAAAATTACATAGAAATTTGTGCACAAAACCATACCAGGGGACAACCCGGATATCAACAGAACTGTAATATTTGAAGATATTCAATTATGACAGCCTAACCTAATCTTGACAATAAAACCAAAATGGACAAATTCGTCGCACCCATTGAAGTGCTGGGAGTGACAAATGTTTTTGATGACTTTAACGAATTTATCGATATTATGAATATATACGTGTAGCTATATAACATAAAACAACGTTGAACTGACAGAATTACAGACCAAAACCTGACTCACACATTTTGTCAAATGTCGTAATTTTGAGATAGTACGGTTCTCGTATTTCATTCCGGTAAATAATGGCAATCTCATTTATTTACAGTATCAGTTTTTTTATAGGTTTAGCATTGTGGCCACAAGTTCATTTGATCTTAAGTGACGAAGTGTCCCAAGATGTTGTTAACACGCTAAGTTTAGTGGTAGACTGGTTCTCAAGTGCAGCTGCCGGAACACACCTGTTGGTGTTCGGCGACAGATTTTCAACTTGAGGGTAGTAGCTTGTCAGGCGGGCATTAGAAAAAGCCCTAACACAATGCTATGGTTTCATCACAATGTTTTCCTTCATCGAAAGCTCAGGCTGATTGGAGGGGTTCGAACTCACGTCGATCGACGCGGAGTCTGTACACGCTACCAACTGAGCCATCATTGATTCATTGCTGAGTATTATTGTAAAAACACCTAAAACAATTTCCTTACAAAATAAATAGTTTATTTTTAAATACTTGTAATTATTTTAATCAACTAGTAACAGTAAAAAAAAGTTTTTCGTTTGACTCAAAGTAAATCATTTTATCTACCGGTTTAATAGTACCAGTGCCGTAATTAGGGTGGTGCTAGCGGAGCCCAGGCAGAGGGCGCAGAAATGACTAGACCAGGACCAGAAGCAATATATAAAATAAATATTTCCAAGGGCCCAGTAATAGAATCTCGCAGCGGGCGCATAAAGGCTAGTAACGATACTGAATACTACTAACTTATAAAGTTTTTAGTCTGTTGCCGTTTAACATTAGATAAGTAAATTTTCAGAGATAATCGTAGAGTTGGCAAAACAAATTACATGTAATTAAGATTTAAAAAATTACTTACGACTAATTTAAAAAAAAATCTTTAGCTGGTGTGAATAACGTTTTAATAAAATACGATAAGTATACTAAATTATTTATCGTTTTGAAATATAAAATTGGTATATACCTAAGTTGATCGGTTTTTATTTCTAGCCGTGATACCAACAATATATCCAATTCAACAAACTTTATAAGTCATGTTGATCTGTAACTCAAGTTCGGTTCGACGGGTAATATAATAATAATATTGTCATGCTTATTGTATACAGTGATTCTTTGTAAGTATCTGTAATATTTTATTTACTAATAATAATAATGCACGTACATTTTATTTTGTAAACATAAGTTATTACTATTCGTATACGTAACATTACTGCTGCGTTAGTGCAGAATGTTTGTAGAGAATTTCGTTTAATAATATATTATAGTAAAATTAATTTATAGTCGAACAAGTTCGTGCGCGACCGTCCCATATGAGAGACGTTGGCGAAGACGAGGTAGCACGGCATTGTTTCACTACAGCACACTAAAGTATGTTATTTCGGCAATGTTCTTAAAATAATTACCTACAGCCGCTCAGTATATAAACACGCACTAGAGCTGCTCTCTCTCTCTCTCTGTATTTCTTGAGTTACCTACCTACGTACTTGATAATGCTATTTTCAAATGTCATTATTATCTTTTCACCAAACTATTATTATTTGCTAGAAATTCTGTAAGTTTTAATTTAAATTATTTCTACTTGGGTTTTATTCCTAGTTTCAAAAGCGATTGTGAGGTAGTAAGAAAGGAAAGTACAAATTTGTTTAAATAAAAATATAATTTTTTGCTTAATGTTTAATAAATCAAAATCAAATTTAAATTGTAGGAAGTAAGTAAAATAATAAGTTCTACTGTGTACTGAAATTTACCTAGATTTCGTTTCGTTTGTATGAAGCCGTAATACTATTTACTTTAGTGTACTGTGACTTGCGCGCCTACGTCACTCGATTGCACGCGCTTTCTATCCCCGCTACATTACTCGCACCCCGTTGTCGTCTATTGTACCTCGTCCCTGACAACGTCTGTCAGATACATAGGACGGTCGCGCACGAACTTGTACGACTATGGCACTTTAATCAACTGTATAGTGTTACTGTCTTCATCGTTCATCAGTCAACGCTGTTAGTATACGAGGTTACAATGTACGTGCAATTTTTTATTGAATAATTACATAATGAGCTTATATTAGACAGTGCGTTACAAACGTTCGACTTTCTTAAACTTTATACAATAACTATTATAATAAAACTTATCATTATCTATTGTGATTGAAATAAAAAAAATTGTAAGATAGCATCGCTATAGGTTTTAAATTTATATATAATATGTATGTGTAGTGCACATTAAACATTGATTAACTATTAATTAATCGATAGTCCAGCTTTATCGAGTAATCGACTAGTTTGGGTTAAAACTATCGACATTTTTTTAAAGAACATACGCATAATTTTGCGCGAGTGAAGCGCCAGACAAGCCGCGGAACATGCAAATGTGCTTTTTTCCATCGCTCGGTTGTCTGGATATAAACTTTAGTACCTAATATGAAATAATCGATAAGCTATCGATTAATCGATAGTTATTTTACAAAACAATTAATGTTTTATCAACACTATGTATGTGTTTGTAGCAATACTTGGTGTTATCCAGTCAATTCTATTCTGAAAACTTTTACCGCGGAAATAATAACAATATATAACCATTGCATAGGCTTTCCAATAGATTTTAACTTGTTATAGTGTAATAAAAATTGATTCTAAAGTGAAGCATTTGAAGTGACGGGCGGATAGAGGCGGCACCGTACCCACACCATATTATATTCGTCTCAAGCCATAAAGACAATCTCAGTGTTACGTAAGGACATATTAGTGACTATAATAATCATTAAATTAAGTTATTGTATAATATAAAACATGTTAACTGTTTCACTATCTATGAGACTTGATATTATAGTTTAGTGGATCGAATCCCATTAGTATAACAGCGCGCGGTATGGATGTTCGATGTTCATCAACCTTATCGAAACGTCGATGTTTCCCTAACATCACACATCCCTAGCGCGCAGCCACAGCGCGGTTTCTCGGGAGTGCCTAACTACCTATAAAACATTAAAAAATACCCACATATGTGAACCAAATAGATAAACCTTCGAAACTTCCCAATCGCATAAACCAAACACTACCCGAATAATAATTAATGAAACTGTTCCACAATAATCCGTATTCTTTATTCCACATAAACAAATACAATAGGAAGACTTAATGCAAGGAAAAGCATTCTGTTCTAGTCTTCCAGCAGAGTAAGAGAAAGGTTTATATATGCAAGGTCTGCATAATATTTAGTAAAAAAAAAAACCTAACCGATATTCAACTGTAATTATTAGTTATTTTTATTATTACAAATATCGGCAAAATTCACAGAATAACGCGATTTTACCATAATATACAACGTGGCGCTACAATAGCGACATTATTCTAAATACACGGGTTGGTCGCGGACAAGATAATTTTTAACAAAAAAAATATTCAATGATTATTAAGAATCCCCATGTGTAATCTACGAAGTTGAAAGTCCAGTGCCAATGAAATATAAACAATAATCAAAGAATAATACTTCACAAGGTAAATTGAAATTCTATTGAAACCCCGACACAAGTAACCTATTCATTGAGGCCATTCCAAATATCCCAAACACGATAAATTCCCTGCTGTAAGTTGGTGAGGAGTTATGTATCCTACAGATTCCAAATAAGCTGCAGCATCAGGTTAAGTTTTTTCTAATGTCAAATCTCGACTCAATCACACCTGTTAAAGATGCTCACGTCTGTTTTCAACTAAGAAAGAGCTTGAACCATAGCTAAGATTAAGTCACCTCTGCAATAAAAAAAACTAAATCAAAATCGTTTCAGATACTCAAATACACACGTTAAACTAATACATCCCTCTTTTTGCGTCGGGGGTTAAAAATATAATTTTATATTATAATCAATATAGATGAAGCTTACTCGCCACGCCGCGCCGCGCCATCTAGTTTCGGAGGAGTCAACATCGATGTGGGAATGCCTCGTTGGATCCGAAACACGTGTTAACGACTGTGGTCATTTCACATCTCTTCTGCAACATAGTTTTTACCCGACTGCAAACGTTTTTCAAGCGTATGTAGTATGTATGTCTATTTCTTTGGCACGCTCTGTAGCCTAAACGGCTTGATGGATTAGTATACGAGGTGTCCCATATCGTTTGATTCGTCTTAATTGTGAGACTGGCATAGACTATAAAATATTTAAGTACAACGATTGGAAACCAAAATAAATTTTGGAGAAAAAAGTTTTTCAGCCAAGCGTTGCCAGTTGGGGTTTTTGTTTAACAGCAACTTAATACGTTTTCATTACATTGTTGAATTGTTACAATCATTGACTCCGGCGGATGCCCTGTGCGCTACAATTATTTACTCACAGGTTGCTTTAAAATGATAGTTTGGACAAGTAATAAGTGTAATACTGATGCGTGTGTTTAATTAATGTCGCCATTGTAATGCCACGTTGTATAAAATCAACCCGTAGCCGCGACTGGGCTCTCACTTACATCCTCATGAGCGTTTCACGCTATCTAATAAGTACATAAATATAATAGAAAAATAAATAATGTATACCATATTATAATAGAAAACACTTTTAGCTAACCATAGTTAAACAGGTGTAAGCAGCGTCTTATAATAAACGTTATTCGTAATTCTGTAGTTCTCACATGATATGTCCCTAAGCCCTTAATTCAAAGATACAAAATAATTGAAAAAGAAAAAAAAAAAACAAAATATAGTTAAAAAAAATTACAAAAATATGTCCTAACTTCCAAATGTTTACATTAATAATAATCATGTAAATAAATATCTGTACGAAATACCAATGCAATAATTATATTCAACAATAATCCGTGCATGTTATAAATATAATATTAGAAATTAGATATAGTAAATTTAGTCATAAGACACGAATATTATTGTTATTGTAACTTCAACTATAACCAATTTTGTCGACCCTCCGCGCTTACACCTTGAACCAATAGTCCAAGAGCTGATCGAATTTTCAATAAGTATTATATAATTGGCTGAAATTATTATTTGATATTTTAATAAATTTAAAATACAAGGTTTTAGATAATTACAAAAAAAAATTGGGGGCAAATGTATCTTAGTAAATTTCTTTTGGCCTCGTAAATGTATCGGATAATCAACGGTGCCATCTAGTTCACTCAAGCCTGACAACTCAAAGAGAACACTATAGGACAAGCTAAACATTCACTGTGTTACAATTTTCCATATACAGTCCTAAGAATAAAGTGGTAGCGGGCGGAGCACATACTTACCAGAAGTTAGCGAGGAAAGACCCTTTTTTTTAACGTGGAGTAATCCGTCATGGGTAGACACCCGGCCGGGGGGACGAGTGATTGTGTGAGACTCTTGCTCACTAAAACTCCTCGGTGCACCATCGGCCGCCATAGTGGGATGACCTGGGACCTGTAGGTAGCAATTCTACCGCATCGCCCCGGCGGCCAGCCCCAGTCGGGCCTCCGGCGCTAAAGAGAGACAGTCTGATATATTGCCGACTGTCTGCCAGACGCCTAAACCAGTGCAATGGGAAGACGGGCCCCCAGCCCATCTCCCCTTGGTTCAGCAAGGGCAGAGGAAGGAGGCGAAAACGCCCCTCTTGCGACCCAACGTCTATGCAAAACCTCATGTAGGTGATGCTGTGGAAGGAATTCTCCCTTTGCATGGGGGTGGCCTACAGATGACACCTCCCATGTAGTGTACCTCCGGCCTTCCAGTGTTGGCAAAAACAGCGCAGTGAAGCGCTTTCGCCTGGCAGTCTCGTGCCTTGTGGCCAGGGTTCCCACAGCGAAAGCAGAATGCCTTCCTGTCGGCTATCGACGGGCATAGAAGCCGAGTTTGGCCCAGACCCATGAACTTGTAATAGCGCATGAGTTTGTGTTCCAAAACGTGGACACGGACTGCACTCCAACCAACATGGAGGCCTCAGCTAAGGCCCTAGCCGCTACGATAGGCACAGACAAGAGGATGGCACCTATTCCCCCCTCGCAGTGCGGATTTCATCAGCCCTTATGAGATCTAGCTCACAGCCACCTTCTGGAATCCTGACTCCTTATTTGGTCTCCCGGAGCGCATATTTGTCTTAGCCTAACTTCGACATGTTTACATTCGTCCTTGCTCTAAGAAGGGCCGCCTTACAGCTCACCCTCTGAGCCATTGCCTCAGGCTGCAGTTTTATGACTACTGCAGCTGAGCGCGAACCCGAGGGGAGCGTGGGGAAACCCGCCACAAAGTGGACTGACGACCTAGTAAAGGTCACCTGGTCGTTATAGCGATTTTTGAGGTTGCCTAAGTTCAGCAGTGAACGCTTTTACCTGAAATGAAAGGAGCTTCAAAAGTAAATAAACAAAATATATTTGGACATATTAAAAAATCAGTAGCTAAAGTCTCCTTTTGTAATCAATATTATCAAGTGAGAACCTTATATCGTTCTCTATCTATCTCATATAATATAGACATCTCTTTTTCACGCCTTTTTGTCTTTGCACATAGTTTATTCCACGTTTAAGTGTAACACAATATTCTATTGTTGTAAAGCAATACAGTACAAATGACAGTTTTTTTTTTGTTGTTGTCTAATAGCCTATTTGTTTGCAAGAGAAATGAACCTCTATCATTTCGTTGTGCAAGTAAGTGTTGCTTGCAAAGAGGAGATGGAGAGAGAATTGGAGTGGAATATCTCGCTTTACCGGGCTCTTATATTTGATCTTCTACTGCTATAACTGATCGTCATCAGCAGACCTATTTATATGAGCCAAGTCCGTTAACATGAGTATGTTATCATTGCGTACTAGGTACTAAAAGGCTACTAGATATTTATTTATTTATATAGGCACACATTACAGATTATGAACAAAATAAGAATAAATCTCAAAATCTTACATGTTTTAACTAGCTTATAATCCAATTATTTCCCAAATGGAAAAAATAAGAAAGAAATAAATTTGTCACTTGCGAGCACAATTACATTATTAAAGAATATATAAAGTAAAGTATCTTTGAGTTACATATAGGAATCGACTTAGATTCAAGTTAAAGATATCATTAGGATCCATATTTAGAGCGTTATAATGTTCGATATTATTGTACGAGCGACACATTGGGACTTACTATTGGACAGTTGAAAGATATATTGTTTTTATAAAAAGGGATATTAAATAATTGTGTGTTTCTACTACGGATTTTGATACCATGCTCATAAGGTAGGTACTAGGTTTGTTGGAAGATAGACGATGGCTTCCAGCCGCGGCGGGGCCAAGGAATTCAGTGACACCTTCTGATGCTGCGGATTATTATTATTATTATTAATTGTTTATTATTGCGGATAGGTTATTGAGTAAGAATCTCACATAATCTTTTCGAACTGCCCGGCGAAGGAGGGTTTACATGACGGGCTTCCCTACGTTTAAAATAGATAGGCTTGGTTCATTAGCTTTGCGTAGAGATGTTGGTTCTCTCTACATCTTCTACGGTATTTATCATGGGGAGTGTTCCGAGGAATTGCTTGGATTGATCCCGGCTACTGAATTTCACCATCGGACATCGCATCAAAATCGTAAATTCCGTCCACACCACCTCGATGTCCAGCGTTTCACAACAGTGCGTTTCTTAAGGCACTTTCTGCCTTGCACAAACACTGTGGAACCAGCTGTCGCCTGAGATCTTTCCGAGTCGTTATGACCTGGTGACCTTCAAGAAGAGAGCTTATTCTTTCCTAAAAGGCCGGCAACGCATCTGCGAGCCCTCGGGTGTTGTGGTTGTTTGTGGGTGGCGGTGATCACTAGCCATTAGGTGCACCACCTGCCCGTTTACCCACTTTTTACCTTTAAAACAAAAATTGTAACTTCGTGTGCTCTTTTGAATTGTGATTTACGAGGATTTGAACGGGATGAGTACATAGTATTTGTACCAATTTAACATTTGATTAAGGTTCCGTTCAGTGGAAACTACACATTAACATTTATTACCAAACTAAGTGTTTTTGGGAAAATAGTTTTTAGACATTTTTATTTCATTATAATGTGTATATTTAATAGTAATTAAAATTATTGGGGTTTGCCGTTGTGCGTGCATCACGGAAAAACCACTTGATAGCTTTCGTTTTTTTTTGTTTTACTCCTTAGATTCACGGTCCTTAGCAAACAAAAATTATCATGATATATTTTCATAAACAATAATTCTGTTATCCATGCGAACGGAGCCGCAGATACAACTAGTTATCAATAAAATGTTTTCACAATGCCTAAACGATCTAGTCAAAGTTCGTCAACAGCTCTCCGACTATCTACAATAAATGTATTATTTTTGAAACCTACTGATGATAATGTTTATTATATATTGTGTATATTATGGTAGGTATCATTGTCGATTACTATTTCCGTAGTAACTTCGTATCGCTTCAGTTTGCACCCCACTTGATGTATTTTTTGATGTTGTATTCCTATATTAATATTTATAGGTAATAATGTGCCAATAATATTGAATTTAATATTTATAATACTATTCAAAATTTATATTTATCCTATGTATAATGAATATTGTGATCAAAAGTAAAAAAAATAATTCTGTGCATATCTCTTTATATGAAATGATTATGTAATATCTAGTTATTTTGAAACATAATATTATCATTAATTTTGTAACATTATGTATGTATATATACATGCATTTATATTATAATATTAGATAGTTTTAAGACGGACTTTTTGTTTAAAACCATACACACTCCAAAACACGAACTCGTTCGAATCCACCAAAATGATTACCAAATTGATTTTAGTAAAAGGTTTTTTGTTATTCTAATATTAAATGTACATAACTTAGTTCGGTTTTATATAACTATTCATGTTAACCAGTTAACGCTGGTGCTTTTAGATAAGTAAGTATTATTTACACGCCCGTATAATATAACTATGCATATACGTAATAACAAGTATCTATTCCAATAGTATAATTATGAAACAAAATATTATCTATTTATAGAATAATGATTGAAATTCATTTCAAACTAGTTAACGGTGCACAACAACTTAACAAGTTGCTATAGCTCGTTCGTCGTAAAAAGATTTGCATGACATATCCACAGAACATAAAGTACAAGGGATAGGGGGCACAGGGAAATTTGTTTGGAGATTTCTCCCTACTTGGCCAACCCGACTGGTGGTATACCTTCACCCTACGGAAAATCGGGGGTAAATAATCTTGTGTTTGTTCCCATGGTAAGCAGCGTTCCCAGAGCTCCTTGGGGTATGGAAATGCAAGGTTGGCAACGCTCTAGTGATAGGTACCTATGGTATTACAAACGTCCATGGGCTACGTTATCCGCTTACGATCAGTCTGACCGTTTGCATGTTTGCCACCCAAAATAAAACGTTCATTGTTAGTTTGACAAACAAGCATTTCGGGTATCAATTTATCATTAAAAAATAAAACTGATAATGATAAACGTTACAAAAATATTTTATACGACAAAATTTTAAATAAATTTATACAATGATTTTTCAGAATTTTCGTACTTTTTTCTAATTACGTGCAACGTTACTTTCCATGTTACTTAAAGCTAGAGTCGACCAAAATAATCTAATTGATCGAACGCTCTAGTTGTGCATTTTATTTAGTAGTTTCTTTTTTAATTTCGAATAAAAATATTTATTTTCGTAATTCTTACATTTTCACTGCAGTACGTAACACGCAACGAAGAATATTTACCGAAAGAAATACTCTTCTTGTTATTTTTGTTGTAGGTAGTTTTTGTTATTTCATTTCCACGACTTACTCACACCTCAATTTTACTAAAGCATAATCGTATTAACGATTGTATTTAGATCTAAAAATTAATTGATAATCGAAAAATGAACTTCTATAAAACTTCAATATTGTGTCATGCAAGTCTTCTTAAGATGAACTAAGTATACTAAAATAATATAATTAGAAACAATAGCTCGGGAACTTACTCGACCCGAGGAATAAACTTTTTCATATTCATATGTGTTGTTCAGTGTTTGTTGTATTTTAATCAATCATTCTAAGACTAGTTTTCTTCACACACTGACCGTCAACGCCGATAGGTCAATATTGTTTTACTATGAAGCGTCTCTGTACTTCATGGACGGATCGGCAATAAAGAGCATCAGCATTGATCCGATGCGCGGTTACATTTTTTATTAACTTTGTGCTAGCTTATTACGTACATTGAGATGATCAGTATTAAACTAAGACGATTCGGACTGACTGGTCTACGCTAACGTCATCAGTTCAGGTCACTCGGTATGAGAAGAAAACCAGACTAACTAGATATTTATCGCATTCTCTCGAATATTTCTAGATGATAGCTAGACCCACATCGCTACTACTTACTGGAGTGTCGTCTCCGGAATTTTCTGGGTGCTCACTCGATTTTGATTAATTTAACGCATTCATATGCTTAATTTCCCTTTTCAGTGGTTAAGGCATTCATCCGTATCGTTTACTTTTATTGATATAATGCATTTATTTTTATTTATCATGTTATTGTTTTGCCGTTTTCGTATTTCTATCGTGCGAGCACTTAATGACTCTTGAAGAATATTTGGATTTAAGTGATGTTAATTTCAAACGAGACTTTGTCAATTAAAAGCTGGAAAAAGGCAATACCCAATATAACACCGATACGCGACAATAGTCCCGTTTGTAATATTGCCTTTTTTTTACAGATTATTGTAAAGTTTCAAATTACTTTTTTATTTGTAAAACTTTGTACATGTTTGTCATATTTTCAAGTTTCAAATGAAACCTTCGGGCTTACTGTAATGCGAGCCAATACTTATTATATATTATTTCTACATTTAAAGCTATTATCGACTGATTTTTAAAACATACCATATTATATTCTTGTTTATTTGTGTTATTTTGTAACTATTCTAAGATATAATTAGGTGTCTTTTATAATAAAACATATATATTGTGTAAACGTAGGACGTATACTTTTGAATATTATTAACAGTAGATCCTATCTATTGCAATTAGGTACGTGTCTAAGATTCTTATTAACTCAATGAAAGTATCAAGATTGCTTAGCCGGGCATGAAAGTAACAAATTGTAAAATGAGATTTACCTTGAAAATATATATCGTGAGAAAATTCACATCTATTTTGACGGTATCAGTTCCTACATATTTCAATAATTATTATACTTTTTTAGTTAACATATAATTTGGGATTCAAGAGTTATTTTTAAACATGACAAGGGTATTGTTGTCACTAGAAAACTTATTGCGAGGTCAAAGGACTTCCAGCTACGTGTTCTCAAGTAACTCGAGACTCCCTTTGTTTATATAAAAATAGTTACCTATAACCATCTCATTTTACAGTGTTTACAATGCTGCCTCTGGAGAGAATAAGAGGATAGGATCAGAATGAGTAACGAGTTCACTGTTAACGCAATTCTGTGGATTACTGTTTCTATTTACCTGCCTGTTTACGCGTTAGAACTACGTAGGAATTTCTATAACGTGACTGAAATCACTATGGAAAAGTAAAACAATCTGAAGAACTCGTAGAAAGGAAAATATCTATTGTAAGAAACGATTACTTCTCATTGACTTTACAGAGTACTTGTACGACTGTTAGTTGTCATTCATTATCTACGTAGATGTAGTTATTTGTAATAATGGACTAATTTTAAGAATCCTTTATGTAATACATTGTATCTTGTATGACAAAAATTGTTTTAGTAATAAATATTATTTAAGAGGAATCGTAGTCGACATTTGAAGAATACGTTTTAACAAATATCTATCGTTATCGTGCTGTGCCCGTATACTGCAATAGAACTAAAGAGAGACAACTACAGCTCGAATTGATTATACCAATGAAAAATAAGTCGAAAAACCCATAATTTCCCTGTTTCATCCTCCATGAAGACTTTAATTTTTTTCAATTGAAGAATTACAAAAGAACCGTTTTAGGTATGCCTATAAGTTTTTCTTTTATTTGTGATGTCTCATAACGGCGGTATAATAAAGCAATATTACTAGTAGAACATTTGCTCTAGTCTCATTATCCAGAAATAGTAACAAATGAATACGTTTGTATGGACTATAAAATGCAGCCCATATTTCTTCTTAAGATGCGTATCCACCAGAGATGTTATGTGATAGATCGAGGAATGTATTCGAGGGATACGAGCAAGGAATGTGTGCGAGAGATGCCGTCGCTTGCGTCTGAGTTGTTAAGAGTCCGCTGCGCATCCACGCACCACTCAGCCACACACAAATCACAGCTTCTCTCTCCTCGCACAGCTTTGATGGAAACTATCATATTGTATCACAGCGCCGCTAAATATCCTCTCAGCGCCTAGCTATCTCACACATCTCTGATGGATACGCAGCCCAAGTATTCCTAAAAACAACTAACTTTTGAAAAACTCCAAGTGCATCTGACAGAATTGTTAATTTTAAACAATAACACTTGATTCTTCGCGGTTGTATGCTTGTCTGTTTCTACCGCGCTCATATATCTCTCTCGGTTTATACTATAACTCTTTCTCCGGTCAAGTAATTGTAAACGTTCACATTGGAATTGTACTCCTTTCGCACCCAAATTAACTTCAATTAAATTAAAGTAAATATTAACGGTTTGTTTTATTATTTTGATGTGATAAATAACGGACAAGCTTTGTAAAATAAATTAATAAGTGCAATCTAGATCGTTGAAACACGCGTAGGCTTGGAACCAAATCAACTCCGGAAAACCTAATAAAGAGGCATATCTCTTAAAAACTAAAGTCCAAGTTTATTTTATCCCTGTGAATATTTTCTAAACTTTCCGAAACTTATACAAAAGTTTTCGGGAACATATAAATACAGATCATCGGAGAGTTTACCCATTTCTCGGTGTAGCCGCGGCTCCGCACGCGTTTCTTATTACGCATTCATTATTTTCATCTCGTAATTTTAACTATTTATATAGCCTATCAGTGAAGGAGTGACATTTACTTCCCGTGTAGAATTTTCATCAAAATTGTTTGAAAATTATCAAAGCCGTTCTTTGTTTTATATGGTACCTTTATAACTATCTCAAATTACTGTTGACGATTCTTATGGCCTTATCAATTAGGAAATCACGTATGAATTCCGTCTACAAAATTGTAGCAAAAGTGGTTGAGAAATAATACTAATTAAATTTTGTGTTTATTTTTTAATTATTTAAATATTTTTGGTGACGATTCTTAAAGCCATTCAATTATGGAATGACATATGACGTGACATATGGAAAATTTCATCAAAATCGGTTAAGAATTAAGAAAAAACCTCAGAATACAGAACAAACCAGAAACCGCGAACGCACATAAAACTGAAGATACAAAAACCACTCTTAAATAGAGTGGTTTGACGTTGTTGCGATTAGTCACTCTTTGTAAGTAGCGCGTCGTGACGTATTGTACAAGTGCCAATTTAATTTTAAAATGCCGTCTTGTGTTGTTCCTACAATGTAAAAATGCTGCAGGGATTATAAAAAAACAGATGGGATCACATTTC
This sequence comes from Saturnia japonica, assembly GCA_033032175.1. Taxonomy (NCBI): domain Eukaryota; kingdom Metazoa; phylum Arthropoda; class Insecta; order Lepidoptera; family Saturniidae; genus Saturnia; species Saturnia japonica. The sequence goes on along the minus strand of CM065304.1, from coordinate 2,228,060 downwards.
ATCTGTAAGTAGCGCATTCTAAAGTATATTTATTTAATTGTTTAATTTATTTTACATTTAGAAAATTACGCGTCCATTTTTTAAGTGTTGCATTTTATTTTCATCGAAAATTTTACCCATTTTTTTTTTATACTTGTGTAGAATACTTACTATTTTTGTGTATATAGAACCTTTGTAATTTTAGTTTCCCTGCTGATGAAAATAAAAATCGGACTGGATGAAAGTCATACAAAGAGCACGGCTAGATGAGTTTTGGAAACCATCAAGCCGGAGCGTACTTTGCTCAATTCACTTTGAAGCGCAATATTTTTATGATACAAAAGTGGTTTGAAAAGACTGAGGAAAGCAGCTAATCCAACTAAGGTAGATATAGTCATAATAATTACTATATTTATATTGTATCCCTCCTGGTGAAAATGTTTGTCATGTATTTTGAAGTAAGGTTTTGGTCCACACACATATATATATATATATATATATATGCTCACGCCTGTAATCCCCGAAAGAGTATGCAAAGGTATAACAAGTATGCCCACTTTTCGTCGAGCTTATCCGTCCCTCATCGTGATAAGGGGCGAGCCTAAACGGCGCAAATTTCAGATTCCGGGCTAATGAAACTTCGGTGAATTAAATATATGAATAATACTAACGTTCTATTTCAGTATTTGGCCTTGACACCAGAATTTTCCGAGTTACACATAGAACGTCTAAACCTTCGACATCGGACAATGTACGTACCCACCTATGATAATAATGTTTAATTTTTTTTTTATAATATTGAAAGGCAAACAAGGCACTTAATCGATATACTTAGTTACAAGTAAACTAATGTAGTAAATAAACACTAGTAGTAACAGTAATAAATGTAAAATAAACTAAGTAAGGCCATGGACATTTGCAAGCTTAGGCACAAAGTGCTATTACTAATGCGTTTCCATCCATGAGGACTGAAATGTCATGCCTTGTACGGCAGAAATATTCTGTATTTAATTAAAGTTTTTGTTAAGCTATTACATGATACAACAACATACAACTTAAGGTTTTTCATTTCAGGTTACACAACCACAATCTCCTGCGCGATCGAACTCAGAGATCGTGATGTCAATATTTCTGATTTGGAATCTGTGTTTGATACGCCGAAAAGGTCAAACTTAAATCTCAATTACGACGAAAACAATTATTTTGTGAACAACATGTTCGACGAATGAAAACATTACAACAAAAATACAACAGACTTGCCAAGAAGTACGAATCTTTAAAAAGTATATTAAAAAAATTAAAAAGCAATCCATATAAATAAATAATTTTTTTTTTTTAAATATCTTTTCTTTAGTGTTATAAGACTACCCCAAAATGTGGGAAACCGCTCCAGAGTTAGCAACATTATACGTATGGGAAGTGGGGCAGGTGCGGGACGTACGTATCGTTTTGGACACAGTGCAGCGTATGTAATTATTCTTGAACGCGGCTTCTGGTTTGTTCTGTATTCTGAGGAAAAAACAAATCTTTTCGTAATATGTTTTTTTTTTAGATTTCTAAAAGTAACATTGACAATTCTTATACTCTATCAATTGATCAATAACATAAGCTTACCGTGTACACAATTTCATAAGAATAGGTCAAGCCGTTTTTGAGTTAAATCCGGACATACACACAGGCAGACAACATATTTATTGGCATATTCGTGATATGTATCGGTCATACAGTATGCCTATCTTGATATTTTGGAGAATTATTAAATATACAGACAGAAGATTACAACCTATGTATATAATTAGAAATGAGCAATATTGTAAAATCATGCAATGATTGTACTCTTCTAGATGTGGATACAGCATGCACATAAGTTATAGAAAAGAAAAAAACAAATTAGGCGGTACAAAAACTAAATAAAGTAAAATCATAGAAATTACATTATTTAAGTGTTTTAAGAATATTTTTAATAGAGGAAACAGAACCTGAAAATATAACAATCTCTGTACGAACAGCGTTACAAAAAGAGGACATACGATATATTGGAGAATGTTGAGCAATATTTGTTCTGCAATGAGGCAGGTAAAAATTTTTCTTAAAAAAGCTTTATTAATACAAATAAAAATCACATTATATAAAGTACTAGCTATGCCTCACGGTTTCACCCGTATTAGTGTTCTCACTTTCCGTACTTATCTACAACTTTCTAGATTGCTTCACGTTCATTGTTAGATTCCTTAATTAATCCTTAATGCAATCGTAACGTAAATTGATATAGTCTGCTCAATAAATCTATACAATTAATAAAGTTGAAGTGTCTGTTAAATTAAATTAAATTAATTAAATTATATACGATACCTATAACAAAACACCAATTTTTAAAAATTTTGTCTGTCTGTATGTTTATTCAGAGTAATCTTCGAAACTGTTGGACCGATTTTGGAGGGACTTTCACTGATAGATAGCTGATGTTATAGGAAGTACCGTATGCTACTTTTATTTATTAAAAAAGAATTAGGGTTCCGCACAAATAAAAAAAAAACTGGTCATGGTGAATCAATTTGGATGCTTAAATGGCTTAAGTTGAGTAAACCATAAGAGATATAGCAAACTAATGTACTACATGATTTTAGGCATTAAATAGACCTATAAAAACTCTAGGAGAGTATATGTCTCTCTTCTAAAGAACACCCACAATAAGCATTTTTATCTTTAAAATAGCCGGGAGCGGGGGACCCAGATTCGCGAGGTCATCCTGTAGTACACGTGAGCGAAGCCATGGGAACAGCTAGAATGAAATAAAATGGAAAAAAGAATTTTTTAAACCTGACTGGTAGAGTTCCTGAGAGAATTACGTTCAAACGAATAAACAATATCTTGCTATTTATAATATTAGTATAGATGTATATCCGTATGTATGTAGACCGCCATGACAGTGGCAACTGCCGATGGATTTCCATCTCTCGGTGGTCACCGTTGTATTCGGATTGTACAGTGATTACTATCAGGGAAATCACCGTTAATTTGCGGAGCTACTACTATAAAAAACTTTTAAAAAGTATTATGTACAACTAATTTGAAGGTTCAAGTAGTTTTCAAACTAATATGTAGTCAATTCAAATATAATCATTGAATTTTGTCATACAAGGTATAAAGTAAGATTTCACAAATCAATACACTAAGAATAATTGTAGATTAAATGACTACACTAAAGCTGAGCGGGGTCGATGTACTTAGTTCTACAGCCTTTTTACTACAAGTTAGTGGTAGTAAAATGAAAACACGCTGTTTTAGGTAAATACCTACTGTCATAGTATACCATAATGGCGGGTAGAGGTAACGAGAACTATCATATATGAGGGACAAGTTGAAAAAGTGTCCAATTCAAAAACTCCCCAAAATAGCGCTTTTGTGTCAAGAGTGAATGATACTTTTTCGTGATTTTATAGTTTTACTATAGTAAAACGTTCAAAAAAATTGAATAATATAGGGAAAA